>JAKOGI010000164.1:0-380000 GCA_029747015.1 Carnegiea gigantea | reverse complement strand
AGGATTAACAACAGCGTCAATGATGACAGAAGCCTATATGTTTTCTAGATAAATTGTAGCAATCACCATAAAGTTGGGTCATTGCTCCCTCGATCTGAGTTACACCCAATGTTTGCACAGTTGTACATTTACGACACTAGCAATAAAGTGTCAAACTGAATGACTGCAATTAGGGCATCTGGTCGTTCTGGCGTTGAATCTGACATTGTGCAACGGTTGCAACAAATGTTAGATTTAGTTGATCCGTATGTTGTTGTATTCAGAAGAGCTCGCGACATGTCACGTGATCATAACGAGGCTTCTGATTTGTGCATTCGAATCATCCAGGCCAGAAAGGGTCTACAATATATTATGCTCGCTGCAGAAGAGGTCGTGGGGCTATTAGTTGGGGATGAAACTGAGCACTTTGGACCTCGGGATGTCATTCTTCAAAAAATGGATGGAACCTTACAGAGGATAGATGAGATTCATCCATTATATATGCCGTGACACTGTCCTCTTTTGTTTTTGTATGGCACCGATGGATGGAGTACGGACATTCCAAGAATGACTAACTCCAGTACCTGAAGATCAATGGGTTCAATGACAGAATTTTATACATTTTGCATCCAAGACCGATTTGGTGAATATGTGGTTATTAAAAAGAGTTGTCGATTGGGCCAACACTTCTATGTAGATATGTGGGCTATCATTAAGCAATATAGGCTTACATGTTTTAAAAAGCATCAAGGTCGCCTGCGGACAGAATTGTACAGTGGCATTCAAGATGCACTCAACGCAAGTGAAGTTAATACACAATCAATAGGGCAGAGATATATTCTACCATCTTCTTTCACTGGAGTGCCATGTTATATGATGCAGCATTGTCAGGATGTAATTGTAAGTTGTCGTGTGCTGGGGCCTCCTGATTTCTTTGTCACATTCACATGTAATCCAAGTTGGCCTGAAATCACCAATGAGCTACCTGGTCAACGATCAGAGGATAGATTAGATCTAATAACTCAAGTTTTCATAATTAAGTTACGACAATTGCTCGATAATTTTAAGATGAAAAAGTTCTTTGGAACAGTTATTGCTGGTGAGTTCTTGGCATTGTCAAACACAGTATCTTACCTTATAATTTATTCAATCTACTAAGTACACCCACTTTATCTTTTACAGAAGTATATATTGTTGAATTTCAGAAGCGTGCCCTTCCCCATGCTCATATTCTCTTAACAGTGGCACTAGAAGATAAGCCCATTTGCCGAGAAGATGTTGATAGGCTAATTAGTGCTGAAATTTCTGATCAAGCTATGGACCCTTTAGCATATGATACTATCACAAGATTCATGACACAAGGGCCATGTGTATCATGTTTCATTGACAGAAAATGCTCAAAATGTTATCCAAAAAGATTTTGTAATCAAACGACATTTGATGAGCATGGCTTTGCTCAATACAGCAAGCAGTGCACTCCTTAAAAAGTGGTCCTGAATGGAGGAGGGATTGATAACCAATGGGTGGTCCCATACAATAGAGATCTATGCATAAAATATGATGCTCACATAAATTTCGAGCGCGTAGCTATCTGTAGTATGATCAAGTACCTATATTAGTATGTACATAAGGGACATGATCGTCCTACTATTGTCATTGAATGCAATACAACACATTGTGGCAGTGAGCAATCTCAGCCACATAAAGAAGGGAATGAAATCCAAGAATATTTGGATTATCACTACGTATATGCAGTTGAGTCATGCTAGCGGATTTTTGAGTTCAGCCTACAACATCAATATCCTTCTGTATAAAAACTTCAATACCATTTGCCTGGAGAGCAATTAGTCATGTTTAGTGATAGAGATGATCTCTTTAGTATTGCAAATGAACCAGAAGTGTAGAAAACAATGCTGACAATGTGGTCTAAAGCAAATAAGAATGCAATGGGCATGGAATCATTCTTCTAGAAATTGGACGGTCCGTCAAAAAGGTTCTTTAATTGCTCGACTTCTGTTTGCACATCCAAATTATGTGAATGATATTATTTGAGAATGCTTGTTACAAAGATATGTGGAACAACTTCTTTTAAGGATATTTATACCATACGCAGTGTCCTACACCCAACATTTAAGTGAGCCTGCATGGCATTAGGTTTGCTTGATGATAAGGGTGAATGGTGTGCTGCCTTGACTGAAGCATCAACCTGGGCTTCACGTGTGCAACTGCGAAATATGTTTTGTTCTAAGTTGATATTCTCCAAGATTATTAATCCAGTAAAGTTGTGGGATGCACATTGGGTGCATCTAACAGATGACCTGCTACATACTATACAATGGGCAAACAAGAATGCCGGATATGAATTTACCATCTACCAAGCTCCAGAATTTTGGACTACTTGAGATAGAACATATCTTTAATAGAAATGGACGATCACTATGAAATTTCCCTCCAATGCCTCTCCCTTCTATTGAAGTTGCAGTTTATGCAACAAATCGGCTTACTATTATTGAACGTGATTACGATACAAATCTAAAAACATCGAGATTTGAAAGTCTTGTAAGAGGGTTGAACTCATATCAGTACCACGCATACAAATTAGTACTCGATACTCACAACAAAGGTGAAGGGGGGTTGTTTTTCATATATGGTAGTGGGGTCACCGGAAAGACTTATCTATGGAATACTTTAATCTCTAAGTTTCGATCAGAAAAGTCAATTGTCCTTGCCGTAGCATCATCGGGAATTGCTTCTTTACTGCTACCTGGAGGGAAAATATCCCACTCACTGTTTAAAATACCTTACAACCTGATGGGATATCAGTTTGTTTCTTTGATAAGAGGTCTGAACGTGCGGATATCATCCGTGAAACAACATGGATTGTATGGGATGAAGCACCAATGATGAATCATTTAGCATTTTAAGCCGTTAATCATCACCTTAAGGACATATGTGATACTCAGAATGCTTTGCGTGGGAAACTGGTCCTTCTTGGTGGAGATTTTAGATAGATACTTCTTGTGAGTACACACAAGAGTCGTGGATCTATCGTTGTGGCTACGATCCATCGAGCAACATTCTGGAATGAATGTAGTATTCTTCACTTGTGTACAAACATGAGGCTGTAACGAATAGATGATCCTAACGAGACTATGCACATTGTAGAGGAATTTGCTCGATTGATATTAAAAGTTGGAAGAAGGTCAAGTGCAAGAAATTGCTATTTCAGATGATGGAGAGCCTAATTGGATTAAGATAGCGGAAGAATCCCTCATACAGAATGACGCGGATGGTCCGCATAGTTTGATCAGATCAATTTACCCTGATTTTGATACTAAGTGCGAAGATTGGTCATATCTGTGTGAACAACGGACTCTTGCACCAAGAAATGATGATGTCGATGAACTATAGACAATCATGTTATCCATGCGCCCTGGAGATGTGAAAAGCTATTTGAGTTATGATAGTCTTTCAAATGCTAACGATTATGGTCCTTTCAGTGACATGGAACCCCCTGAATTATTGCATTTCTTAAAGATTTCTGGGTTGCCAAATCATTCTTTAGATCTTAAAGTTGGTGCGCTGGCTATATTATCAAGAAATTTGAATAAGTCAATAGGTTTTTGCAGTGATACTTGCTTGATTGTTAGTAAGCTGGGTGATAGAGTGATTGAGGCCGAAGTAATATCTAGCTTAAAAGTTAGAGAGACTGTTCTAATACCCAGAATCGATTTAACACCATCCAATCTTGCAGATCTACAACCCAATAGAAGGCAGCTCCCTCTAAAACTGGCATTTGTAATCACAATCAACAAAAGGCATGGGTAAACTTTGAATAGAGTTGGCATATACCTTCCAAGGCCCGTGTTCAACCATGGTCAACTTTATGTTGCACTGTCACGTGTTTCATCCCCTTTTAGATTAAAAGTGCTGCTTTATAATAAGAGAAGAGCTCCAGTGGGTGTCATAAAAAATGTTGTGTACAGGGATGTATTGAACCATTTGTAAATTATTATATCATACAATTTACTCATTTCACCTATTACATTATGTATGTTTGGTTAACCTAATTTCAATCATACAATAATGGTGTTATTTATAGTAATATACTTCCCTTCACAAATACATTGTGGTCATTGCTTTATTATCATACCATACTATCTACTTTTGTTTTTTAAAGATTATAGACATGGCATCTTCAGCACATACTTTTCTGCCTATGTGCGCCATCAACCCTTGTAATGGATCTATAACATTGATTGTTCGACTCATGCGAGTAATGTCTATTTAAGTATCTGGGCAACGGATATTATGGAAAGTTATATTCATGGACTACCAGGTATTGCATTATTGTGTTAAAAAAAGTCCTTATCATATATATGTATGTTGCTTACGAATGCATTTCATTATTTTATAGTGTGATGAGATCTTCGGCATCATAAAAGGTGATGCCGATATTACTCGATGGAGGCCCACACTTAGTACTGGTAAGGTTTATCACATATTTGGACTCTCAGTTGGTGCTGTTACAGACGGCGAATGAAATGTGGTGACCAACCTTTACAAATTGGTTTTCACACCGAGAACAATGAAGAGTGTCAGGAAATTCCCTACCAGTATCGTCCTCCTTTCGTGTCATTCACCGAGGTCCCCCGATGTCTACAGGCACTTCATATTGTTGTTGGTACATATTGTTCACACAGTAAAGTTTGCTACCTAAATTTATGCATTTATTTCTTCTAGAATCTTTACAATGTTCTTATTCCCTATTGTTCTATAGACGTTATAGGCATGGTAGTAGCTATATATCCTTTGGAAAGGACTAGGGATAGAGGCACTGCACAATGGGAATTATTACTTTGTGACATGCAGTACGTATTGTCATCAGTTAATATTTGTTCATATTTATTGTCACATTTCAATTATATAAAGATTAGTACACATGATACATATGTACAGGACACACCCACTGAGATTGACTTAATGGGGAGATTTTGCAGAAGTTAAGGGCACCTATATTCAGTAACATTTGACTGCTGAGAATATACTTCTTGCTTTCAGAGTGCACATTAGAAATTATAAAGGTATCTTTACGTCGACTTGATATAATTTCATTCATAAAACTATCTAATGTTCATTTTTATGATTGTATATTTCAGTAATATGTTTTCTCTCCTTCAATATAAATTTAGGAATATTGGTTTCTACTTTGCCCATTAGTAGATTGCTGATAAACCTAGATATTGAAGAAACAAAAGACTTTAAAGGATGGTATATACAACATGTAACAATAATTTTGGTTTTCTAATTCCATACAAGTTATATACACTTAACCTCACTCCTGTTACTTTCCATATATGTATTAGGTACTCTGGCACTACAAGTGTGATAAAGTATTTCAATTTCATGCGTATGAGAACATTACATATGTGCGATCTGGAGAAATTGTTTGCAGCTAACAAGATTAGATTAGATGAATATGCAACTACGCTAAATGTAAGCTGCACATTTATTCAACGAATGTTTCTTATGCTTACATACATTCATTCAATATCACATAATTTCCAAATTTTGTTATATCCAGGTTAGATATTCTCGGATATTTGCATATATTGATGAAATCCACCCACTGCTTTATAACGCTTGCACTAATTGTAACAAAACTGTCCACACTTATGTATTCGCCCTTAATGTACAGTGTTGCACATGCCGATCTCTAAGTTTAACTCACAATAGGTTTACATCCATGATTCTCTATTGTTTGATACTCTGCTACGCTTTCCCAAATGCATGTTTGCATTAGTGTAACCATCCCTTTTTAATTCAAAAATACAGGTACATCTTCAGAGTTGTCTTATAAGATATTATGGGTTGTGAAGAGTTCACTATTCTTCATAAGGATACCCGAATTCTTTTACATACGACCGCTACCCAGTTGGATATGTCTGCAGCACAGGTATTATCATCGTCAATGCTTATTATGTTCATATAAGTTATTGTTCCACTGTTGCATAACCCATGTTCCTATTATCCATAGCCATGGTCATCTATCGCTCTATGCAATCATAGATGATTACATAGGTAAACCTTGGGTTTTTATTCTAGAGCCTCCATGCCGGCATGAAGTAGAAGCTCATATTGCTCTTACTGTTCTAGTCAATTGGGAGGAAGAGGTTCATTATGTATGATAAACTAATGTTAGGTACACCAGATAGATAATAAGTATATATAAACTTCACTTCTATCATTGTTAATCAAATTATCACTAAATCTTGATTTTTCGTTTCAGATACAAGAGAAGGAGGTGGATACTTCATCATTGGTGTCATAGATTAACTTATCATCATCCCATTTAGCGTACTTTATACCAAGTTCACTATCTAATGTCTCCATCATACTTATATAAACTTCTTCCGCAATGATATACTTTTCAATTGTTAATCACATTGTTTATGCACGAAGTTGCTATATATTTAACTTTTTCAATGAGTTTTTCCCTTCTCTGCACTAAATTATAGTATTAATTATGTCTACACTAATTATCCATTTATTATTTTGATAATATGTCTATAAATTTTCCATTTAAACATGCACCGTGCTTTTGCACAGGCCCGTATTAGTTCAATCAAATAAAAATATCTGGGGAACTGTTTGCCGAGTAACGAGCAGGTTTGGTGGATTAAATCATGTATTTTACACAGATTGGAGAACTAAAAGGAGTGCAATTGAACTGAAATTCAGTCTTTCCTTTTGCTATAAACTAAATTGTCTTAACTAATCCAGTTAACATTCTTTCAAATGTCCTTGTTTTAGTCTAACTTATTGATTTCTGATTAGCTAAAGTTTTCTCTTAACAAACAAATCTCTTTTAAGTATTGCTAAATAAAGTCCTACCTTGTCAATCCAATCGTAAGTTTCTACCGAGTTTCTCCTTTCGGTACTTCACTCCACTATCTAGCACAAGCAAGAAAATTTAGCCAAAATTCACTAACAACATTTTAATCACATCGTAGAATCCAATCACTTCAACACAGAATAAGCACAAGCAATGAAGATTATGGGTCAAACATCAACACTTTGGCTAACAAATCCCTTGATTAAGTAAACTACTCTCTTATGTTCAAAATTAACAACGTCTAAAATAAGAGTTCAAGAAAATACTGAAGGGAGGGAAAGCTTAGTAACAGTGGTGATTCTTGAGTGGTGTCCTAATCTTTAAACCACCAAAAGCCAAAGCCTTCCTTTAATTTCTTCTTTTACTCTAGAATACAAACTTAGAATCCCAATTCCAATGAAAAGAATGAGAAAGATCGGATGACTGAGAAGTGAGATGAATCCCTCTTTTCTGTAGCCGAGCAACCCTCTTTAAGCATAAACTCGAGCATCCTTAGCCATAAGACAAAGGAGGATGAGAGGGAAGTAGTTTAAGGCCTACCATAGACCATGTCCTTCACCACAGACTGTCCATGATGACCTTTGTCTCAAAATTCTACGACTCTTCTTTTCCTCAGCGGGCATAGTGGCTTAAGGGCATCCGTGGGATGTTAAATCATGTTCAATTGGGGGTCAATGTCGGGGCAAAAGGGTCCAAAACCTGCAAAATGCAAAAAAGAAGCATACCCAAGGTAAAACGAGAATAAAAGTGTAGATGATAACATAAAGTTCATTTATCTCCTTACAAATGCAACACATGAGCCCAAAATGAAGTAAACTCTAGGCATTTATCAGAGAACTAAGAAAGTGAACAAAAACTTGCCAAGTTATGGTCTGATACCACTTTGAAGCATGAGCTCAATTAAAACTCAAGCAAGGATTTCCTGGAGTATCAGTTGGGATGAATCAAAATGTTAATCAGCAAGCACAAAGGACATAAATGGATTAAACATGAATGGGTTAAAGGGTCGCCCACCACCCAAAGCTAAATTGGGAATCCACACCCTAAATCATAAAGGCTAAGCCGCTAGATTTAGAATAAAGGATAGTACTCAGTTTAACAAGCGTATCACAATTTGTGAAGTGTGGTTTCATAGAGAACTTTAAGTTCAGCAATAGAGTTAAGTAATATATTTAACTATGGCTTACAAGCAGCAAGGGGAGGGCTTTAAAACAACCTGCCCAAGCCCTTTTCCCACTAAAGGAGTTGCCTTAACGCTTAGGAAACACTTAATTAAGTTTAGGTACAAATTATCTCCTAAACAAAAAGTAAGCAAGCTTATTACAATGCATGAGTCTAGCCAATCTATGCTTAATTTGTAATAACTTAACCCTGAATATGATTAGCTATTCAAATAAGCCCACTTGCACATTTGGGAGGGAGAAAAAGGTTGCTGATGTGATCCTGCTTTGTAGCTAGCCAATTTAGGTGAACCTAGAGGTCTCTCTCTTTGACTATTGGCTAAATTACTCTTAAAAAAGCTGTAAGGCCTTTATGATTGTCTTCTTTGCTATCTATGGAGCCAAACAAGTATGGAGGAGGGTGAGTAAGTCTTCTTATTGCAGCAATAACCATTACAAAGTCAAAACAACTTGTTTTAACTTAGATAACCTGAGTTAACACCAATTTTATTCGAGTTGTTCTTTCAAGCTAGACTCGATTTAGGGATGATTTTAAAGCATGGTGGTACAATAGGATGTTAGGAATCCCCCTAAATAATAAAATCATCCCCAAGTCAGGGTAAAGGTCAAAAAACAATGACTTCTTTCAAACCGAGCAAAAAGTAGTCCAAGCTCAGTATGATATTGTTTTGGGCCTGTTGTTCAAAATGCCCTAATTGATCACCAAAATGGACTTTACTCATCAAAAGAGGGCTTCTTAAGGAGTCTAACAAAGTAGGATCACCCCATAAGAAAGGTTAGGAACACCACCAAGGATGCTGCTTAAAATAGTGCCTAGCTTTGAACTTTTAAGCGAGAATAAAGATATGATTAAAGTGTTTGAAATTGGATTACCTTCTCTCCCTTGGGTGGTATCAATATGGCCTGTGTCACATATTTTCTAAGTCTAAGAGCAATAAGTTTTACCTTCTTATTCTTCGCAATCTCCTTGTAATCGAATACTTTTTCAACCGTGTGTAGCCATTCTAAGAATGCATCGGGGTCCGGTTTTCCTTCAAACTCTAAAACCTCAACCCTAATAACATTAAGGTTAGCTTGGTCCCTTCTTCCCTTCTTGGTGTTCTACAAGGTTCTTCTTCACCAGAAGAAGCAAAAGGACTGCTCTCCTATTCACTCTCTTCTCATCGAACAGAATCGGAGGAGCTTGATGATTGAGAGCTTACAATCTTCTTCCTCTTTTGTTTCATAGCTGCAGCAAGTTGGCACCTCAAGTACTCATTCTAGGTCTTTAGTTCTTCACTACTAGTCCTTATTGCATCATAATTCTTCACGAGAACTTCAAATTTCTCTTCCAAGGTTGTGCTAAAACACATGACTTAAGTCGGCCCAAAACCAGGCTCTTTGTATTTTAGATTGTGCTTAGGTAGCAGGGGCGTGTTTGGATTGTGCTTCAGTGTTAAGGAGAAACCTTGGCTCTGATGCCAAAGTGATGTACTCTCTCAAGATTGAACTGACACTCAATCAAGAACGAAAGTTAAAATAAAAAGAATGGAAGCAACTAATGGGATCCAAATTTTAACCAGGATAAAAAGTGAGTTAATGGATGCTAACACCACTCTTGGATAATAGGAACACCACCAAGAATAACACTAGGGCCCTTAGCCACTCCTTATATATAGAAACACCTCCTTACTCAACCTTAAGCAATGATAAGCTAGTAACGAATTTCTGAGTTTAAGGAGCTAAGGCTCAACTTAGTTGGTGTGTGTTTTTGACATATAAATACTATTGACATTAGGCTTTTAAACTAAGTCCCACTCTCTCTCACAATGAGTAAACTGAAGTACATCAGATTCTAAAAATACCAAGCAAAGGTTTAAACATATCAGCCCCTAAATACTAGGTTTAGCTTGATCTTTGACACCTATGTAGCTTCCTAACCCCAACTAATGATGTGTCAAGCTTGTGCAAGATCTAAGCCTTGCTAATGATAATTATTTACAGCAAGTTACGACCTCTAATCTTGGGAACTTCCCAAGCAATACAAGTTGGTAGCAGCCTGAAAACTAGTGGTTTAAAGGGATTTTCAAGTGACTTTGAGCTGGATGAAGGTTACTGCTAACTAATTTGATTTTGCAACATAAGGGCCTCTTGAGATAATATTTTAAACACCTTTTCACATCCTGAAACAAGCCAAAAGCTCATCAACCTAGATAGCATCATTGGTCGTGGCACAGGCTATAAAGTGAGCCATCTTGGGGAATCTGTCTATAACCATGAAGACTGAGTCTTTCCCCCTTTGTGTCCTTGGCAAGCCCTACACAAAGTCTATACTAACATCTACTTAAGGTTCTTGTCAAACTGCAAGAGGTTTGTAGAGTTCCTTAGGTAAAGAATGACTTTTAGCTACTTGGTAAGTAGCACACCTCCTAAGGATGTCTTGAACATCCTTAGTTATGCTTGGCTAATAATGATGCTCTTTTAGTAGGATTGTCATGTCATTTTCACTATATTGGCCTGCTAGAGCTCCTCCATGGACATCTTTGATCCCCAACTCCCTTGTTCCACACTTAGCAATGCACAGCCTTGTTCCCTTAAACAAATGCCCATTCTGGAAGAGATGCTCTCCCTTAGGCTTCTGGTTGCCTTGTTTATACAACTCCCTAAAGTCCTTATTATGTTTATACAAGAACTTGAGATGCTCAAAGCCTAAAATATAGGTTTCAAGCTGGAATAGGAGAAGGTGTCTCTTAGACAGTGCATCAACTTGAGTTAGCTCACCTTATTTGTGCTTGATTCGGAAATGAAAAGCCTGAAGATGCTCCGCCCATTTTCCATGAGTTGCATTGAGTTTGTGTTGTCCCTAAATATACTATAATGCTTCATGATTAGAATGAACTATAAAATCTTGAGCAATGAGACAGTGGTTGTAATGTTCCAAGCATCAGATGATTATATCGAATTCCTTTTCATAAATGAAGTATTTCCTCTTAGAATCGCACAGGTTCTTAGTAAAGAAGGCCAAAGGCCTGCTTCCTAAGTCAGACCTCCTCTAACATCTACCCCTCAGGTGTCACACTCAACCTCAAGAACCTTCTTAAAAAATAGTAATGCTAGAACTAGTACTTGATCTAGTTTATTCTTGATTTTTTCAGAGGCCAGTAGGGCCTTTGGGTTCCATCAGAATGAGGTTCCCCTAGTCACTTCATCCATGGGTGCCATGACAGTACTAAAGTTCTTAACGGACCTCTTATAGAATGAAGCTAACCCATGGAAACGCCTCATATCATGGAGCCTCTTAGGAACTGGCCAGATCCTAATTGCCTCCACCTTGCTTTCACCTACCTAGATTTCATTGGCAGATACCATATATCCTAAGAATGTGACCTCAAGAGTGTAGGAGGTGCACTTCTTGAGACTACCATACAGTTTCTCCCTTTCGAGGACCTGAATCACTTGCTTGATGTGACTGGCATGCTCTTCTTCTATCTTGCTATAGATCAGGATATCATCAAAGTACACAATAGCATATCTGCCTATAAAGGGCTTGAACATATGGTTCATTAGCCTCATTAAAGTGAGAGGTGCATTGGATAGGTAAAATGGCACAACCAACCACTCACGCGAACCATTTTTGGTTTTAAAGGCATTCTTCCATTCATCACCCTCTCTGATGCTAATTTGGTAGTGACAACTTCTCAAATCCACCTTAGAGAAGAGTTTATACACATAGAGCTCATCTAACAAATCTTCTAGCCTTGAAATAGGATGTCTATACTTGATGGTTGTCTTGTTGATAGCTTTACTGTCTGCACACATCCATATGCTCCCATCGTTGTTATGAATAAACAAGGCTAGCATAGCACATGGTCTTAAACTTTCTCTCACTATTCTCTTGGCCACTAATTCCGCTACCTGTCTTTACATCTCTTAGTGTCTTTAGGGTTCATTATGTAGGTAGGTTTATTGGATAAAATAGCCTTATAATCAAATCAATATGGTGCTGAGTACTTTTTAGTGGGAGGCCAAAAGGGATTTCTTCTGAAAGACATGCTGGTATTGATCACCGATGGCTTGGGCTTATGGGTGTGTAGGTTGGGTTTCTTGTTGGTTAGGACTAGTTTGAAGAATCCATTCATTGGAAGATCTTAATTCATGCTATGAAGCCTTGAGGGTAAGTTCCATTTGGGTGAGAAACGTTTCAGTTGGTTTAGAGGGTTTAAGGTGTGTGTTTAGGCAATTGATGTGGGGCTAGAGGGGAAAAAGATATTTTGTTGCCATCCTTAGAATATGAATAGGTATTCAGGTAACCATTGTGAGTTCCCTTTCTATAAAGCAACCAAGGCTTCCCAATAGCATATGACAATCATCCATGGGGATTATGTCGCACCATACTTCATCAAAATAATGCTCGCCAATAGTGGAAGCAACTAAACACCAAGAATTAACATACGAACCCTTACCTTGATTGAGCCATAGAATGCAGTAAGAGTGGGGACGCACTGAAGTTTTGCATCCCCCAGCTTCTCAATTAGGGTGGTAGGAGCTATATTAGAGAAACTCCCAGTATTTATGATCAAGGAATACACTTTGCCTTGGATGGTGCATCTGCTGTGGAAAATATTCTCCCTTTATTCATCCTGGGCACTTCACTACATAATGGGGGCTCGTCTGATCACTAACATTTCTTCCTCATCTGGTGTATTACTATGGTAGGGTAATCACCTCTTCTGCTTCTTGCTCTTCTAACAAATAGATCTTCCTTTCTTCCTTCATCTCTTCCTACTAGGCAGCTTAGTACACTGCCAGGGTACTCACACTTGTGTTGGGACAATCAAAAGTTATGTGTCCCAGGCTATGACACTTATAATGCCGCTTATTGGCATTATAGCTGGATGGGGGTTTGCTTTATGGAATTTAGGTCTTCGGAGTGATCTGAGATGAGCTGCTGGTAGGTTAAGGGTTAACTGAGTGATCCCCTTATTAAAAGGCTCGGCTCTATAAAAGTTTTGGGTGGTCCTTGCTTTCTTGCCTTGGATTTCTTTTGTAGCTAAACTCTATGAACCAACACATAAACATCCTCAGAAGTAGTGCATTGGTGCAGTTGAAGAACATGAGAACACCAATGGTCAAGGCCACTCAAGTATGTTACTATAGATTGATCCTTTAGTTCTCACAAGTCACATTTTATCAAGAGTTTTTCAAACTATTAAGTGTACTGTTCAATAGTCATAGTTCCTTGAGTTGAACTATGCAAGTAAAAGTAATTGTCTTGAAGATATGAACGGGGTGACAACCTATTCTTGAGTGTAGATTTCATCTTCTCCCAACTCCTAATTTTGTTCATCCATTTCTTGGCACTATTGGCACAGAGGTTGGTCCACCAGAGTAGTGCGTACTTCCTCAGTTTGAAAGCTACCAACTTGAGCTTCTTGGCTTCTAGGATTTCTTTGTAATCAAAGACCCTCTCAACTGTATGCAACCCGTCAAGATATTCGTTTGGGTCAAGTCTTCCTTCAAGCTCTGAACCCTCTATTGTGATGTCATAGCTGGGCTGATGGCGATGGTGGCTTTTGCCTCTTCTATTCCTTGGCCCAATCTTCTTTACTAGAGTTGCTAAAAGGTTTCTCTTAGCTTTTAGACTCTTCATGAGATTTGAGCTAAAGAGCTAGCTGCTTTAGACTTCAAGGCTCTCCTTTTGTTCTTGAGGGACTCACCAAGATACTTACCAAGATACTCATTGTGCTTCTCTAGATCCTCATAATTCTTCATTCAGGCCTAAAAATTTTCTTCTAAAGTCATGCTACTACTCATCTTGCCTAGACAACAAAATAGGTTATTTGTGGTTATGCGTTTGGGTCAGAGGGTTATGTTTATGGCTAAGGTTTAGGCCTAGGACGGTAGCCTAGCATGTAATACCAAAAATGCTCAATTAAATCTCTTACAAATAAAACTGGCTTGGTGGGCTAAAGCATAAAGAAAGTAACATAAACTGATTCGAGCGTGGATAAGGCACGCTATCGATTTAGAATCAAAGAATTTGATTGCAAACTGAATAAGAAACACCACCAATCAGCAACCCAAGACTCGCTAGATCACCACCTATAACGACCAGTTTGCAGGATAAGCTAGAAAAATTTTGAGGGAAGAAGGTTTTCTCAACTTTTATATATTAACAATTGAGTATTATAATATGAAAATTAGGGTTCCAAACCAAGCCTCACTCCCTTTCACAATGTCTAAACTAAAATACAATAAATTCTAATAACAGCGAGCAAAAGTTCAAATACATCATCCCCTAAACAACAAGTGTAGCTTGATCTTTAACACTAATTCAGCTTACTGATATCCACTAATGATGTGCCAAGCATGTGTAACATCTAAGACTTGTTGATGACGATTATTTGCAGTAAGTTACAGCTTCCAATGTTGAGAACTCCTCGGGCAGTGCAAGTGGGCAACAGCCTGAAATCTGTCCTTCAAAGGGATTTTTAAGTGACTTTGAGCTGGATAAAGGTTAGTGCTAATTGATCTAATTCTGTACTGTTAGGGCCTTTTGAGATAATAGTCTTGACACCTTTTCACATCCTTAAACGAGCTAAAAGGTTGATGCAAAATAGTGTGAAAGTAGACTTTTCAAAATATTACCAGCTAGAGTGAAACTAAGCATGGTGCTGATTATGCTAACTGAACTGGCTGAATGAGCTTCTTTTATGGAATTAACAGGGAGGGGTGACTTTTATCATCTACTGGCTTTGATGTGAGCTAGCAAATGAGCTACATTGCTCACAAAATAACTCTAGTGCTTACTGTGTTCAATGATAATGCAATGGCTTTATTGGCATGCATGAATGATTAATGGAACTGAAACCTTGACTTATGACCTCCGGGATTAGTGCTTGAATATTCTGGGTAGGGGTGCCTAATTAAGCTTGGGTTCCAGTGGGTAATCTCCATCAACATATGAGAACTATGTAATTCATAGAGCATATCATCAAGTCTACGAATGGGGCACCTATACTTGATTGTAATATTGTTAATAGCACAACCATCCTTTCACATTCTTATGGTTCCAACCTTGTTTGGGACAAGAAAGGCCACAACAGCACATAAGCTCATGCTTTCTCTAATGTACCATCCATTAATAAGCTCATGGACTTGTCATTGTAACTCCTTACTTTCTGTAGGATTACTAATAAACGCTTAGAGTGAACTTTATGTTGGGGTTGTTTTTGTTGCATTTTTAAGGAAAATTATGAACTTTATGTTATAATGTACACTCTTTTTCCTATTTTACACTTGGATATGGTTTATTTATGTGTTTTATAGGTTTTTAGACCTTTTCCCTTTGGTTTGACCCCAAGTGAGTATGCTTTGACTAGCGACAGATGCCCCCAAGTCTTCATGCCCGTGGAGAAGCAAGAAGAATCAGAGAATGTTGAGACAAAGGCAACCATAGACCCTCTGTGGTGAAGGCCATGGTCCGTGGTGAGCTTATAACTGCTTGCCTATTCATCTTCCTCTATCTTGTGGCTAAGGGTGGGTAAGTTCAGGCTTAAATAGGGTTTTTTTGGTTGCAAAAAGGGGACATCATAGAAAGCTCAGGCATCTAACACTTACTTGTATCATCAGTTTTAGGATTTTCCAAGTTTTCTTTAGAGTAAGAGAGGGAATTGGAGTGGAAGATTGGCACTTGGAGGCTTTGGGTTTGCGAAGCTATTGAAGACCACCATAGTTGTTAAGTTTTCTTTCCTGTCTAATCTCTTCTTAAACTGCTGCTTAGATGTGATTATTTTCAATTTTGTGTGAGTAGTTTTTCCTAATCTAACGATTTGCTGGCTACAGTATTAATGTTAGATCTCTAATTTTCAATATTTATGCTAGATTAAAATTTGTTTGGTTAAATTTTATCTTGTGGATGAAATGTTGTGAGTAAATTTTAGCCAGATCTTCATGCATATACTAGATAGCTGAGTGAAGTACTGAAAGGATAAACTCACCGTTAGAACAAGTTAGAACTTAATTTAACAACCTCCTAAAAGACAATTGTTTGTTGAGAGGAAATCTTAGCAATCAAAAAATCTATAACGAAGACTAAAACTAAGGACATTTGAAAGAATGTCAACTGCATTAGATTAAGAATTCAATTTATTTCCAAAGAAAAGATTGAATTCTTAGTTCTATTGCGGCCCTTTAAATCATCCAATTCTAGATAAAGTGCATATTTAAATGATATGATCCTACTCTTTACTATGCAAAACAATTCCCTAGAAGCTTGTAATTCGATTGAATTGCCTATAATCAAATAGTGATAGTTGAGACAAGTTGAAAATTTAGTTGCTTAGCCTTTTGTAATAGGTTAAAACTCAATATATTATATTTGGTCTCTGTAGGATCGATATTAAAATTTTACTATAATAACTATGCACTTGCGGTGGTATCAAGTTTTTGGCACCATTGCCATGGATGGACCAATTCGTGGGTATTGAGTTTGCCAATTTATATTAACCAAGTATTTTTGTGTTTTTCTTTTTCATTGTATTTTTTTAGATTTGTGGTGTTAGTGTTTTGTGGTGAGTTTTTCCGGAATTAATTTCCCACTTATATACGAGGTCCCTTTTCTGTTTGAATTTGATTTGGAAATCGAAAGGACTTTTCACTGTATGAGGAAGAACTGGGAGTTGGAGGAGCAAAGAGCTAAAGCACAAGAAGCCTCTTTAACGATTGCAGGAGGAGGAGATGACCAAAAAAGCATGCTCGGGATTTTATCACCTCGGGGGTCCAAGGCATTGCCTCTAGTATTGCTCGACCCAATGTGAAAGCCCATAACTTTGAGCTTAAGCCGGCTCTTATTTCCATGGTGTAAAACTCCCAATTTGGTGACACCCTACTAGAAGATCCCAACTTACACCTTTTGGTATTCTTACAAACATGAGACATGTTGAAGCTTGATGGTATTTTTGTCAATGGTATACTATTAAAATTATTTCCTTTTTCATTGAGGAACAAGGCAATAGCATGGCTACATTCTTTGCCTTTGGGGAACATTATAACATCGGACGAGCTCACCAAAGTCTTTCTTGCGAAATTCTTTCATCCTAGCAAGACGGTAAGTTTGAGAACCAAATTACCACCTTCGCTCAAAGGGAGGATGAATCATTATATGAGGCCTCGGAGCATTTAAAGGACCTATTGAGGCTATGTCCCCATCATGGCCTTCAACAGTGGATGTTAGGGCAAGCCTTCTATAATGGAGTCATTACTGGGTAAAGTCTACTATAGGCGTAGTAGCAGGAGGTATACTTATGAACAAGACTGAAGACGAGGCCTATAATCTTATTAAAGAGATGGCGCTAATAACTACTAATGGTCTAATGAGAGAAGTTAACCCAAGAGGCTTGGAGATAAGTTAGAACTTGATGCTATCTCCATGCTTTCTGCTAAGGTAGATGCCACGTTTCAAAGGTTAGAACGATTGAATGTTAATTCTATTAATTCAAGTTCCCCTTCCCCATCATGTGAAATCTATGGGTCAGTTGATCATTTGACTATGAATTGTCAAGTCGGAAGTCAACTATGTCAACAATGTGAATCCTAGACTGGCCAATGATGCATTCTCTAACACCTATAATCCTGCTTGGAGGAATCACGCCAATTTCTCGCGTAAGTCCAATGTCCCTTCTATGCCTCAAATGAATTTTAAACGACCCCTAGATTTTAAAGACTACCTTATCCTCAACAATCACCTTAAAAATCCCATTGAGAGACCATTATTGATAGTATGTTTTTGGCGTAGAAAAGCAAGATGAGTATACTAAGCAATTAGCCCCTAAGGTTGTTGTGCTTACTAATAATAACATGTTAGAAGCTGAAATTGCTCAACAAGCTTCCTCTAAATCTACCCCTAGGTGGACTTTCTGGCAAGCCCGAGCCAAATACCCGTGAATAGTGTAACTATATTTCCTTAAAACATAGGGTAGTGGATTCTGCGGGTATGGAGCTTGAGGGAGGTTAGAGCCAAGAGTGAGGTGAAAAACGCTGAGTTTGAGACCCAACCCTTTGCAGGGGTGCATAATATGGTGCTGCCTGCAGAGTTTCCTGATAGGAAGAATTCGAGTTTTAAATTTATAACCCCAAGTGTAAGGTTTATCATTGAGTACTCAGGGTGTCGTCCACTACGAGTTAGGTTTCAAGTATCAGGATTAGCTGAAGCAACTCAATCTAGGCCAAGAAGGAAGGAAATGAAAACAAATCTAAACTAAACTAATAAAAGTAGAAGAGGTGGCTTGGGACTGTGATTTGGCCAATCGATGAACTAAAGAGTCAAGACGGGTTCTAACCTACTCAAGCTCAACTAAAAATAAGAGATGGTTGGTTGCACCATCAAAGATCATCGAAACCCTCTTTCAGGGGTCATGAGCTAGTTTAATTAATCAAACCACCTATTTTCATGGGATTAGCTCAATTAGACCACAAAATAAGCAGCCCCCGAACCTACTGGGATTTGGATTATTTTCATGTCTCAAACCCGGCTATCCTCTCCCACACACTAGTCAATCAACCTTGCCTCTTAGCACAAGTCAGTTGCCTAAAAACAAAGATCAAAGTGCTCTCAAGCATTTCATCGAGCACTTAGCGGGCATGAGAGAAAACTCTAAGTTCTATGTATAAATTGGATGTTGTTAAGCCTAATCCTGGACTAATTAGCGATAAGAGACTATTCATAATCGAAGCCAACCAAAATTAACAACTAATCATCAACAAAACACAAAGACCACAAAACAAACCTAAATTTGCAAATAACTCAACAAGCATGAACTAAAAGAATTAATCTAATCTAATAAGGATTAAAACAACTAAACATTTAAGCTAAATATAATCTAAACTAATAAGATTAAAGAAGAGGAAATAAGAACAAACATGAAATAAGAAGAGAGAGAGAAAGGAGAAAACATATGGATTGCTTGGATGAAGTTGAATATAACATGCTTGAATCCCAAAAGGAACCTAATTAATCCTAATCTACCTACTTTATTTCTTCATAATGAGGTTTTTAAGGCTAAGCCCCAAGCTAAACTTGCCTAAAATCGCCCAAAGGAACCACTAAAAAGTCCCAAAATAAGCCCTTTTAAAAGGGAAAGAAACCAGGCATAATGGCATGTGGGGAGGCAATGGCCATCACCAGGACGATGGCCTGTCTTATTCAAGAAATCCTGTCTTGTTCAAGATAGGTTGGTGTCGCCACCCCTGGCCATGGCTGCAGGCTCAGCTGACCATCATTGCGCCTCCCTTGGCTACCCGTCGTCCTACTACTTTGTTTTCATCTTTTGTTCCTTTTTTTTGTTCTTTTTCACGGAACTTGTTTAGTTGAACTTATTACCTACAAAAGTAAATAAAAAAAGTAAAAATCCATAAGATTATATTATTATACGAGATGAAATTAGTGAAAAGCACATGTAAAATGCAATAATTTAGCACCGAATAAATACCCCCACACCTATCTTTTGCTCATCCTTGAGCAAAACAAAATAAAATCTAACCTAGGAACCTAACTCACTTTCGTAGGAATCACGATTGCACTTAGCATATACAACAAGCACTTTAAACCCCTTGGTTCTTCCAAGTGGACAAGTGAGGTCTTGTGAGGGTCTGCAGAAGATATACCCATAAAATCCTTGAAGTATTTTTGGATTTTATTTAAAAGCAAAACATATGTATAAGGAAAAGGGGAAAATATGCACACATCTAGATGGATTCTATCACCTTAACAACCAAGCTCCCTAGCTATACACAAGTAAAACATGCATTCAAGACACACATATGCCATACATTCATTGCGGTTCTCATTTTTTACCCCACACAACACAATGACATGATTTGTACATCTTGGTGCTCCATGCAAAGTGTATTGACTCTTAATGCTAGGCTAAAACAGGGCAAAAGGTCATCTCCACTTGGCTTATGACTTTCTTTATTTTTGCTTCTTTTTTTTTCTTTCTTCTTTTTCGCTTTTCTCCTTATGCTCCTTCGACCGGTTGGGTAGTTCTTGGCTTATTACGCCTTGAACTCCCGGAGGAACAACTTAGTGTATATTTAGGCTTTTTACCTATTTAGGAGTTTTACTTGGATGTGCAAAGCACTTATTTAAGCCCAAATAGAGGTACCAGAGTTAAGCTCATTTTTACACTTCTTGTTTTTCGCTTTTTTTTTTTCTTTCTCTCATAATGAAGCCAAAACTAGAAGTTAATTAACTTAGTAGAACGTCCCTCAACCCAAATTTCAATAACTAACACCAAAAGTCAATAGTTAACTACACAAGGTAAGCATAAAACCGCAGATGCGAAATGTGTTATTATGAGATATTGGAGACCACATTGTTGACAAGTGTTCCATCATGCATATTCTACCTATATACAGGCCAATAACTAAGCTATCAAAGATCAAAAACCAATTACAATGGCACAAAAGTCCCCCAAAGTTAAGAAGAAAATTTGAAAAATTGAAAAATTTTCATAAAAATATACACAAAAGGGTGTATGACTCCCACCACCACACCTAAATCTCACAACGTCCACATTGGGAACGGAGGAGCCACTACCACCACAAAAACACACAAAAACAAAAAAAATGAAATGACACAAGAACACTGAACCTGCACACATATACACAGGCAAACACAGTCCCTCAAAAACACAGTCTCACACAATCAACAATAAGAACACACATGTACAAAACTAACACCACCGAAAATGATTACATATAAATCCAATAGCACCACTAATCACCAAACACACCTATGAACAAAAGGCACTTAAAAGTGATCATGGCCATCAATCGACCCCACAATATGCCAAGTTTCACCTTAAAGTGATCACCAACACAAACACAACCTAATATCCACAACTAAACAAAAAGAAAAAGAGAGAAAATAAGAAGGGAGAAGAGTTAGAATGATTATACCAGGTCGTACACTGATTGTACCTGAACTACGCCTCTCTATGATGGTGTTGTGGAGGCCTAAGGAGCATAAGCCATTCCTCATCATCACTCAGGACTCGCGGTGTCAACTCAAATGCCATCAAGGCTCGTAGGAGCTTGTCATGTGCCTTTACATACATTCCAAAGCGATGTAAGTAAGAGAACACTAGTAAAGATATAGCGAATAGAGTTAGTTCCCCCTTAAACTTGTCAAATGCTATAGAAAAATCAAAAGCATGACCAAAGAAAGTAGTCCATATGGCTTTCCTAGGTAAGTCCTCTATGTATGCACAATAAGGATCTAAGGAGGGATTATACCCTCTAATGTCACCTAGGGACTCTCGAAATGCATCCAAATGAGAGGGGTGGTCGGAAGGAAGGGGTATAAAATGGGGACTAAATCAAGTGACTCAGTGCAAATGGGGTCAATATGCTCATTGCTAGGAGCGGCACTAACCCTCACATCATGACTATAATAATCCTCAAAAGAAGGCTCTAACAATGCAATATCACACGACCAATTAAGCAAATCATCGTCAACACAATGAGCATCACGCCTAAGAGGCTCACCCATCTCTAACCCTGTGCGCTGAGCTAAAGGGAGGGGTGAAGAAAGGAAGCACAAGACACCCTAGGTAGTGTCTTTAGGTGTGCTAGACAAGGATGTAGCAACTAATGGTAAAGATGTCAAGGGATGATTAGTCACTTCCTCTAGGCTGGTGAAAGGTGAATCAATCATAAAAGTAGGCTCTAGAGGAAGAGAAGATGGATAATCATCATAGTGACTAACCTCAAGTCTAGGAGAAGATGGACTTAGGTAGGTCTCATGCAATAGGCCACACTGCCTCATCTTACTAACAAAACACTCATGTCATTCATTCATTGTCTCTATTTCAACATTAAGTCTAGCATAGCATGCATAAGAGATATCACAGTAGGGACAAGAATTTGCATTATGGGTAAAAGATTGACAATAAGTGCACACAAAAGGGGAATAAGCGTGCAAATCACAGGGAATGACGGAAGGGCACACAAAGGACTCACTAGCAATCTCATGGTGCCATTGACACCAAGCCTAAGACTCAAACAAATCCCACATGTCATCAACGTCTAAAGTGCACAAATCGACACATGGATTCGAGGGTGGCACGGGTCTTATGTGTTATCCCCTCAAGCATGACATTACATATTTCTCATTTTTCATATGTGAAATGCACACACTGAGCACGGTAATGATTCAATCTAGACAAGTATTACCAAAAAGCTTCATGCTTAAATTGAGATAAATGGAAAATAACCTTTTTGTTTTTGTCAATTTTTTTATTTTTTAAATTTTTTGGGGATTTTCTAAAGGCCTAGCCTCGAATGCTCAAATAAACCCTCATATTGAAAAACGCTAACTCCCCGACAACAACACGAAAAACCTAATAGGAAGAATTCAAGTTTTAAATTTATAACCCCAAGTGCAAGGTTTATCGTCGAGTACCCGGGGTGTCGTCCACTTACAGTTAGGTTTCAAGTATCGGGATTAGCTAGAGAAACTCAATCTAGGCCAAGAAGGAAGGAAATAAAAACAAAGCTAGACTAAACTAATCAAAGCAAAAGAGGTGGCTTGGGCCTACGATTTGATCAATCGATGAACTAAATAGTCAAGATAAGTCCTAACGTACCCTACCTCAACTA
Source organism: Carnegiea gigantea (assembly GCA_029747015.1). Classification (NCBI taxonomy): domain Eukaryota; kingdom Viridiplantae; phylum Streptophyta; class Magnoliopsida; order Caryophyllales; family Cactaceae; genus Carnegiea; species Carnegiea gigantea. The sequence goes on along the minus strand of JAKOGI010000164.1, from coordinate 357,305 downwards.
AAAACAAGAGATAGTCTGTTGCACCTTTGAATAGCACCCAAGGCCTCTCTCAAGGGTCATTAGCTAGTCTATTTAGTCTAATCACCTATTCTCATGGGGTTAGTGCAATTGGACCATAAAATTAGCAACCCTCAGACCTAGTTGGGATCAGGACTATTTCAACGTCTTGAACTCAGCTATCCACTCCCCCAACTATCTAATCAACCTTGCTTCTCGGCATCAGTCAATTGCCCAAAAAATAAAGATGAAAGCTCTTTCAAGCATTTAATCAAACACTTGGCAAGCATGACAGAAAACTCTAAGTTCTAGGTATCAAACGAGTGTGGTTAGGCCTAATTCTAGACTAATTAGTTATCAAGAGGCTAATCACAGCCCAAGCCAACCAAAATTAATGACCAATCATCAACAAAATGCAAAATCCCAAAACAAACCTAAACTAGCAAATAACTCAACAAGCATGAACTAAAAGAATTAATCTAATCTAAAAAGGATTAAAACAATTAATGAACACAAAATCACAATAAAAACTAAACACTTAAGATAAATATAATCTAAACTAACGAGATTAAACAAGAGGAAATAAGAACAAATATAAAATAAGATGAGCGAGAGAAAGGACTTATGGATTGCTTGGATGAATTTGAATCTACAATGCCTGAATCCCAAAAAGAACCCAATTAATCCTAATCCACCCACTTTATTTCCTCCTACTGAGGTCTTTGAGGCTAAACCCTAAGCTAAATGAGCCTAAACATCGCCCAAAGGAACCCCTACAAAGACCCAAAATAAGCCCTTTAAAAAGGGAAACAAACCGAGCTGAACAACAAGTGGGGAGGAGACGGTCGTCGCCTAGACGACAGCCTGTCTTGCTCAAGAGAGCATGTCTTGTTCAAGACAGGCTGGCCATCGCCACCCCCTGGCCATGGCTGTAGGGTTGGCTGACAGCCGTTGGGCCTCTTCCTACTACCCGTCACCCTACTGCTTTGTTTTCTTCTTTTGTTCCTTTTTTTGCCGCTTTTTGTGGCACTTGCTTAGTTGAGCTTGTTATCTACAAAAGTAAATAAAAAAAGTAAAAATTCTAAAGATTACATTATTATATGAGCTAAAATTAGGTGAAAGGGACATATAAAATGCGACGATTTAGCATTGAACATTTCGCCCTAACCTAAAGATCGTAGTAGCTTCTCTATTCCTTATATGGTCAGTTAGGTGATAATTGATAGGGCCTTATGTGATCCTGGTGCAAGTGTTAGTTTTATGTCCTATTATATTTTTTTTATTTATGTCCTATTATATTTTTTTAGAAGCTTGGTTTAGGTGGGTTACAACCAGCACCTATTTCACTTCAATTTGAGGATCGTTCCATGAAGTTCCCTTAGTGTATTTTAGAGAATGTTCTCGTAAAAGTAGGTGATTTTTATGTGTTCGATGACTTTATCATCTTAGATATGGCTGTAAATGCATATGCCCTGATTATTCTAAGGAGACCCTTCTTGAGCACTTCCGATTCCAAAGTTGATGTGAAAGGATGACGATAAACATTTGATGTGGGACAAAGTCATGTTGACTTTGTCTTATTTGAAAATCAGAATATCCCCTCTCCTTCATCTGCTTTAGAAAAAGATATTAATTTCCATTAGATTGGCCCATTTGAAGATCGGTGTCACGTTGACCCCTTTGTGTTTGAATGTGTTACATTTGAAGGACTCAGCCTAGATTACACTAGGGTGGAATTCAATGTGCCTACACCACCTAGCATAGTCGAGGACGGGTCTTATGCTACTAATGGGGTGTCCATGAGTGATTATTCTAGGTTTGCCTAAGTAGTGCAGCCCATGCCTCCTACGGATGATATAGAGTGGGACTTTGACTTAGGAGTTGAGCTTAGTAGTGGCCCCTCTGATGGAGCCCAATACAGATTCATTCTATACGTAGATCACCTTAAATAGAGTCACTTTCTAGTGTAAGAGTTTGATTTCGAGGTCCGTGATAAAGAAAAATCAGTAGATGTGGGGGAGCTCCTGACCCTAAAAGAGCGGTTCTTGAGGACAACCCAAAGTTTTCTTTGATTGTATATGGTGTATTATTTTTGTTTTTCTATTGAAAAAAGGCAAAAAAACAAAGAAAAAGAAGTAAAAGAAGCAAAAAGTAGAGCGAAGAAAAATCATTGAAAAAATAATAAGAGAGTTTAGTAGCTCTAACAACAATCAGCGCGGTGCCAAATTTGATCCATGGAGTTACTGCCAAGAAAACTGAAGGAACATAGAAACATAGCTCACCATGGACCCTCTGTGGTAGACCCCACGGTTTGTGGTGAGGCTCTCCGTTTGCCCCGAGCACCCATTATTCTTCTTCCTCTACCTTTTCTCCTTCTCTCTCTAAACTCTCTCATTCTCTCTTTAAAGCCTCCACAACCACCCACCTCCAAACCTTCAATTTTTGCCCATTTTCATCAAATTTTTCTGCTTTCTTCTTATTTTCTTTACTTTTACCACAAATCTCTTTGAACTTTCTGTTTTCTTGCACTCTTACTCTCACATTCTGCCCATCTTCATACCCCAAAATGCATATCCACTCTTCTAAATTCTCTCTTTTTCTTTCGTATTTCTTCCCATTTCACCTTAATTTTATAAATTTTGCATTTTTTAGTTATTTTGTTTTCCATTTTTATCTTAGCTATAGTTTAAGCTTTCACCCATCCATTCACCATTGCATTGGCACCCAAAAAGAAGGCAAGAACCAACTAAGAAGCAGGGACATCCAATTAAGCACCTCAACAACTAACCCGGACTTCCTGAACCTCGACCAATGCATAAAACTGAGGTAATGCCCCTGACCTAATGAGGAGCAACTCTCAAGCTTGGGCCTACTCTGACTAATGAGGGTCATGAACCAAGTTTGCCCAATGTTGACCCCATGTCAAGGACTAGGTGCCCGAGGTCAATATTGACTTGGAGCACTTAAGAAGGTTCATGTATGGTTAGGAAAGGTAGTTGGGCCAATAATAGCCCTGAATAAAGAGTTAACTACTTAATCCTCCAAGAACCACCTCATTAGCTCATTTTCAGTTTCTGGGTAGGATACTTTGCTTCATTTCTAGCTCAACTATAGCCAAGCAAATGAGCTTCAATTTCTATAAATTATATATGGATGGAAATCCTCGACTTGTTTATATTCTAAGAGTCTTGAATCGTACTCAAACTCTAAGTATTGAGGAAGTTATGGGTGAAACATCGAGCAAGGATTGTTTCATGATTGAAAAATACACAGTTTTGATTATGGGCTTAATTGACGAGGTTAAGCTATAATTTTGGAGATTAATCAGCATAGGATGTTTCACACATAAGGGAAGAGTCAACACGTGGCATCATCCCATTTGGAGGAGTGGAGCGTACTCAAGGCTCTCTAAAAGGTGGAGTATGAATCCTGAAAAATACAGCTCATAGTGATTGTAATTTTCTTAAGCATCTTGATTTATTTTCCTAGGATATTTTGAAAGCCTCTTCTTGGTCCACTTGCCCCACTAATATACAACTAATTCCCCCTTTCTCTTTCTTGGTTCTTCTCTAGAGAGATTGGTATTCAACATCTATTGGGCCCATATACATGCATTTTATACCTTTAATTTGATAAATGGAATCCACCGTGCACCATAACCACCTTAGTTTAACACATCTTGAGCACATTACTAAATATAACGTTTTTAGTAGGTTAGTTCTTGCTACTCATTATTGTGATGAGAATTTGTTAATATGATTGGGTTTGTTGGATGATATATGTTGGTTGTTTGCTAGGGGGGCTATGGGGTAATTTGTAGAGATTAGGGACCACGCTTATCATGACCTCACCATAAAATTTTTGTGTGCGTTGCTTGTGGAGGTCACGAGTGGGCCTGGTTGCCGAGAAGGATACATTTCTTTCTATCTAAGTAGGGAGTTTTATGACCTAAACTAGAGTGCCTTCAATAGCATATTCGATTTTCCACCGAGTATGACTTGCCTAATCGACATATCCTTAAAGCATTTGATCCGAATGCTTTTTGGAATGAAATTTTCGGGGACTATCGGTATGATAAAAGTAACTCCAAAGGCACTATATTCAAAATTCTTATATTTAAGTAGCCCAATGATTGCTTCTCTGTGGTTCTTTTGTGAGAAAGGATAGTCTGAATGTGTGTCACCTGTCTGAATTGTATTTCTTGTATAGCACGCTCTAAGGTGACTATCGTGACGTCGATTCATTCTTGGGGAATAAGTTACATAGTGTAGCCACTAGTCCTGCACAAAAGATTTGATTGGGTGCTTTACTTACCCCATTGCTAGGTCTAATGGGATAGAACTGAACCCCGATGATAGAGTTTTAGGTTCCTAGCGGCTGAACTTAGCTACTTTTGAACAAATTAAGTTTTGTAAGGTAGAGGTTGGGCGTGTTTATTGGATTTATCCTCGAAACTGTCTCATACCTCTCTTTAATGTTGATCGAACCACTCTGTTGAAGAAGGATAATCTTTACTTTTTACTGTGTGATGAAGAGTTGGCATAACCTGCAGCAACCCCTCCCCTTCCTCACCTAAGGGCCTCTAGCTCATCCCAACCGTCCTCCTCTTCTGATTATGCTGGTGCGCATGCTACCCTTTAGTCCATTTAAGATGAGCAAGCGTCTGTTTGAGCTTATATTCAAGTTGAACATACCGCCTCCCTGACTTTGGTTTTGGAGTGACATGATGAGCTCCGTGGGATGATTGCTTCCCAAAACCAATAGTTCCAAGACTTTAGGGCCTTTTTGGAGACTTAGCGTGACAGGTATATTTCTCATCCCCGCCCTACTTCTTCTCCCCCTCCGCCTCCTTTTAGTTCTTCATTTTCTTTACAATTGATTTTTATGCCCTTGCATTGAGGACAATGCTTTCTCCAAGCATGAGGGAGATATGTGTGGATATATGTATGTGAATAGTTTGTATTTAAAGTGCTGCACTAAGTGGTAGTTTGCATTTTAGTTGATCATTTCATTTTCTTTCTATTATTAGGTTTCTTTTCTTAGTTTTAGCTTTATTGTAGTATTTTCAATTTTTAGTTGCATTTTTGATTAAAAAAATTGACAATAAAAATGAAAGAGAGCATAGAAAAATGAAAAAAGAAGGCAATAAATCCTCCGATGATGAGTCCTAGACTAAGTAGTTTTCTTTGCTTACTTTGACCGTTCCTGTTTTGCCCATTTATGAATAGAATGTTTTATTATAAGCTTTCAAAATGTGACTTCATGTTTTGTCTATCATGTTGACTTCCATTCGATTACTCAGTGATTTCGTGCATGAATATTTAACCCATGTGATCTAATGAGCTAATTAGGCTTTAGTAGTTGCCCCGTGAGACTTTGAGCCTTAATTTGACTAATTCATCATTGTAGTCTCATATTCTTTTTTCATGTGTGGCTCTTCATAGATTTCAAATCTCTAAAACTTACTTTGACTCTTGTTCAAGATCACATTTAACATGCATGTTTAGGCAATATTATTGAGGCAGTCTTTGAATTCAAGAGCTACACCCTTGCTGCCCCCTCTTTAACCTTGGCCTTTTTTCTTGATGCAAACCTATAATGTTGAACCTTGGTCAAATACAATCCTGCCGTTTTAGTGAAGACTATAGAGTTTCATTAGTGATTGGGAATAGTTGGTGGATGATGACATTGCTGCTTGGTGTGATTTGTTTGTATGTAATGAGGGATTCATGCGATATTTTCTTTGGTGTCATTTAGATTAAATTTTGCAAGCTAGAAAAAGTGTTGAAAAGTGCACAATTTCTCTTGTCATAATCCTTCTCTAAAAAGAAATGAAAAAAAGCATGCTAAATTTTAAAAAAGAAGAAAAAAGAAAAAAAGGGAAGAGCAAAATAGTATAAGGATTTAGCATTGATTTCTTATTGCGTATGCTTCAGTAGGCTTTTCGCATAGTCGACCAATATTTGAGATGTATTGATGTTTGGTGTGAGGAGTATTTCTGGTGAAAAGTTGAGTGAAGAAGATTTATATTCACAGTCTTTGGCTTTAAGCCCTACAAATTCGAACATATTTGTTTCCCTCTTACCTTTATTCATATCCTTGTTATAACCCTACAAAAGTGCTCATAATTCCCTAGCATGTGTTACATTTTGGTGGCGGGGAATTTCAGAGTGGTGGCAAATTTAAGAATTCTTGTCAAGTTTATTGTAGATTTGATTCTTTGGAATGAGATTTTAACGAACCGCATTATATTCTTCAACACATTAGCGATGAGTGCTTCATCCCTAAAGTGAGGGTCTACTGTTTCCGTTGGCTCTACTTATTGTATGCGCCAATATGATTGTTTAAGTTGATTTAAGTGATCGATTCAATGTTTAATCTGATGGTACTTGTTCTTATTTCAAAAACTTCATTCTCGCATTTGTTTTATATATTTTCTATCACTTTTGGGCTACCTTCTTGGGTTAATAGACTATTGATGTTGCCACTTATGTTTACCTGATGAGATTTTTCATTGTAGTTTTGGTTTTTATATTTGCTTAGAGACAAGCAATGGTTTAAGCATGGAAGAGTTTGATAAATGCTTAGAGTTCCTTTCATTTTGGGGTCATTTTTGCTACTTTTTTTTAGGGGAATTATTAACTTTATGTCATAATCTATACTCTTTTTCCTGTTTTACACTTGGGTATGGTTCTTTTCTACATTTTGTAGGTCTTTGACCTTTTTTTCCCTCAATTTGACCCCAATTGAGTATGTTTTAACTCCCCACGGATTCCCCTAAGTCATCATATCTATTGGGGACAAAGAAGAACCAGAGAATGTTGAGATAGAGGCAACCATGGACCCTTCATGGTGAAGCCTACGGTGTGTGGTGAGCTTAAAACTGCTTACCTCTTCATCTTCCTCCATCTTATAGCTAAGGGCGGCTGCGTTCATACTTAAATAGGGTTTTTCGACTACAGAAAGGGGAGAACATAAAAAGCCATGACATCTAATACTCACTTCTATCATTAGTTTTAGGATTTTTCAAGTTTTCTTTAGAGTCAGAGAGGGAATTAGAGTGGAAGATTGGCACTTAGACGCTTAGAGTTTGGGAAGCCATTGAAGACCACTATAGTTGCTACGTTTCTTGCCCTTCTAATCTCTCCTTAAACTTTTGTTTAGATGTTGATTATTTTCAATTATGTGTGGGTTGTTTTTCTTAATCTAGGGATTTGTTAGTCAAAGTATTGATGTTAGATCTCCAAGTTTCAATATTTGTACTTTATCAAAATTTATTTAGTTGAATTCCATCTAGTGGATGAACTATTATAAGTAAATCTTGTCCAGATTTGCTTGCATACACTAGATAGTTGAGTAAAGTACTGAAAGGAGAAACTCACTATTAGAATAACAAGTTAGAGCTTGATTTAATAACTTCTCAAAAGAGAGTTGTTTGTTGGGAGGAAATCCTAGCAATCAGAAAATCTGTGATCAAGACTGAAACAAAGGACATTCGAAAGAATGTTAATTGGATTAGTTTAGGCAATTCAGTTTGTTTCGAAAGAAAAGATTGAATTCTTAGTTCAATTGTGCTCTTTTAAATCATTCAATTCTAGATAAAGTGCATATTTAAATCCTATCATCTAACTCTTTGCTAGGCGAAATTATTCCCTAGATGGTTTTAATGCGATTAAATTCCTGATAGTTAAACAGTGATGGTTGGGACAACTCATTGAAAATTTTATTGCTTAGCCTTTTATAAGAGGGAAATACTCAGTAGATTACATTTGGTCTCTATGGGATCAATATTAAAACTTTGTCATAATAGTCGCACGCTTGCGGTAGCATCAATTACATCTATAGGCTAGCTCATTATGAAGGGCAACCCCTACTGGTAACTCTATTTGGCTCTCAATCCCCCTAATTGGGGGTAGTTGTAGGGGCATGATCATCAGGGATAACATCCTAAAACTCATGTACTAGAGGCTAAGTAAGTATGCATAAAGGCGTCTCTCCCTCTCCTTTCTCGAACACAAGTAAGGCATAAACTAGATCGCCCTCACTTGTGGATCTCTCAGCCCATGTTTCACTCAGAAATCAGGCCTTCTAACTTTCCCTGCCCAAGGTTAGATATAACATCTTGGACATAACTAGGGGGTGAGGGGGCTAGAGCACAGCTACGACCCTTAACCTTAAAGGAGTATGTATTAGACTTCTCATGATGATTAGCTCCTTTATCAAACTACCAACACCTACCAAGTAATATATGACAAGCATCCATAGGTAACACATGACAAAGTACTTCATCTTTAAGGTTACCAATGGTGTAGGCAATTAAACCTTGTTTAGTCACGTGAACTTCATTCCCGTTTTTAAGCCATTAAAGTGTGTATGGCCTAGGGTGTTGAACTATAGGTATCCTAAGTTTATTAACTAAATAGACTGAGGTGACATTAGTACAACTTCCTCCGTCAATGATTAAGTTACATACCTTCTCTTGAATTGTGCACTTTAGTTAAAGATGTGCTCCCTTTAACTTTCCTTTATGGATCCCTCCACGGCATATAGGATCCTTTTGAGGACTAGGAACTCTCCCACATTAGGAGGTAAGATAATAGCTTCCTCCTCTTCCTCCCTTTCATCTCCACTTGATTCAAGGCCATATGACCAATTTCTTCTATCTCTTTGATGGTGAGTGTCCTTCTGTTTAGACAGTCTAACCAAAAGTGACCATACCCTTAGCATTTAGATCATCTCTTGCGATATAGTATGATAGGAAACTTCTTGATGATGCCTTTACCGTTGTCTTTACTTTTGTTATCTTGGGTATAGCTTCGGCTTTAGGATCAGAATAGGACTTAGCTTGAGGGTTAGGATGTAAATAGGAGCTTATAAAAGGCCTCTTATTTCTGGAGTACTTATCTGCTTTGATAGTTAATTCACTAATGTGCTCAAAGGACCAGTAACATTGGAGTTCAACCTTCTGACAAATACTAGGATTAAGTCCCCAAAGGAACCTCACCAAAGTTTGCTATTCTTCTTCTTCCAAACCATTATGGATTTGGAGTTGCTAAAACTCACAAATCTGCTCTTCCACACTCATTCTTATTTTGTTCAATGCTGATACCCATAGGCACATATCATGCTTGTAATTATGAGGAAGAAGCCTTTTCTACATGAGTTTCTTTAGCTTGAACTAAGTTCTGGTTCATACCGTCCCCTCCTTAGCCCTTTGTCTTTTGTTGTTTTCCTATCAAAGTGATGCATACTTTTTGTGCTTAAAGATAGTAACCCGTAAGGCTTTCTCATCAAAGAATTCTTTGATATTAAAGAATCTCTCCAAGGTTTGAATCCACTCTTGGTAATGGTCTGGGTTCAAGGTGCCTTCAACTTCAGGAGGATTGATTCTCAGGTACCTTAAATCATCCTTATAGACTCTAGTTGGCCTCATCCTTACTATAGGTGAGTGTTCGCCTTGGGATGAAGAGGAACAGTTTGGAGTTGAGTCACCTTTTCAAGAGCCATGACTCCTTCTCCTTCTTCTCTGGGATCATCTTTGAACCGGGCAAGGACTTCATCTAATTTGATTATAATACTGGTGATCTCATTATACAAGGATTGAACATCTTTTTAAACTTGTTGAATGGCATGCCCGCTTCCTAATTCACAGGCTTCTTCCAGACTAAGGGCTCTGGGGGCTTTAGGTTGAGAAGAATCCCTATCCTCTCTTATGAACGCAAAATGGTTTTAGGGATTCTGTTTTGAGGAACGTAGGTGTCCTGGTGGCTATTTTTATATTTAGGTAGTAGGGTTCTTTGTGAGGCTGTCAAAAGCATGTTTGGGTAGGATCTCAGCCATAGAACAAAGGAAAAACTAGGATGGTAAAATAAAAACTCACTATGTTATGCTTTGTTACATTAACTTAATCAGAACTCAAGTAAGCTTCCTAGAATTTGAGTTTGAGACTAAATCAGACTGATAATCAAAAAAGAGCAACAGATAATGAATAGGATAAAGGCTCGACCACCACCTAAAGTGGGATGGAATCTACCCTCTAAACCACAAAAGCAATGCTACTAAGTTTGATTAAAGGAAACCACTAAGGTTAACTATCTAATCATATTAGTTAAGAGGCTTGAGAGTGTTTTATGAAAGCAATGATGCTAAGCGATTTTATTCAAGGTTTATCTTACAACCCACAAAAATGAGGTCTTTTAAACAAATAGCACAAGCCTTTTCCTGCCGAAAGGGAGTTCCCTTCATGCTTAAGAAATCCCTTAATCATACTTAAGTAAACTGAACTCAGAGTAAAAGGTAAGCTAGCTTATTACATTACCATGTTTAATTTGCGATAAACTAAAGCTTGAACATGATTAGTCACATTAAGAAGTGCACTTGCACATGGGGAGAGAGAAAATGGTTGCTGAGATGACGTGCTTTTTTGCTGGCCAATACTAATGAAGCTAGAGTTCCTTCCCTTTGTTTATTGGCCAAGTTGCTTTCAATAGCTGCTACTGCCTCATAATGGTGACACTATTTTCCAAGGTGCCAAGAAAGCAAGGAGTAGGTGAGCTTAGGAATGAACTCACATTCAAAGGATTGCAAAGGAACAAGCTTAGAACTCATGGCTCTCTACTTAAACACAATGGAATCTGAAACTGAAAGGGAGTTAAAGGATAGTTCTAAACCTAAAACTTAGATATAGAAACACCACCAAGATCAAGTGTAGGGCCCTCAAACTATGATTAAGATACAAAAACACCACTTAATTAAGTTTAAGACTACACTTAAACACCACTCTAACCGGCCTAGTTGGAGATAAGCAAGTTTAATGTTTATGACAAATAAGAGCAATGCTCTCAAATATGATTTCAACTGATATTTAAAGGTATGTTTTACAAAATGAGCCTTCAAGGCCTTATACACCACGACCTAAGGCAGGGAAAGGGGCGTGGAGGTTTCCTTCCATGGAATGAAAATGCTAGGACATGCATAGGATGCACTTAAAGCTAATCTAGTTGCCAAGTTTGATTAACTTAAGCTAATTACATTATGACCATTAAGGGGAAAAAAACAAATGATCATACTTAGCAGTAATACATCCAATTAGCTTAATACACCAGCTTCACTAGAGAAACGTGGAGAAATAGCCGTAAATCACTTCTTTTTGGCTGGCCAATCCAGATGCAAGGTGCATTTTCTTTCTTTTCTTTCCTATTGGTTGCTCTTTCCAAAACTTATTTTTGCAGCAAATGATGATGTTCCTGGCTGCCTTGACTCATGATTAAAGCAAATAAGTAAGTAGGCAGCGGTTTTAACCCTCTAGAGAGGGAAAAACACGTAGTTGCTTAACCGGGTTCTAGAAGCCGAATTCTACCCAGTTTTCTGCCCTTCTTTCAGCCAATCAAAACTGAGCATGATTTTAATTTCAGGTAATAGAGGGATATTTTAGGATGTGTACAACCCCCCAAGCAAAGAAATCAAGGTTTGAAACATATTACCATGTAGTTTTGGACCAAAACTAGCAGGCTTGATAAATTGGCTTGATTTATTCACTTTGATTAAGCATGATTGGCTTTAATTGCTTGGAGCTCTATTTTCCCATCTGTTTGGGAATGACAAGTGGTACTATACATAAGGTTAGTACCCAACTTCTTCAATAAAGTAACCGAGAAATGAGTTAAGAACTTTAGATCCCTATCTGAAACAATGGATTTGGGAATACCACTAACCTGGTTACTTCCTTAAAATACAATTCAGCAATGTGAGTAGCATCATTGGTTTATTGCATGGGATAAAGTGCCATATTTGAAAACCTATCCACCACCACAAAGATAGAATCCTTCTTCCTTTGGGTTTTAGCTAAACCAAAAATGAAATCCACGCTTACATCCACCTAAGGTAAGGTAGGAACCGAAGGGGTGTATATAAGCCATGGGGTAAGGTGTGACTTTTGGCAGCTTGGCACGTTCCACATCTCCTTAGGATATCTTTGTAACGCCCCAAATCCGATGAGGGGTCACACCGCTAAGACTCCCCAGAAGGAAATCCCTAAGGCTCTTGAAGATCGTGGGTTTGGATTAGCATTTAGATAGTCATTCTAAAACAAAACTGCAAGAGTTTCCCCCATTCTAGCAATATTTCAGTGTCTTAGCTCAGCGAAGGGTACCTGTAAGCTGGTAATAAGGTATAACATGTGCTAAAATAACCCACATTCAACACCTCCAGGCACTCACCCGGGATTGCTCACAATCAAGCATCTAACACAAGGGTTAAAGTAATACAGATACAGGTACAGAGCCGATTACATGGTTTCACATACAAAAATAAGCTTAAATATTTACACGTGGTAGGTATCGAACACTTACAAAGCCGGTAAAAGACTTCTGATGGGTCGGCATCAAATAACTTAAAATACCTCTTATACCTACTCAAACTGAATCGGAAAAAGGGAATAAGTAAAGGGATGAGCAACTACTTGCTCAGTGAGAATTCCATTACTCCTTAAAAACCAAAACGATTTGTAGGCAATAGTACCAGTAATAACCACGTATCACATATTTGTACACTACTATCATATTAGGCTATCATAGTCCTCAATGAAAGATTACGACCCATATACTTTATGCTGGCCCCTTCACTCATTATTAGGCTCTTAATGACCAATCTTCCTCTCTAACAAACATTCAGGCACGCAATTAAGTAGAGTAAGGAACGAATATGATGCTTTCAAACACACTTTTGAAAACATAGTGACTCTCGATATATTCCAAGAATAGTTTATAAACCACGGTAGCTTCTTTAAGCTTGTAATTATTTCTAACAGCTCCCGAAACATCCAAATTGGTAAGAAAGACTTGGCAAGAACATTCTTTCATAAGATATGGACTTTTAAAAGCTTAAATATTCGATGCATTACATTGATGTAGCCATACTTCATTTGAACTTTTATTTAAACTATACTTGGAAACATGTTCATAAAATATGTGCAGGATATGTGCATTTGAAAGCTTCTTTCTTTTCTTAAAAACATTTTACTTAGCCTCTTGAGGCTCATATTCTCTAAAAGAACTTCTTTTGTAGTTGTCCTCGAATAACCCCTACAAGCTTTTCAAATCTTATTCAATATGACCTCGTAATAGCCCTTAGAAATCTTACTTTTTTGAACTGCTTAGAAAGGCAAGATGCCAATTTCCTATTTATTAAGAACTTACTCATAGCATAAAAACATCTTATTATGCTGTCTAGGGGAGATCTACACTGCCCCTAAGTGAGATCGTCACTCGCAACTCACGTTATTCCCGGGGTATACGTACTTAACTTATGGCCAAAACGCATCTTAGCAGAACAACTCTAATTTCGATATTGTCTTCTGTGGGACAATAGCTCACACAAAGATAATCATATCTTGAGTCCAGTCCCCCTCAAGGTCTTCTTATGCGTCACACAATAGGGAACAGCTCACACTAAGATAATCATATCTTGAGTCCAACTCCCAAGAACAGCTCACGCCATCTTTGCTTCTAGCTTCCAATGTTACCTTTGGGGGAAACAACTCACGCCATCTTTACATCCAGTTCCCACCCTCAAGGTCTGGCCACTTGTTTAGTACTTTCTTAGCCTTTAAAATCGCATTTCATTTCTCTTTTTGAGTTGATTACTTTGCTGAAATCTCACTTTTAACAAATCAACCAAAACTTATAGTTCCCTTGTTTTTAGCTTAAAAACTTTTCATAAACGATATAAGTTTGCTAACGCGTAAACGAAGTCTTTGTTTTAACTTAAAAACTTCTTAGAAATGCAATAAGTTTGCTGACACGTAAAACGACTTCGTTTGAAACATAGAAGCTTGACACGAAAGCCGACTTCGTTTTAAACTTAAAAGCGTCTTGTAAACGAAATATGTTTGTTAACACGTAAATCGACTTCGTTCTAAACTTAAAAGCTTCTTATAAAAGTAATAAGTTTGCTAACTTGTAAACGAAATCTTCTTTTAACTTAAAAGCTTCTTATAAACGCAACATGTTTGTTAACACGTAAAATTACTTCATTTCAAACTTAAAAGTTAAATCATAAAATGACTTCGTTTTTAACTTAAAAGCTTCTTATAAACGCAATACATTTGCTGATTCGTGAAACGAAACCCATTTGGAACTTAAAGTACTTAGTTAGCGTTTATTTCAATCTAGGTTTGTAATAAAATCCTCAGTTGTCATTTTGTAACTCGTTTCAATCCCTTTTAAAACTCAAATGAGGGTGTATAGATAAACTAAAGGCTTAAAATGTTCCAAACTTGCTATTATTCAAAAACTTAAAGCACTTGGCTCGTTTATAAAGAAAGCAAGGCTCCTTCATAAATTTTCAACGTAAACGCTTCTTGAAACATAACGGTTTTACTAGCTCGTAACTCGAAACTCAATCGAGACTTAAGTCAGCTAAACTTCATAATTAGCACACTTTTTTTCAAGTCGCTTAAATTCCTTTAAACACAAGGAGAAGTTATAAACAAACCAACGCCTTAAACATTTTCAAACTCACTTTTAAACTTCCTAAACCTATCAGCTATTTAGTCGAGTTACTCACTGAGTAGTTCGACGATTTAGGGTCTCTTTTGGTTATAAACATCTTTATAAACTATCAGACAATTGGTAAGTACTTAAAAGCTTTGGTAATTGTTAAAACAAGCTTTCTAAATGACCCCTCTCTTTAAAGACATCTTAGGTTTCAAGAATTGGTCACATAGCACATTGAGGGGGGAGGAGTTTACACATAGCACATTCATACACTTCGTAGCACAACTTCACAGAATTAGCCTATTGAGCCATACATAGCCTTGCAATCCACACGATTGCAGTAATTCACAACCCAGGCTCCCTCCTCACACAACACCGGCCACAACATCCTCGAACCACTCAATAGTTTCACCTCAAATCTTCCAACTACCAACTCAGTTCAATATTGCCACAAATAAGTCAATAATTCACAAAACCAATATATAAGAGCATGGCATTCTCATCAATAGCCCTATATAGAAATTAAGCGCAGCTATATTGATTTAGCGATAACT
This sequence comes from Carnegiea gigantea, assembly GCA_029747015.1. Taxonomy (NCBI): domain Eukaryota; kingdom Viridiplantae; phylum Streptophyta; class Magnoliopsida; order Caryophyllales; family Cactaceae; genus Carnegiea; species Carnegiea gigantea. The sequence goes on along the minus strand of JAKOGI010000164.1, from coordinate 342,259 downwards.
TCTAAGCAGAAATCAACACGCTTTACTAATGCCTTAATTCGATCAATTAGCATTTTTAAACTTCAAAATATGATTCAGTGCTAATAAACTGACGAAATGACAACACTAAGGTGATAATCTGATCATTAATAATTCAACAAACTTCCAAAATGTCCAGCCATTAATAATCCAGCAGTAGTTTCAACATACAATTAACCCACAATTAACAATACCACATCTGTAATTCCTCAATCTCGATTCCAAATTCACCTAAATAGATTTCTAACCTCAAATCAACATGCGTTGACTAATTTAGTTAAATTCATTGAAAATAATAGTTATTTAGGAGTAACGAAATCCCCCACCTTGATTCCGAGCTAGGTGTTCGATCAAAGGTTGACTGGCTTGACTTTAGGGCTCGAACGACTCCAAATTCTTCGGCCCTTGCTCACCTACGCACGAACAGACCCCACTCGTGCCTAATTCACGACCAAACTCTCAAAATTCGAAGCCTAAATCAAACCCAATTTCGCTTGCTAACTTGAGAATGAATTGGGTATTTGTAGTTGTGAATTTTTACCTCAATTTATAGAGGATTGAGATAACTAGAAGCTAAATTGCATGGCCATACTTGGGTAAGTGTTCATGCCCCAATTCGTCGCCCAAAATCCTCCATGATTGTGGTTCATGCGTCCCGATTCTAGCCCAAATTTGCACCAAACACTTGCCACCTTGTGGGGGTGGTCGAATGGGGGAGCTTTGTAGGTGTGTGTGGCGAAATTTCTCTGGGTTTTTGGGCATGGAAGCCACGTGTGTGTGGAGAGGAGGTGGAAGAAGATGAAGCAGAACAGAGGAGAGAGAGAGAATGAGGGATGTCGGGGGGGAAGGGGGTCGCGACAGGGGAGAGGAGAAAAGAGGGGGTCGTGCGTGTTTACTAAAATGCCCCTCCCTCTCTTTATTCTTTTTTTTGTCCCAAGCTGATTCATATTTGATACCACTAGTCTAATTTGTGACTCGAACTCTAAACCTAAAATCAATAACACGACCTTTCATCGATTACTCGTTCCCACAAATGTCGAGGTTCGATTTAGTGACTAACAAAATGAATTCTAAGGTTAACAACCTAATCATATTCGGGTTCTTACTTAATTTAGTACTCGTTAATAACCGTTAATAATGCTTATTAAAAATTATTGAAAGATTTTCAAACCAATAATAATAATAATAATTTTGATAGAGACAATAATATTCTTTTTAATGAAATCATCGCTCACGTAGGCACGTCTATAATAATTTATCTCGTATCGTTAAATAAAATAAGATTTTATAACTTAAAAAGGGCTTACGAACAGCTTAATAGAAAATACAGTACGTGGGCCTTACAGTCTCCCTCTTAAAAGAAGTTTGTCCTCGAAATTGCTTACTTGGATGAATTAATGTGGGTGCTTCTCCCACATTCTTTTCACAATCCAAGTCACTTCACCCTTAGTTATCTAATCCGTCCCACAATAACATCCCGTCCTTGGATTTCTAGTCGTACTAAACCATCAGGGGGGGTTTTCCCTTGTGTTGAGACAACACAAGCTCTACAGGTAAGATCGGTATGATAGGTAGTTCCTAAGGAAGAGATCATGTAAAGTTGTATATGCATCTCATGAGACTTACTAACAAGTTCTTCGCAAATCAAGGATAACAAAAGGGCGAGCAGCACCAGGATCAGACAGGATGGGGGCATAAAGTGGGTTAACAACAAGAAGAGTACCTGACTTAGTGTTAGCAGGTTTCCTAGTCTCTTTTCCTTCTAGCTAAGCATCTGACTGCAAGTTAGTGGCTTCTGGTTGCTTCTGTTATCCCCTAAGGGAGCAGCAACGGCTAGGCGATCTCGTTGTGTCGCTGGCTTGATTCCCGTTCCGGATCTCTAAATATTGCCCCGACTATTCCATGTAGCCTTTAGGAAATTTGCGACTTTGTGACCTATATCACCACATCCAAAACATAGGCTCGTAAAGCTTCTGCATGGGCCAGGGTGTTGCCATCCACACTGGTCATATGTTTTCTTTGGTTTCCATTGGGCAGTTTGCTTTCCTTTATCCTGTTTCATCCAATGTTTAAACCTCCTAAAGTTTTGGTTTCCCTAAGAATTGGGTCCTTCAGGGCCAAATTCCTTCTTTACTTGGTCCTTTTCTCTATGCTCAATTTCGGTTTCGTTCATGATACGGCCGATTTTCACAGCCTTCTGGTACATTTCTTGAAAATTGTCATAAGTATACCTTACCATTATTTGCTTCACTTCCCCTCTTAATCCCTGTTCAAAGTGGTCCATTCTCATTTCATCGGTGGCCACTTGATTTGGTGCAAATCGGCTCAGCTCATTGAACTTTGCCGCATATTCTATAACACTACATTTCTTCTTGCTCCAAGCATAAGAACTCCCGTTCCGTAACTCTTCTTATGTCTTGAGGGTAATATTGCGTGTCCATTAAGGCTTTCAGTTGGTTCCAGGTTAACGCAGGTTCACTGCCCTAGGTTTCACTGTCCCCCACCAGAACTCAACTTGTTTTTCAAATTATAGGTGGCCAGATGCATCTTGAACCTCTCAGAGCACTCCATGATTTCAAATAAGTTTTCTATTCTCTGAGGCCACTCCTCGTATGCCATAGGATCAACTCCAGCTTCAAACTTGGGAGGTTTAAGCTTATTAAACTGGTATAGCATCTCCATGGTAGTTGGTTCTAGTGTTAGTTCGTGTCGAGGAGGCATCTATCATAATATCAAAATTTAGTAAGTAGGCAAAATCCTGTATGTAACAACTATCTATTCAAAATCTACTACACTAATTCTAATCTTCCAAAAACTTATGTCCCTAACTATGCCTTCCATAAGTCAAGTATCTCATATTCTATCTAATCACCTCATTCAAATTCTTCCTTGGCCTTCCTCTATCCCACTTGCAGGCCCGAAGGGCAATGCTCTCACACCTTTGCAGGTGCAACTGTATCCTTTCTATTGATATTACCAACCATCTAATCCTTACTTCCCTCATCTTATCCTCTTTAGGTGTCAGTCTCACTTTCCCTCTAAAAACTTTATCACTGATCTCATCCAATCTTACATATCTATGCATCAACCTAATTCTGCTTATCTCTCCTATAACCTGGGATCTTCTTATAACACAACACTCCAATTTAAACCTCTATTTTTATCATCCTAGCTTCATATAGCGAAGCCAATGTCCTCATCAGTATCTTCATTACCTTGTGTGATCAAATCCAAGTATTTAAACGTCATAATCTTCAGTATCATCATATCAATGGTGACTTCCTCCGATGCCTCTTTATTCCTTTCACTTGACTTACATTCCAACTACTCAATCTAAAATCTTTAGACTCCAAAATACGTCTCTACTTTTCTAACATATTGTTAGGTTCATTTGAGTGTCTCTCTATTAAGATAATATCGACGGCAAACAACATTCACCATAGTATTACATCCTCCATGTCCTTTGTGAACTCTTCCAAGACGATTGTAAAAGGCCTTTAAGCCAATCCTTGATATAACCTAACATCAACAAGGAAGTCCTTTAGGTCTCTTTCTAGCATCCTAAGCCTTAGTCTCCACTCTCTCATACACATCTTTAATAACCCTAACATGATGAAAAGGTAAATAATTCTTTCTTCAATAATTCCAACACATTTCTTAAAGCACCCTACCACAAGCCTTCTTAATATAAATGAACACCATATGCACTCTATTCCTCTAGAATTCCATAGGTTTTCCCATAAGATTCACTGCTTCTGTAGTTGATCTTCTCGCAATGACACCAAATTGGTTCATAAAAATTAAAGTCTCCCCCCTCAACCTCTTCCCCATCATCTATGGCATGCCAGAATATAACCGCATTCTATGCGGCCAACCAGAGAGGTAGATAAACGTGATCGACGATGTGGAAAACCATCCTACACTACCACTGTGATCGTAAGGGAAGAACAGGCATATACATGCATATTATAGGTTATAGACCTACTAATACAAGTAATACTAAGCAAGATAGATCATATAAGCACATAAGTCATGTATTCACATAACACACGCCTATTATGCTATCCAAATGCATAATACAAACATATGACTCTAATACCACCTAATGTAATACCACCAACCTGATGAGGGGTCATGCCGCCAGGACTCCCTAGAAGGAAATCCCTAAGGCTCTTGAAGATCGTGGGTTTGGAATAGCATTTAAATAGTCACTATAAAACAAAACTGCAAGAGTTTCCCCCATTCTAGCAACATTTTAGGGTCTTAGCTTAGCTAATGGTAATTGTAAGCTGGTAATAGGGTATAACATGTGCTAAAATAACCCAAATTCAACCCCTCGGGCCACTCGCCCAGGATTACTCACAATCAAACATCTAACACAAGGGTTAAAGTAATACAGATACAGGTACAGAGCTGACTACATGCTTTCACATATAAAAATGAAGTTAAATATTTACAACATGGTAGGTATTGAACAATTGCAATGGCTGCAAAAGACTTCTGATGGGTCGGCATCAAATAACTTCAAATACCTCTTATACCTGCTCAAACTGAACGTGGAAAAGGGAATAAGTAAAGGGATGAGCAACCACATGCAAAGTGAGAATTTCCCTACTCCTTAAAGACCAAAACCATTTGCAAGCAATAATACCAGTAATAGTCACATACCACGTATTTGTATACTACTATCATATTAGGCAATCATAGTCCCCAAGGAAAGATTACCACTCTTATACTTCATGCTAGCCCCTCCACTCATTCCTGGGCTCTTAATGACCAATCTTTTTATCTAACAAACATGAAGGCCCGTAATCAAGTAGCATAAGAAACGAATATGATGCTTTCAAACACACTTTTTAAAACATAGTGACTGTTGATATATTCCAAGAATAGTTTATAAATCATGTCAGCTTCTTTAAAGCTTCTAATTGTTTCTAAAAGCTCCCGAAACATCCAAATTGGTAAGAAAGACTTGGCAAGAATATTCTTTCATAAGATATGCACTTTTAAAAGTTTAAATGTTCGATGCATTACTAGGATGTAACCATACTCCATTTAAACTTTCATTTAAACTATACTTAGAAACACGTTCATAAAATATGTGCAGGATATATACATTTGAAAGCTTCTTTCTTTTCTTAAAACACTTTACTTAGCCTCTTGAGGCTCATATTCTTTAGAAGAACTTCTTTCGTAGTGGTCCTCTAATGACCCTTATAAGCTTTTCAAATCTTATTCAATATGGCCTCGTAATGGCCCTTAGAAATCTTACTTTTCCGAACTGCTTAAAAAGGGAAAATGCCAATTTCCTATTTATTAGGAGCTTACTCATAACACAAAAACATCTTATTGCTGTCTAGGGGAGGTCTACACCGCCCCTAAGTGTGATCGCCATTCACAACTCATGTTATCTCCGGGGTATATGTACTTAACTTATGGCCAAAATACGTCTTAGCAGAGCAACTCTAACTTCGATATTGTCCTTTATGGGGCAATAGCTTACACCAAGATAATCATATCTTGAGTCTAGTCCCCCTCAAGGTTTTCTTACGCGTCACACAACAAGGAACAACTCACACCAAGATAATCATATCTTGAATCCAGCTCCCGGGAACAGCTCACGCCATCCCTGCATCCAGCTCCCAATATTCTTTGGGGGAAACAACCCACACCATCTTTTCATCCAGTTTCCACCCTCAAGGTCTGGCCACTTGCCTAACACTTTCTTAGCCTTCAAAATCGCATTTCATTTCTCTTTTTCAGTTGATTATTTTGCAGAAATCTTACTTTTAACAAATCAATCAAAATTTTTCGAAATGTTGATAGTTCCCTCGTTTTTCGCTTAAAAGCTTTTTATAAACGAAATAAGTTTGCTAACTCATAAACGAAGTCTTCATTTTAACTTAAAAACTTCTTATAAATGCAATAAGTTTGCTAACACATAAAACGATTTCGTTTTAAACTTAAAAGCTTCTTATAAGCGTAATAAGCTTGTTAACACGTAAACTGACTACGTTTTAAACTTAAAAGCTTCTTAAAAACAAAATAAGTTTGTTAGTGCATAAATCGACTTTGGTTTAAACTTAAAAGCTTCTTATAAACGCAATAAGTTTATTAACACGTAAAACGACTTTATTTCAAACTTAAAAGCTTCTTACAAACGAAATAAGTTTGTTAAATGGTAAAACAACTTAGTTTTTAACTTAAAAGCTTGTTATAAACGTAATATGTTTGCTAATTCGTAAAACAAAACCCATTTTGAACTTGAAGTACTTAGTTAGCATTTATCTCAATCTTGGTTCGTAATAAAATCCTCAGTTGTCATTTTACAACTAGTTTCAATCTCTTTTAGGAGTCAAATGAGGGTGTATAGATAAACTGAACGCTTAAAACATTCCAAACTTGCTATTATTCAAAAACATAAAGTACTTGGCTCGTTTATAAGGCAAACAAGGTTTCTTCATAAATTTTCAACGTAAACACTTCTTAAAACATAACGGTTTTACTAGCTCGTAACTCGAAACTCAATCGAGACTTAAGTAAGCAACTAGTATACAAATCAGCTAAACTTCATAATTAGCTTCTTAAGATGCTCTTTTTCAGGTCGTTTAAATTCTTTTAAACATAAGGAGAAGTTATAAACAAACCAGCGCCTTGAACATTTTCAAACACACTTTTAAACTTCCTAAACCTATCGACTATTTAGTCGAGTCACTCACTGAGTAGTTCAACGGTTTAGGGTCTCTTTAGGTTATAAACATCTTTATAAACAATCAAGCAACTCATAATTACTTAAAAGCTTTCGTAATTATGAAAACAACCTTTCTAAATGACCCTTCTCTTTATAGACATCTTAAGTTTCAAGAATTGGTCACATAGGACATTGAGGGGAGAGGAGTTTACACATAGCACATTCATACACTTCGTAGCACAACTTGGCAGAATCAGCCTATTGAGCCATACATGGCCTCACAATCCACACGATTGCGGAAATTCACAACCCAGGCTCCCTCCTCACACAACACTGACCTTAAGATCCTCGAACCACTCAATAGTTTCACCTCAAACCATCTAATAACCAATTCGGTTCAATATTGCCATAAATAAGTCAATAATTCACAAAACCAATATGTATAAGCATGGCATTCTCATCAATTGCCCTATATAGAAATTAAGCGTAGCTGTACTAATTTAGCGATAACTTCTAAACAAAAATCAACATGCTTTACTAATGCCTTAATTCGCCCAATTAGCATTTGTAAACTTCAAAACATGATTCAGGGCTAATAAACTGACGAAATGAGAATACTAAGGTGATAATCTGATTATTAATAATTCAGCAAACTTCCAAACTGTCTGGCCATTAATAATCCAGCAGCAGTTTTAATATGCAATTAACCCATAGTTAATAGTACAACATCCTTAATTCCTCAATCTCAATTCTAAATTCACCCAAATAGATTTCTAACCTCAAATCAACATGCACAAGCTAATTTAGTTAAATTCATTGAAAATAATAGTAATTTAGGAGTAAAGAAATCCCCACCTCGATTCCGAGTTAGGTGTTCGAATGAAGGCTGACTGGCTTGACTTTAGGGCTCGAACAACTCCAAATTCTTCGACTCTTGCTCACCCACACACAAACATACCCCAGTCGTGCCTAATTCATACCCAAACTCTTAAAATTCGAACCTAATTAATCAACCCAATTTCACTGACTAACTTGAGACTGAATTGGGTGTTTATAGTTGCGAATTTTTACCCCAATTTATAGAGGATTGAAATAACTAGAAGCTAAATTGCATGGCCATACCTAGGTAAGTGTTCGTGCCCCAATTTATCGCCCAAAATCCTCCATGAACATGGTGCACGCATCCCAATTCTAGCCCAAATTCGCACCAAATGCTTGCCAACTTGTGGGGGTGGTCGAATGGAGGAGCTCTGTAGGTGTGTGTGGTGAAATTTCTCTGGGTTTTGGGCATGGCAGCTGCATGTGTGCAAGAAAGGAGGAGAAAGAAGATTAAGCAGAGCAGAGGAGAGAGAGAATGAGGGATGTCGGGGGGGAAGGGGGTCGCGACAGGGGAGAGGAGAAAAGGGGGGTTGCGTGTGTTTACTAAAATGCTCCTCCCTGTCTTTATTTTTTTCTTTGTCCCAAGCTGATTCATATTTGATACCACTAGTTTGATTTGTAACCCGATCTCTACGCCCAAAATTGATAACAGGACCTTTCATCAATTATTCGTTCCCAAAAATATCGAGGTTCGATTTAGCGACTAACGAAACGAATTCTAAGGTTGACAACCTAATCATATTCGGGCTTCTACCTGATTTAGTACTCGTTAATAACCGTTAATAACAATTATTAAAAATCATTGAAAGATTTTCAAACCAATAATAATAATAATAATAATAATTATTATTATTATTATTATTATTATTATTTTAATGGCGACGATAATATTCTTTTTAATAAAATCATCGCTCACGTAGGCATATCAATAATAATTTATCTCGTATCATTAAGTAAAATAAGATTTTATAATGTAAAAAGGCGTTAGGAACAGCTTAACAGAAAACAAAGTACACGGGCCTTGCAGTCTTGAACATCCTTTTCAATTCCTGGCTAGTAGTAATGTTCTCTTAACATGGTTAAGGTCCTGGACTCTCCAAAGTGACCAGCCAAGGAACCACCATGCACTTCCCTAATTAGAAGCTCACAAATGCTACACTTAGGTACACACAGTTGTGCACCCTTAAATAAAAACCCTTCTTGAACCAAGAAATTTCTTTTAGGGTGGATTGAGCAAACAGCAAACAGCTCCCCAAAGTCTTCATCTTCAACATATAGAGCATCGGTCCTTGATTGAGTTTTCTAGATTTGTGTTTGATTGTAAAGTGAAATAACTGGAGAAACTGATCAACCCATTTAGTATCGCGTGAGTTTAACTTGTGTAGGCCTTGAATGTACTTCAAGGCTTTATGATCAGAATGTAGGATAAACTCACTTTCAATCAGATAATGACTCCAATGCTCTAAGCATCTGATAATAGCATAAAACTCGTTACCATAGGTAGAATACTTTCTTCTTGAATCACATAGTTTCTCACCAAAGAAGGCTACTGGTTTATGTTCTTGAGTAAGAACACCACCTATACCAACTCCAGAGACACTACATTCAACTTCAAAGACTTTATCAAAGCACATTAAAGCAAGAACTGGCGCTTGAGTAAGCCTTTTCTTCACTTCCTCAAAGGTAGCTTGGGCTTTAAGGGTCTATTGGAATAATGTACCTTTAATAGCCTCAATCATGGGAGCCATTATGGTGCTGAAGTTTCAAATAAACCTCTTGTAAAAGGAAGCTAATCTATGAAAGCTTCAAACATCATGTATACTGTGAGGTATAGGCTAAGACCGAATGGCCTCAATCTAGCTCTCCTCTGTATTTATGCCATCTCCAGTAACAATGTAACCCAAGAATGTTACCTCATCAGTGAAAAAGGCACATTTCTTGAGGTTACCAAACAACTTTTCATCTTTAAAAACAAGCGTAACTTAAGTAAGATGATCTTGGTGCTCGTGCTCATTCTTAGAGTAAATCAGAATATCATTGAACTAAGCTACAACAAACTTACCAATATACAGCCTAAACACTTGATTCATTAATCTTATGAATGTACTAGGAGCATTCGAAAGACCAAAAAGCATAACCAACCATTCATAAAGCCCTCCTTTAGTCTTAAAGGCCATTTTCCACTCGTCACCTTCTCTAATGCGAATCTGGTTTTAATCACTTCGAGGATCAATCTTGGAAAACATTTGAGAGCCATGTAATTCATCCAGCATGCCCTCATGTCTAGGTATGGGATACCTATACTTGATTGTGATCTTGTTAATGGTTCTACTATCAACACACATATGCATTATTCCATCCTTTTTTGGAACTAGAAGGGCAGGCACAGCACACGGACTCAAGGACTCGCGAATCAAGCCCTTTGACATTAGCTCCTCAACCTGCCTTTGAATCTCTATGATTTCTTTGGGATTCATTTTGTAGGCTAGCTGATTAGGAAGGATAGAACTAGGAATGAGGTCTATGTGGTGTTGGATATCTCTTTTAGGAGGTAAACCCATGGGTATCTCCTCAGGAAACAAATGATAGAACTTTTGTATGAGTGCTTTGGCTACAGGATGTAAGAGTAAGAGGGGTTCTGGTTCATCGTGGATATTAAATATCCAATCTCTAAAGGCCTTAAATTCATGATGAGAGGCCTCTAAGAATGGTTCACTAAAAGTGAGAAGTAAATCAGATTGTTTGGGTTTCATTTGGGGCTTATCTGGGTAGAGCAGACATAGGTATAAAGGAGCTAGGGCAATCTTCTTGCCTTCCTTGGTAAAGGAGTATGTATTCAAGAAACCATTATCCATTATCCTATGGTCGTACAACCATAGTGTTCCCAAAAGGATATGACATGTATCAATGGGAATAACATCACACCAAAGCTCATCCTGGTAGTTCTTTCCAATGGAGAAAGAAACAAGGCACCATCAGCTCACTTGAATACCCTTGCTTTAATTAAACCATTAAATGTGGTAGGAGTGTGGATGAGTCATAATTTACAATCCTAGTTTCTCAATCATGCTAAGAGAAACTATGCTTATACAGCCCCCATAATCAATGATAACATAACACACTTTCCCTTGAACCATACAATGAGAATGGAATATGTTCTCTCTTTGCTCGTCTTTAGCTCATTTCTGGCCACTCAAAACTCTGCTCAAAACTAACATCTCTCCATTATCAGCCTCCTCCACTACCTCCTCTTGAATTTCCTCAAGTTCATCCTCAAAATCATCCTCCTGTTCCTCCTCTTCAAACCTCATCAAAAGTAGTATAAGGTTATGACCTTGTGGTTTGGACAGTCCGAAGCAATGTGCCCAAGTCGTTCGTACTTAAAGCATCTTCTATTGCTTATACGGTTAGGATTAGGTCTATTTTAAGGGGCTTGGACCCTTTGTAGAACTTGGGTTCTCTATGGAAAGGAAGGGGATGGATTTGTGGGCTCAGAAATGGGATTAGAACTCCCCTCGTTAAAGGGTTGGTTCTGAGTAAAAAGTTTAGGGTTTCGAGGTTTTGGGGGCTGTCTTGCTTTCTCTTATTGCCCAACTTCTTGAGCAAGTGCAAACAATTCATTGAAAGTGGTATAAGTTTGCCAATCAACCACATTACTGTACCTAGGATCAAGGCCTCCTAAGTATCTAACATTGGTTTGCTCTTCAGGCTCTTGAAGATCACACTTGATTACAAGCTTCTCAAACTCACGAGTGTACTCTTCTATATTAAGGTTACCTTGTGTCAAGTTGTGCAGTTGAGAATAACAATCTTGGACATAGGTTGGGCGTAGAAATCGAGGCTTAAGCTGAGATTTCATGTTCTCTCATGTTTGGATCCATATCTTTCTTTCTCTAACTCGTTTGGCACACACGTTTGTCCACTAAAGGGAGGCGTATTTTTTGAGCCTTGAAGCCACCAATTTCACCTTCTTGTCTTCAGGAACATCTTTGTACTCAAGAACATGATCAATTGTGTGTAACCAATCTAAGAATTCTCCAGGATCAAGCCTGCCTTCAAATTCTGGGATATTAACCTTGAAATCATTGGAGTTAGCTTGAATCCTTAGTTATAGTCTAGCCATTCTCAAGAGTTCATTCTCACTAGATGAATTCACATTATGGCTAAAGACATGTTCTTGTCTTCTAGGATCAGATTGGGGGGGTTCTTCATTTATCTTCTGCCTTTGCTTCAAGAATGTACCCAGCTATTTCCTTAGGTATCATTTTGTGCTCTTAGTTCCTGGTTAGAACTCTTGAGTTCTTGATTTGAAATAGTGATGTCGTGATTACTCTTTAAAATAGAATCAAGTTTCTCATCTAAACTCATGCTAGCGCTCATCTTGTATTAGGTTTGTGTTTAGGACAGAAATGGGAATTGTGTTAGGATTTTAGAAGGGGAACCAATCTGGAAGGGTGGGGGGAATGCCAGGCCAAGGAGAAACTCAGCTTTGATACCAAATATGATGTAAATCTCAAAGGAATAAGCTCACATTCAAAGGATTGTGAAGGAACAAGCCTGGTACTCATGGCTCTCTACTTAAACTGAATGGAACCCGAAACTGAAAGTGAGTTAAAGGATACTTCTAAACCTGAAACGTGGATATAAAAACACCACCAACATTAAGCTTAGGGCCCTTAAACTATAATTAAGATATAGAAACACCACTTAATCAAGTTTAAGACTACACTTGAACACCACTCTAACTGGCCTAGTTAGAGATAAGCAAGTTTAGTATTTAAGAGAAATAAGAGCAATGCTCTCAAATCAGATTTCAATTGATATTAAAAGTTATGTTTTTATAAAATGAGCTTTTAAGGCCTTATAAACCATGGCCTAAGGCAGTAAAAGGGGTGGCGAGGTTTCCTTCCATGGAAGGAAGCGCTAAGACATGCTTAGGATGCTAAAAGCCAATTTAGTTACAAAGTTTGATTAACTTAAGCTAATTACAATCTGATCGTTAAGAAAAGCAAACAAATGATCATACTTAGCAATAATACATCTAATTAGCTTAATACACCAGCTTTACTAGAGAAACGTGGTGAAAAGTAGTTGCAAAGAAGCGCTTCTACTTTTCGACTGGCCAATTCAGATGCAAGGTGCATTTTCTTTGTTTTCTTTCCCATTCATTGCTCTTTCCAAAACTGATTTTTTGCAGCAAATGATGATGTTCCCGGCTGCGTTGACTCATGATTGAAGCAAACAAGTAAGTAGGTAGCTAAGTAAACCCTTTGGAGAGGGAAATGCAAGTGGCTGCTTAACCGGCTTCTAGAAGCCGAATTCTGCCCGGTATTATGCCATTCTTTCATCCAATGCAAACTAAGCATGATTTTAATTTCAGGCTATGGGAGGATATTTTAGGGTGTGTACAAACCCCCCAGTAAAGAAATGAAGGTTACGATGTGTTTAAGTGAGAGAATTCCACTGAAACATTTTACCATGCTGTTTCAAACCGAAACTGGCTGGCTTGATAAATTGGCTTGATTTCTTTACTTTGATTGAGCATGATTTACTTTAATTGCTTGGACCTGAAAGGTAACATCTAGAGGAACCCAAAAATGCAAAAATATTGAACTTAAGCCACAACACAGCTTAAGAAATCAAATGAACAAAATTGGGTACATTCTGGCCGTATAACCCAGAACCACCTCCTTGACTCTTTTGCAAAATGTGAGTCATTGCTTGGACTTTGGAGCTTGCATTGGACCTTTCTAGGCTTGTTGGACCTTCTTCAATGTCTTGGCTTAGAGGGACTCCATCAACAGGTGAGTAAACCCTCCAAGTGAAGCAAAAACCATTATAAAGTCCAAATAACTTGGTTTGACTTGTATAACATAGATTAATACTATACATGCTTAAGTAGGTCTTTCAAGCCAAACTAGATTTAGGCCTCATTTTAAACCATTGGAGGACAATTATGAAAGTCCACTCTAATAATAAATCTAGTCCTAAGTTAGGTCTCAGACATAGAAACATTCAATTCTTCAAACAAGCTAGTGAACGACAAAAACTGCAATAGTCAACTTGGTGCAGCTTAATCACCATGTGGAGTTTGACTGAACCTGGAGCTATTTACACGACATAGCACCTTTAGATGTTGTATAACATTCTAAGAAAAAACATTGGCCCTAATTAAGGTTTAAGGTGGTGATTCCATCCAAAACTCAAGCCAAGCTGAATGTAATCCAAGTCAAGTAAGTGACTGTTTTAAGTCATTTATCCAAAATGGCTTGATTTAAACCAAAATAGACTCTACTCTACAGAAGCAGACTCCTTAGGAAGTCCGAGAAAGTAAGACCCACCTATAAGAAGGCTTAGGAATGCCACCAAAGACATTGTCCAAAATGGTGCTCAAATCTTGATAAGTGAGGATCCCCGACCCTCAAGCCTAACCTTCAATGTCTGTTGGTTAAGCCCATTATAAGTGAACATAATAAACACCTAGAAGGTTGGACCTTAGAAAATAAGCCTTTCAAACCACAACCCTAAATGACATAGAGAGGGTTGAATCTTATCAGTCAATATCACAACTCAAATAGAGGTTCGATTTTCTTTTTTATCAACATCAACTCTAGTAAACTAGAGAGGCTTATTTTCTTTTGCTTAAATGAAAGACCGCAACCCTTAAAAGAGCAATAGAGGGTCAACAACAAAGAAAATTAGATAAAAGCTACAACCCTTATTAAATGGACAAGGAAGGGTTAAACACAAAAATATGAATACAAGTGCAAATGAGATGCAAATGCAAAATGAGAGAATGCAAAGAAAGAAATTAAAAAGAACTGATATGACTTGATTTAAAGGCAAAGCCACCAATAGCACCTATGAACCCACTAACAGTTAGATTAATGGCTAAGCCACCCTTTAATTACATAAAGGATTAACTACACTTCACCACCAACAACACTTGGATAATGAGAAAGAGATTTTTAAGATAGAAACAAGGCTCTCAACTTCATTCCTTTGCAAAAGCTTGAACTTTCACTGGAATTCTCAATCATAAGAGAAGAGGGAGGGGTAGTTATATCCATGGGAAGGCTGGTTCCCTTCTTCTAGGGTCATTGTGGTACAAAAGTACAAGATATTATGAGCTTATATATTCAGCGCTTACATAAAATACAAACCTGAATGTAAACTGGCCAACAAAGATTAAGGGACCTAATCCTAATTTTTAAGCATACTAATCAACCATGGATTGAAAATAATCACAAGGTTTGAGATGCTTAAGATTAAAAATCTTCAATCATAGCATTAGGTTACCATGATTATTCTCAAGATAGAAAGATCAAGGAAGCAAGCAAGCAAGGAGGTGACCATGACACATGTGTTGAGTTGCTTATGTGCTAGCTTGGCTGTTTGCTTCACCAATCCTTGAGTTCTTCACATGACCTTGCTCTTTGACATTTCCATTTCTCTCTCATTAGGTTCAATTAGGTTTTGAAGCAGTAAAAAAAGGAGCAGAAGGTATAGACAATAAACAGGCATATTAGAGCCTAATTGATCCAATTAATCACCAAACTTGAGCAAAGAAGTTCTCCATCTCAAATTGCATGTACACCTGATTTTTATGCATGAGACAAATCCTTCATATGTGAAGGGACGCCCCAAATAAGAAAAATGACCCTAACTTAAGTTTTGGCAGGAGGACCAATTCAGTTTCCAAAACTGGGCAAAATAGAGCCAATCCTGCATAAGTCAACTTGTGCTAACTAAATCACTTTGTTGAACTTAATCTAACCCCACTTTAGTTTTATTGTAGGATACCCTAGGATGTCAAGTAACATCCTAAATTGAAATATTTGCTCTAAACTAGGTTTTGGTAGGTGAACCAACCTTATCTCCAAAACTAGGTAGAATTGGATCAAAACTGCAGATTAAAATATTTTGATATGCATGAATCTTTTCTACTTGATTTAGCCCATGATAAATTACACATCAAAGTAGACATATTAAGCTTTCATATGGACACTCTTGGATCAAAAATAGAGCTCTCTAACTAGATGAAATGAGTTCAGTAATACCTGTAAAATTCTTACAGTGCGGACATTAGAACATGGTAAATGACATTAGAACCAAAATAATGCCAAGATCTAAGTTAGTTGAGGTTTCTAACCTTAGATCAAAATTTATAGTTACCAAGTTTAATCTTGAGATTGATCAAGCAAAAAAGCAAGCAAGCAAGTGAAGAAAGATGTCTCATGAGCCCTTCGCTTAGTTCCTTGCTACCGCCACGTTTAACCCTTAATGCCATGCATCAAAAGTTAGGGCTGATCTGAGAGGAGAACGAAAGGGAAACCATGGGTTTCAAAGGGATGATTCTACTCTAACCTACTCATGTTCTTCTCAAAATGATGAGCCAGCTGTAAAAATGAAAAGACAGGTTATACAGCCCGCGGATAACTTAGATGATATGAAGTTTGAACTTGCTTAATTTAAGGGAAGCTTGAGCTTAGATCTTTATCTAGAGTGGGTTTAATCTTTGGAGAGGTTCTTTGACATCAAAGAATACTATGATGAAAAGGCTTTCATGGTTGTTTATAAGCTTCAAAGGTGTCCTTCTTTTTGATATAAGAATAGCAAAAAGAAAAGAGTGGGATTACTAGTACAAAATCTGAACATGGTGTAAGTTTAAGAAACTCACCTCAAGAGAATTTTATCTCACGCATAACTGAAAGTCACCCTAATAGATGTTAAGGGAGAATAAAAGGGCAATGAAATTAACTTTATAGGACCAGTTGAAGGAGAGCTCCTAGAACTTCCAAAAGTCTATGAGGAGTTCTTAAATGAAGATGAATTGAATCAAGAGGTTAAGCCAATATTCTCAAATTGATGTTCAAGAAAATGAGGCAATGGATGTGGCCTATTATTGGTGGAACATAGTTCACTTGGCTCTACGTAGTCCCCCTTCAAAGAACAATCAAATTAGACATGGTGCATTGGAAAGAGGTATTCGAACTTGAAATGTCTTTTGATGATTACATTTGAATTTTCAATAAACTTATCGGGGTAGAACCTGCTACTTTGATTATTAAATGAGACCAACCTCTAAGATATTTAAAAACTTTTATACATTCAAGAAAGGTGGAGTACAAAGTACTTTAGAGTCCTCACAGCCAAAATATTGCACCAAATTCTCATGTCATTGTTAGGGGACTCACTACGTCGTTGTCAATGCCTTTATCTTACATTCGGACCATAAGGCTCTTAAATACATCCGAGGGCAAAATAAGTTGAATTCCAGGCATGCCAACTGGGCTGAGTACTTATAATCTTTTCACTTTGTTGTCAAGCATAAGTCGGGGAAACATAATCAAGATGCGGACATGCTGTCAAGGAGAGATCTCCTATTTCAGCTCAACTCTTGTCTACTTAGGTTTGAACATCTTAGGTCCTTATATAAGGGTGATTCGAACTTTAGTAAGCTCTTTGAACATTACTATTAGCCGCGCATGCACAATAATGTTGAAGACATTGTCATGAGGTGGTCCATGTGCTAAATAGCCAAAAGACCGTGGTTGGATGTTAGCATGGATTTTGTTCTTGGCCTTTCACGAACTCAACACAATATAGAATCAATCATGGGGGTGGTGGATAGGTTTTCTCAGATGGCATACTGCTTCCCTTAGCACAAGGCTAATGCTACATCACATGTGGCTGATTTATACTTTAACGAGTTGGTGAGACTTCAGGGCATTCCCCTTTCTATTGTGTCAGATCATGACTCAAAATTCCTTACTAACTTTTGGATCAGTGCGTGGGGGAAATGGGGCACCAAGTTGAAGTTTCATATAACTTGCCAACCCTAAGCGGATGGCCAAAAGGAGGTGGTGAACCTCACCCTAGGGACTTTGCTCAGGGTCCTAGTCAAGAAGAATTTGAAACCTTAGGACTTGCTCCTTGCCCACGCCAAGTTTACCTATAATTGAGCTCCAAGTAGAACTACCATTGAATCCCTGTTTAAGGTAGTTTATGGGCAAAACCCTCATGATCCTCTTAACCTTGTCCCACTTCACCAAGGGCAGAAGATGAACACCAAAGCTAGCTAAAGATTAAAGGAGATTTAAGAGCTCCACAAAAGGGTCCAAGTATAAATTAAGAAGGCAAAGAAGTGCCATCAAGATTAAACCAACAAGCATCGCAAGCAAGCCTTGTTTAAACTAAGTGATCTAGTATGGTTGCACCTTAGAAATGAGAGATTTCTTTCTAGAGTAAAGTCCAAATTAATGTCCAGGGCTGATGGTCTATTTAAGGTGCTAGAGAAGGTTAATGATAATGCATATAAGATAGACCACTTAGGGGAGTATGGAGCTTCTTGCATTTTCAATGTAGTGGGTCTTATGCCTTACTTCGAGGATGATCTCTTTAAGAATTTAAGGGCAAATTCTTTATAACAAAGGGAGCATCATGAACTCATGGAGGATCTTAATAAAGATCATATCAAAGAGCCACCCAAGTCCAAAAAAGTCAAACAGATTCTCCAAGTCAAGGGGAATCCCATAGAAGGCTAAGATAGCTACTGTCCAGGTCTGCCCAATGTGAGCAGTAAATTTCTGACCTTCCTTGCCTAATCAATAGGTGACTTAGTCTAATATTATGCCCCAATATTTTGGTTCGGGAAGTGAGCTTTCTAATAAAGCAAATTTTAAGTTATTAGGACTTCGTTTGCCCCCTCAAATCAACATCCAAAAGCAAACTATCCACACTCCTTAATTAGCCCAGAATGCAACCTGGTTTTGTGGATACAATTCCCCTAGCCTTTAACCAACTTAGGGACCTATAATCTCACTTTTTTAGAACTTCTTGATGCAATTTGGTGGCAACAAAAGATTTTAAGGCCAAATTCAAAGTAAGGGAGCCAAAGCAGAGGAAGTTTAAAAAGTGTGTTGGTTGTTTTCAGCAAGGGATCACTTGTCTTTTTGAAGGAACATCTTTTAAATTGCAAGGAATATGAAGCTCCAAGATGAGTTACTAAAAATAGAAATTTAGGATTTCCTATAGATTTTGAATAACCTAATTTGAGTAAGTAGTTTGGAAGATGTGACTGTTGGACATTATAGCTGTAGTTCTGAAAAGCAACTATCAGCAGGTTGCTTTTTACTTTTTGCACTTGCTTTGCTTTTGGTTCCCCCCTTTCCTTTGGGTGTTTATGTGATTTCCCCTATGAATTTGATTGTATTAGCTTCCTTTATATGTGGAAAATTCCCTCAAACTTTTCCTATCTTATGTTTCTTTAGTCTATCTCACTCGAGTGGTGATAAAGACCCTTTTAAGATCTTTTGAGTGGTGATATCTTATCTAACTAGATCTAAAAGGTGAGCTATACGATCCTCAGTGGTGATATCTTATCTAAGAACCTTAGTTACTTGTCTTCCTTATTATTTGCACAAAAATCACAGCTCTTCTCTTTCTCTTTCTCCTTTCTCTTCAGTACTTGATATCTTTCCTTTGTTATTCATCTTTAAGGACCTAGAAGTGCATCAACTCTCTTTCTTGCCTCCACACTAGGCTTCACATCCATGCCTTTAGGCCCAAGATCAACCCCGTAGACCATGTTGAAGGGAGACATCCCTGTAGTCTTACTTGGTGCCTTATTGTAAACAAATTTTTTATTGTTGACCCTCCCTTACTCTATTAAGGCTTGCGATTTTTTTTTTTTTTTTGGGGAAGAAAAAGAAAGTAACACTCTCTCCTTTACTAGAGTTGAGGTTCACAAAAAAGAAAATTAGACCCTCTATTTGAGTTGTCGTCTAGAATGAAAAGATTTAACCCTCTCTAAGTCATTCAGAGTTGCGGTTTAAAGTGCTTATTTTATGAGGTCTAACATTCTAAGTGCATGTTCCATTTACTTGTGATGGGCTTGACCAATAAACATCGCAGTTCGGTTTGGGAGGGTCGGGGATCCCCCCACATCAAAGTGGTATCAGAGCACAATCATGATGAGTTGTGATTCTTTCCTATTATATTAAATTCCTCACTATTTTGTGGCCAAAACCACATGTCCTTATGCTAGAAAGAATGCTAAATTTTGCCCAAGCACAATCCTTGCTACATGAAAACATTAAGCTCCTCAAACAGCCCTAACTGAATCCAATTCCGTGTCTAGGTAAGGAAAAAGTAGTTCCCTAAGCCTAGAATCCCTCGTGTGCTTACCCTTGAACAAGCTCATGAACTTCGGAGGAGAAATGCTATCCATCAGCTCCAACAAGATTACCGTGCCCTACAAACTGAGATTGCTCACATGACAACTAAAATTGATGAGGTCTTTGTAGAACTTATGGATGACCTGGGAGGAGGAGGGAAGGGAAACTATGGGTCTCAAAGGGATAATTCTACCCTAACATACTCATCTTTCTCTCAAAATGACAAGCCACCTGCAAGAAGAACAAGGCCACCTATACATCTCATGGATGATTTGAGGGAAATGAAGTTTCATCCCACTGAATTATAGCAAAGCTTGAACCCATATCTTTATCTAAAGTTGGTTCAATCTTTCGAGAGTTCTTTGACATCAAAGACCACTATCATGAAAAGGCTTTCAAAGTTGCTATTTATAAGCTTCGAAGGTGCCCCTCTTTTTGATATGGCAATACTAAAAACCAACGAGTGGGATGGCTAGTTCAAAATCTGAGCTTGGAGTAAGCACAAGAAACTCATTGATTATCAATTCCTACATGGAACTTATAAATAAAAGCACTACCTGGGATTGACTTTGGTGAGCTAAGGTAGCTAAGGGGGTAAAGAATACATCCATGGTTTTGAACATCAGACTGAGAATGAGATTATGGAGAAATTAATGAATTCTGGAAAGACCTTAAACATCCCTGTAATTTGGGTTGGCTTACCTCAAGAACATTTTATCTTAGCCATGACAGAAAGTCACCCTAACAGAGTGGAAGCTAAGGATAAATTAAGAGAGGCCCACAAAGGGTTCCAGTGAAGCTAGACGTTGAGGGAGAACAAAAGGCGAATGAAATGATCTTCTTATGACCAGTTAGGGGAGAGCTTCTAGAACTTCCAGAAGCCCATAAGGAGTTCTTGAAAGAAGATGAATTGAATCAAGAGCTTGAGCCCAATAAATATACCAAAATTTATGTTCAAGCAAATGAGGTTATAAAGGTCCTACCATTGATGGAACATAGTTCACTTGGCTACACAGTGTCCCCCCTTCAAAGAAAAATCGTACCTGACATGTGCATTACAAAGCGGTACTCAAACCTAAATTGTCTTTTAATGATTACATTCGAATTTTTAATATACTTATGGGAGCTAGAACCTACTATTTTGATTATTCAAGGAGACCAACCCCTAGGATATTTAAAAACTCCTATATGATCAAGAAAGGTGGAGTACAAAGTACTTCAGAGTCCTCATAACCAAAATGTTGCACTAAATTCTCATGGTTATTCTTAGGGGACAAGGATTGTCTTTATGAATTGCTTATGGATGTTGTACTGAAACCTCCAGGATCTGAGGGCAAATCCTCTACAAGAGGGGGACTTTTGAAGCATAAATTACCCACATATGATGCATCACTGGCCTTAGGGCGAGGAAGAAAGTGTGTCATCTTAGAAAACCTATCCACCACACCTATGATTGAGTCCTTATTGTATTGAGTTCATGGAAGGCCTAGCACAAAATCCATGCTAACATCCAACCACGATCTTTGAGGCATAGGAAGTGGCGTGTAAAACAATCAGAGTGGGAATGACTTTTGGCTATTTCGCACATTGAGCATCTCTTGACAATGTCTTAAACATCCTTGAGCATGTAAGGCTAATATTTATGTTCCTTAGCCATCAAATAGGTCTTATCATCACCAAAATGCCCTACCAATGATCCTTTATAAACTTCCCTATGCATGCGCTAACGTGTTCCACACTTAAGCACAGATAATCTTGTTCTATTAAAGGGATAATCTCCTTGAAGCATAAAATCTCCCTTTAGCCAAACATGACTTGCTTCAAAGAGCTCACAAAAGTCTGAATCACTCTTTTATAAGCACTTAAGATGCTCAAACCTAAGTATATAAGAGTTGAGTTAAAATAGGAGGAGATGTCTCCTTGACAATGCAATCGCACCTTGATTAAGTTTCCCTAACTTATGCTTGATAACAAAGTGAAAAGATTGTAAGTATTCAACCTGCTTGGGATGTCTGAAATTCAACTTGTTTTACCCTTGGATGTACTTGAGAGCTTGATGGTTCTAATGCAAGACAAACTCATTACAGTAAAGTAATGAGTCTAATGGTCAAGTACTCAGATGATAGCAAAGAATTCGTTGTCATACGTTGAATAACTCCTCCTTTACTCACTTAGTTTTTCACTAAATTAAGCAAGGAGTCTTCCTTCTTGGATCAAAACCGCACCTATGCCAACTCTGGAGGTATCGCACTCAACCGCAAAAACCTTTTCAAAGCATGGAAGTGCCAGAAACAGTACATGAGTGAGTTTGTCTTTGAGTTCCTCAAATAACCTTTGCACTTCTGGCATCCAAACGAACTTAATTTCCTTCAATCCACGGTTATAGGGGCGGCAATAGATCTAAAATGGTGTATAAACCACCGAAAAAAGCACAAAAACTCTAACCATCATGCATGGAAGTTGGAACGGGCTATGATTGGATTGCATCAACCTTGCCTTAATCAACTCAGGTCGCTTAGGCTGAAACTACGTAACCCAAAAATACTATGTCAAGATTGAAAAACGAACACTTCTTGAGATTCTTGTAAAGTTGCTCTTGCTGAAGAACCATCATAACTTGCTTTAAATGCTTGAAATGATCCTCCTTAGCTTTACTAAACACCAGTATGTCATCAAAGTTTACCACCATGAACATCATAAGGAATGGCATCAATACTTGATTCATGGGCCTTGTGAATGTGCTTGGGGTATTGGAGAGATCGATTAGCATGACTAGCCACTTATAAAGCCCAATGTTTATCTTAAATACATCTACCACTCATCACCCTCTCTAATCTGGATTTGGCAGTATCCACTCCTTCGGCTTATCTTACAGAAGAACTTAGACCCGTCGAGTTCATCAAGCATATCCTATAGTCTTGGTATAGGATGCCTATATTTGATGGTGATTTTGTTGATGGCTTGGCTATCCACACACATTCTCATAGAACCATCCTTCTTAGGCACAAGAAAGGCGAGCACTGAACATAGACTCCAGCTCCCACATACCAATCCCTTGGACATAAGCTCTTCTATTTGCTTTCGAATCTGCAAGGTGTCCTTAGGGCTCATTATATAGATTGGTTTGTTACATAGAATGGCTCTAGGATGAGCCCTATTTGTATTTTATAGTTCTTCGAAGGGGTAAGCTGGATCAAATTTCTTCGGAAAGACATAGCAGAATTCTTGGAGAAGTTGTGAGGCTAAGGGATGAAGTAGGTTTTTAGTTTCTTCTTATTTTGGGTGAAAAGGATCATTCACTTGAGGTTTTTGCACTTATAGTGCATGGCTGAGAAAGTTGGTTCGATGAGAGAAAGAAGCATTTCCCTCCCTTAGGTTCATCTTTGGTTATAGAATTTGTGATTTGGTGAGGGGCAAAGGAGGCGAGGTTGATCTTTTGGCCACTCTTAAGTAGGGTGGAAGTGTTTTAGTAACCATCATGCATAACCCTATGGTGAAATAGCAATGGCCTTCCCAATATGATGTGACAAAATCCAGGTGTGGTACATCACACCACAACTCATCTTGATAGCTCTCCTAATTGACAAGGCAATTAAACAACGAGAAGAGAATTGAAGGTGTTTGATTTGGTTAAGCCATCGAATAAAGTATGGATATGGGTGTGATTCAGCCTTGGGTTGGAGTTTCTCTATTAAGGTATTAGAGGCTACATTTGCATAACTTCTACCACCTATAATGGGAGAACATACATGGCCATTAATGGTTCAACGAGTGTAGAAGATGTTCTCTCATTGATCTTCTCGGTTTGAGCCTTGGTGGCTACTCAAAGCCCTTATAAGCCCAAGCAGCTCACCTTCATCTACTTCCACCACACATTCCTCCCGAAGCTCTATTAGATAAGTCTCCTTATCTCTTCCTTCCTCCCATAACTTGACTTCCTCAAGTGCTTGATATTCCACCAAGGTGATAACCTTCCTAGAAAAGCAATCTGAAGCTATATGCCCAAACCTTTGGCACTTGTAACATCTCCCTTTCTTAAATAGGTAAAGGGGTGGTCTTGGAAGATTTGATATAGGAGTAGGAGGGGTTATAGGTGTATTTATGGGTTTTGGAGTAGGAGGGAGACACCCCATGTTGACAAGGTAAGTTCTTTGAGGAGGTTTTGATGGTTCTCTCCTCAGCTTAGCTTTCTTTTGAAGCTCACCTTTGAGGGCTAGTGAGCAAACTTCATCAAGGACAGTGTAATAGACTCATTCTAGCCTCGTAAGTACCCTACCACCGTTTGGTCCCCACTCCTCCTGAGTCATAAGTCATAACAAGCTTTTTAAATTCACGAGTATACTCCTCTACGCTCTTATATTCTTTCCTAAGATTATGGAATTTGGAGTTGTTGTCTTGAAGGTAGTGGGGTGGGAGAAACTTGCCCTTAAGTTTTTCTTTCATCTGCCTCTAAGACCTAATCTTACCTTGCCCTTTCCTAGTGCTTTTAGACAAGACATTACTCTAGCAAATAGAAGCATACTTTCATAGTTCAAGGCTAAAAGCGTGACCTTCTTGTCATCCAGGATAACTTTATACTCAAACAGCTTTAGGGTGCTTATCGAATCTATGAGCTCATTCGGGTTGGGTTGGCCTTCAAATTCTGGGATTTCCACCTTGAAATCCATGGCAAGTTGCTTGCGTCTTCTTCGCTCTAAGGCCTCCTTGCGTCATCATCTTTACTTATTGCAAAAGGTTTGCCTCCTGACCCATCTTCAACTAAATTAGACTCACTAGTTGAGCTTTGGACCTCTCTATGATTATTCCTCATTGCTTGATCTAATTGCCTTCTTAGATACCTATATTGAGCAACCTCTTCGACAATAGCCTTCATTAGATGATCAAATCTCTCTTCTAAAGTAATTGCACTGGCCATGCATAAAACCAAGAGCTACAGGTTCTTTGTAGGTTGGTTTCATATTTGGACTAAAGTGTTGTGTTTGCAGTTGGAAGCTATAGCCAAGAGGGTAGCCTAGGCTCCTACACCTCTTAATGCACTTCTGAGTCCTTGAAGATGAAGAACAAATGAGAGATCTTAAGCAGTGAAGAGAAGAGAGAAAGAGAAGAAGTATGGTTTATATGCAAATAACAAGGAAGATAAGTAACTAAGATTCTTGGATAAGATATCACCACCAAGAATCTTAGAGCTCACCTTTTAGATCTAGTGAGATAAGATATCAGCACACAAAAGATCATAAAAGGCTCTTGATCATCACTCTAGTGAGCTAGACTAGAAATAAGCAAGGGAGGGAAATGTTTAAGGTAGTTTAAAATTAACCAATTCATTCACTCATGAAGTGAGTATGACCCTAGAAGCTTTCCCATATACAAAGGAAGCTAATACGATCATATTTAGGGGGGAAATAGCCAAATAAATATCCATAGGAAAGGGGTTAACCAAAAAGCAAAACAAGGAGAAAAAGCAAAAAGTAACCTACTGACGGTCACTGTTTAGAAGTGCAGCCAAAACTTAACAGTCATATCTTCAAACTACGTACTCAAATTGGGTCATTCAAAGCGATAGGAAAGTCCTAAATGTCTATTTTTAGATAATCCTCTTAGAGCCTCACATTCCTAGCACTTCAAATTATATGCCTTGGGAAAGGCAAGTAATCCCTTACTGGAAGTAGCTAGCACATTTTTGAACTTCCTCTCCTTTGGTCCCTTACTTTGAATTTGGCCTTGAAATCTTTTGCTTCCTCTAATTTAAACTCAAAAAGGTTCCCAAAAAGTAAGATTATAGGTTCCTAAGTTAGTCAAAGGTTAGGAGAATTACATCTACAAAGCCCGGTTGCATTATGTCCCAACTAGGCAGCCTAGACAACTTTGCTCTGGAGGTTGATTTGAGGGGGTAAATGAAGTCCTAATGACATGAAATTTGATCTATTAGAAAGCTACCTTTCTGAGCTAAAAGACCAAAGCATAGCATTGGACCTAAGAAACCCATTAGTTAGGTAAGCTATGTAAGGATAGCTGCTCACGCTGACCCAAAAAGTAACTAACTTGGCCTTCTAAGCTACTCACGCTGGGTTGACCCAAAAAGTAACTAACTTGGCCTTCTATGTAATTCCTCACGACTTAGAGAAGCGCAAGGACTTCTTTAGAGTTGGGTAGCTCTTGGATGTGATCTTCATCAAGAATCTCCATGGGTGCATCAAGAGTGAAGGAGATTCACAAAGTCCATGAGCAATCAATTACTAAGATTTACAAATCCAACACCGCCAATAAAGCTTAAGCTAACAAACATAAAAACAGAGTGGCATTCCAACCCAAGGATCTAGTTTGGATGCATTTGAGAAAGGGCCATGTTCTATTTAAATGTAAAAGCAAGTTGACGCCAAGTGCCGATTAGACCTTTTAAAGTCTTAAAAAGAGTAAATGACGATGTGTAGAAGCTCAATTTTCCCAAAGGCTTTGGTGTTTCAACCACATTCAATGTGATAGATTTAAGCCCATGCTTAGAAGATGATCATTTAGTTAATTCTAGGGAAAATTCTCTTCAACAGGGGAAGGATGATGGATGTCTATATATGGAGCATGACTAAATTCCTCAAGAGAGTCAAGAAAGTCCAAGTTCAAGCACCATGATCAAAGTTATTATCCAAGCTTTGCTTAGGCATACTGTAGCCTTACCCAGGTTTGATACATTGCACAAAGCCTGGTTTTGTGTAGCTGATTTTCTAAATCTTCAGGAGGTTTAATGTCGCCCTTTTGCCTTGGGATGTTAGCCAACATCCCCAAATATCATTCAATAAAGGGAAATACAATTAGGGGAAGCACAATTTGAACTCAAGGCATGCTAAATAGGTGGAATTCCTTAAGTCACTCCACTTTACAATCTAGCATAAGTTCAGGAAGCTCAATCAAGTAATTGATGCCTTTTCAAGAAGGCACTTATTACTATTTTAGTTAGATTCTTGCATTCTGGGATTTGAGAACCTTAAGCCCTTTTATGCTGATGATGAAGACTTTAGGGAGCTTTACTGTGATTGTTAAAAGCATCCCAAAGGAGATTTTCTAGTCCAGGAGGGGTACTTGTTCAAAGGCACCCGTTTGTGCATTCCAAATTAGGTACCCGTGCGTTATTGATTAGGGAGATCCATGGTGGTTCTCTAACTAGGCATTATGGTGGGAACAAGACCCCTACCATTCTAAGGGGGCATTATTTCTAGCGAGAGATAAGTAAGGATGTTCAAGATATCTTGACGAGGTGTGCTACTTGTCAGGTGGATGAAAGTCACTCACAAACACCCAGTTTATACACACCTCTGGGTATTCTAACCCTTCCTTCGCTTGACTTAAGCATGGATTTCATCCTTAGCTTGCCTAAAACTCGAAGAAACAAAGATTCAATCTTTGTGATGCTAGATAGTTTCTCCATGATGGCTCACCTCATAGCTTGCAACATGACCAATGATGTCACTCACATTGCCGAGTTGTACTATAAGGAAGTAATGAGGTTTTATGGTATCCCTAGGTCCATTGTCTTAGACCATGATACCAAGTTCTTTAGCCACTTTTGGATCACTTTGTGGAAGAAAATAGGGACCAAACTCAAGTACAGCACCGCATGTCATCCCCAACTGATGGCTAGATCGAGGTTATAAATAGAGCCTTGGGTACTCCCTTCAGGGCTTTGATTAAGTCTTATGTTGGGGCATGGGATTTGTTTCTCCCACATACTGAGTTTGCTTATAAGAAGGCACCAGGTAAGACTACAGGGAAATCTCCCTTCAAGGTGGCCTGTGGGCTTGATCCCTTAAGCCCCTTGATCTAGTGCTAAGAGCGGCAAATAAGAAGCCTAGCGTGGAGGCCAGCAAAATAGTGGAGATTAAAAAACTGCACGAGCAAGTGATAAGGTTGTAAGTGCACTGTGGCATTATAGCAAATCAAGGTTATCTCCCACAAGGGCTAGATTTATTTACTGGGCTTTATCCCCTGGATAGGCTAAGCAAATCTAAATTTGAGATTTGAAATTAAACTATTCAACTACCTAATCTAATGAATAAATAATCAAGGAATTAAACAAAACAAGCAATCTCTCAATCCATATATCAATCAAGCACTTCTTCCTCAATTGATTATTTTAAGACCGATAATTGAAGTATCATAACCCTCTTTCAAGGTGAATTGTAATACCTAAATCTAACAAATTACCATTTTTCATAGGCTCTTGATTTGTTTAGGTTCATTAAGCATGTGATTATCAAATACATGGTTTCTTAATTGGTGACACTTTCTTAAGTCTCCATACAATTTTTAAGGTTCCAGTATCGAATTTCCGCCATCAGTTCTTCATTCGATACCCAAAACAAGCAAGAAAGTGAACAAATTTCTCATAAGACAATAAACATCCAAGATTTGATAAAACGGTCCAACAATTCCAAAATAGTCAAAGAATGAACAGTAAATCGGGAAATTAACTGTTATGTGCATAAATCCAAAATCAAAAGAACAAAATCATAATCAAAATTAGAAAACATAAATCCTAAAATTAGAAATGAAAAGATAAGAGAAGGGAAGAGAAATGCTCAACCAAAGTACCCCACCTGAATATGTCGACTGCAAACTCGATCTCGCATCCTCGTGAACCTCCCTCTTCTACTTACTCTCCCTCACTCAAAAACTAGAGTCTAATTCCCAACTAGATGATGAAATGCGTAATAGCCCAACCCTAGAATTATTTAATTATGTTTATTTATTTAATTACCTCATGTTTATAATTTTTCTTCTCTCATTTCATTTATTTCATATATTCACCATTATATTTAGGCCCTCACTTGGCAATTCGGATTTTAATTGTTTATTTAATTGATTAATGAAAACTTTAGAATAATTGATAGTAGGCCCTAACAAGTTTAACCAATGTAATTTATTTTGTTTTCTGCAACATTACAAAGCTTTAATTTTTAGTTTCATAAAAACGTTATCGTTACGAAGCGTTTTATTCCCGAACCCAATTTATTTCGGCCGTTTTGAAGCCCAACAAGTTTGCCTATAAATTAAACTAATTACCATGGTTAAATGTGACCTTGGTTAGTTTAAAGAGGGTGATTTTACTAGCTATAAACTCAGCCAAGCAAGTGGATTAGTCAAAACACATACAATCCTATCCAAAGCTCATTTTCTCTATCCTCTCTCTCCTCCTCCACGGCAGCTGCTGGGACAGTAGGTCTGGGCTATTTTCTGGCCAGTTTCCGGCCAACTTCGGTGATCTCCGACCCCCCCAACATCCTAGCACCTCAAGTTATCATCCTCCATCATCAAAACCCCTAAACCTCATCTCCATCTCAACTTATTTGCAATCAAAGTGAGTAATCTTGAAATTTATTTTTGTTGATTTTGCTTTTTATTTTAGTTTTGATTCTTGTTTTGATGTTTATGATCATTGATCATGTTGTTTTCATAAGAAACAAGAGTTATTTTGATGTTGATCATGGTGGTGTTGAGGTTGGATCATGCTAGGTTAGGGTTAATCTTTGATCATGCAAGCTTAATGTTAAAGTGTTGGATTTTGATTGTTTTATCTTTGATTTGGTCATCCTCTAATCTATTGGTGTTTATGTTGATGTTTTTGGTCATTTCACATGAGTTGGAGAGCACCCAAGTTGGTCTTAAACTAGGGTTTTGGCAAATAGTGCATGGTTTGGATTAATTTAGCCTTAAGTTTGGTTTATGTGGATGTTTGATTGAAAAATAATCTCCTTTGGATATGATTATGAAGTGAGTTTGAGTGTGGTGATTTTGTATGCTGTTGGGATGGACCAAAGCTTGCTTATATGCTTTTAAAGGATGGTTTAAGTTGAGAATTTGGGTGAAAAAGAGAGGGAAAAGCTACAACAGTGAGGGCTAGAAATTGTAAGAAAACAGGGCAGACTTTGGCAATGAACTGGTAATGCACGGCCCAACCAAAACTTATGATTTTTAGTGGGTAGATATCTTAGTATGTTAGCTTTCAAAGGGCTCTTGAATTGCCTTAATCCGAGGTCTGTGGAAAAAGTTGTGATCATTTCACCGAAGCTGCGTAGAATGGACCAAAACTGACATGTTTTAGTTCTAGCCTCATTTTGGGAATCCTATTGAGGGAATCAACCTTGGTGTTTTAAATGAAAGATTTTTGGGACTTCTTAAACTTTCTATATTAGGGTTTTGAGTCTCAATCTTAGGTCAGATGATTCAGTTATCAGTCGTTCTTCTTAAGCCTGTGTTATACTTACTTTGCTTTTTCTAAATTATTAGCTATGGAATAAATATTTTTGCTAACCGTATGTTACTACAATGATAATTTTGCACAGAATTCGGGCCTAATCTATCATTCCTTCCACTTTTGTGCACAATATTATTCCGTGTGCTTACATTTAAAAATTTCAAGTACGTTCATTGCTTGTATCTTTAGAAATCAGCACGTATTTATCAAAATTATAATGTTTTGGTAAGTACATCAATGAATCAGTTTAATCAGTAACTTCTCACATAATTAGTAACCCCATCAGTTATCAGTTACAGGGCATAGCCCTTCAGTTATCTGCGTGACTTTAAGCCATGTCCCGATCGGCTTGGCAGGTGCACACCTATGTTCAGATCGTAACAGTTACCAGGGGTTCACTATCAGATAATAATTGACATTGCAGTTTCATATTCATCTTATTCCCTGTGTTTAATTAAAAATGAATTACAATACGAGCCCAACCAATTTTTGTTTCATGAATGTTTAACAATACAGGAATGCATGTACTGAGCTTTAGCTCACATTTCAAAATGTTTTCATGTTTTGTTTCAGGAAAGTGTTCAGTGAATTGCCCTCAGGCAGGTAGAACGACTGAAGATGATAAGCGAGCTGGGAAATCTTTATGGAATGGGGGTGTATTATTGTTAAAATGTTACCGTATTGTGAATTATTTTGGAGTTGACATTATATATTTTATCAAAATTATATATTTTTGGGTAATCCTTGAGATGTTTGTATGGTTATGATGTTAGAACAATTTCTGTATTTATCGAAATGGTTTGATAGGTTGTGATGGTGTGAATGCCTTTGACGGTAAACATTGATTGTTATGGCTCAGTTATAATGTACAAGTAAAGCTTTGTCCCTAATTGGACGGCGGTAATGCCTAGTCATTTGGGTTAACATTTCAATTGGGGAAAACTAGTGCAAGATATGTAAACAGCGATTAATGTATCTTTCGGGCGTTGCAGATTTGGTATCAGAGCCAGGTTGAGATTTTCTTTGTGGAATGTGGAGTTTAGAAATAAAAAGGTGAGAATGGTCGGTAGGGAGGGTAGTGAGGGCCACTTTATGCTGCGAGAGTGATATTAGAAGTGTCGTAATAATAGTAGAAATGCAAGTTGCTGACCTTTACAAGTTCCTTAATTATGGTTATGTATGCTTCTCATGTATGCCTTTTCTTTGTCAGATGGACCCTTATGTTATTAACTTGATGTCGGGTGCATCTATGGCTGCTCACATTACACTGCTGCATGCTAGTATAGAGGTCCATACACAGGACCCTTCCTCTGAGTTTCATATTGCTACGGTCCGTGGACATAAACTGCTGTGTACCCACAGTTCATCCGTGGGTGGAGTTTAGGCTTCGTTATCATCATTATATGGTAATAGGGAACCCAGGCTAGGATGGGCCTAGGTTTCAG
Source organism: Carnegiea gigantea (assembly GCA_029747015.1). Lineage (NCBI taxonomy): Eukaryota > Viridiplantae > Streptophyta > Magnoliopsida > Caryophyllales > Cactaceae > Carnegiea > Carnegiea gigantea. Next base: position 310,801 of record JAKOGI010000164.1, on the reverse strand, counting down.
GCCCAGGGGGCATGGACTACTCTCGCTATAGAATTGTTATTAAGGGAAGAGTTTGATTAGAGAGGCATCGCCATGGAGACGCTACAACATGTCTTTCCACTATATCAGGCGCCTCCCCCACCTACAACCCCAGCACCAGCACAGGGGCCACCCTCCCTGCCCGCACTAGGTATCCCACTTATGTCCGATTGTCCTGGGGAGGCTCACGTGGTGATAGACCTCCCCGACACCCCAGATGTAGTGGTGATTAGTTCTGGGGACGAGGGCCACTAGGGAGAGGAGGATGATCCTGAGGAGGATCAAGACATTGATGAGGTAGGGGTAGAGCAGCAATGGGAACAGGGGGCTAATGAGTTGATGGTGGAGTTACAGGATGAGTAAGAGCAACAGGTTCCGTAGGAGGTTGGTGATGCCGGGTCAGAGGCATCTACTAGCAGCTTCGATTCAGGTGAAGAACCTGATAATGAGTCTGACCCGGATTACGATCCATCTAGGAATCGTTAGGTGGGTCTAGGGGTCAGTGGTAATAGTTTTCTTTTGAGACCTGTTTATTTATAGTATGGTCGGTTGGGATGGATATATTTTGTATAGGATATGACATTGTATATAGTCAGTTAGATCCTTTTCAACCGTCATGACATGGTCCGTATCTCTTTTTGGTTATGGGACGGGCCTAGTATCTTGGGGCTAGTTAGTATTTGGGGTTGAGTTAGGGGCTAGTTAACACTGACTTTGTTTAGTCAGTTAGATGTAGTATGTTTTGCTGATCATGTGTATAAATAGGCAGTTATATATGTAAATAAGCAGTTATAAAATGATAAGCTTTGGGTTGTTTAATAATCTTTGAGTTATATTAAATGTATTTGTTGGGCATGCTTATCTTATATGTTTGAGTATTCCAGTGATTGAATTGTTTCGTTTCATGTACAATCAGAATGTCCGAATCAGTGCACAACGATGAAGAGGTTCGTATAGAAGAAATCTCGGACCATGGTCCGGAATTAGGTGATCAAGCCTCCCATCATGTGCCACCAAACTTTGGCCAAATGCCACTGATTCTTTCTGAGTTAGCTCACACTAGTGGGGACCCGAACTACTAGCCGGCCTTAGTAGCTGAATTGATGAAGCGGATTCCCCAGGTACCTACTGAAGCCCCTCCTAAAGAGGATAAATTAGCGGATAGGATGGCACGATGCAACCCTAAAGTTTATGATGGATCTTATGATCCAGTAGTACTGGAGGAATGGATAAGAGCAATGTAGAAAATCTTTACAGTGGTAGAGGTGCCAGAAGGAAAGAAAGTAAATATTGGGGCGTATTATTTAACCGGTGAAGCTGACATTTGGTGGAATACTATTAAGGATAAGCTCATAGGGCCTGAATTTACCTGGAATAAATTCCTGAGTGAGTTAAGGGCAAAATTCTACCCAGTTGTGGTCCAAAGGCAAAAGGAGAAAGAGTTTATGGAGCTGAAGAGGAGTGGCACCATGACTGTGATGCAATACGCCAGTAAGTTCACCGAATTATCTAGGTTTGTTCCTGAGTTTGTATAATCTGAAAGGTTGAAAATGAGGAGGTTTGGAGAGGGTCTGGCCTTCTATATTCAGAATCAGTTAGCTGGACAGCCAATTTTGACTTACCAAGAATAACATGAGCGAGTGGCTGAAGTGGAACAAGTGAAGATGAAGTTGAGAGCACTTAATCCAATCAACCAAAAGAGAAAGGGATTTGAGCGAGGGACTCCGAGTGAGAGTGTGAATCAGAACCAGAAGAAACCTACTCCTGGTCCCCTGAAGAGCCGTCCTGTAGGCTCGACAGCACCCTGTGTGAAGTGTGGCAGAACAAATCATACCACCCCTCAATGCCGAGTAGGAACTAATAAGTGCATGTGGTGTGGAAGCCCTGAACACCTGTTTGCTGCATGCCCCCGAAGGATAAAGGCTGTAGACAAAGGGGCAGCAAAACCCTTGGCCTCACCTCGCCAAGGGGCACCACCACCAAGGCCTGCAACAGTAGGACGGGCGTATGTAATGAGTAAGAAAGAAGCTGCCACCTCTGGTGTGGTAGTCACTGGAACTCTCTTTTTAAATTCAAAGCCATTTTGTGTATTATTTGATTCGGGTGCTACTCATTCATTTATATCTACCTGATCTGCCATGCAATTGAACTTGGAAGATAGGAGGATGAAAACCAATTATAGGATCAAGCTCCCCAGCAATCGTGCGACTGAATGCCCTATCTCTTATAAATTTGTTCCCATCACCATTGGTGGAACCACCTTCCCTATGGATTTGATTCAATTCGATTTGTCTGATTTTGACATCATTTTGGGAATGAATTGGTTACACACCTATGGAGCTAAGATTGACTATGAGGATCTTAAGGTTATTTTGAAAGATAAAAAAGGGGGAGAAGTATTTTTCTATGGGCAGAGAGAGGAAACATCCTATCTCTTAATTTCTTTTATGAAAGCAAGTAAGCTATTATGTCAAGGGCGTATAGGATATTGGTGTTATGCTATAGACACCCAAGCAAAAGAAGAGAAAGCTGAAAATATTCCTGTAATTTGTAAGTTTGTGGATGTTTTCCCTGAAGAGTTACCAGGATTCCCGCGACCGAGCGAAATTGATTTTGGAATTGAATTAAGCCCTGATGCCCAACCTATTTCCAAGACCCCATATCATATGGCCCCAATTGACCTCAAGGAACTGAAGATTCAGTTAGATGAGCTATTGCAGAAGGGCTTATTAGGCCAAGTGTGCCACCATAGGGTGCCCCAGTGTTGTTCGTAAAGAAAAAGGATGGAACCTTAAGGCTGTGTATTGACTACAGGGAGTTGAACAAGATCACTATCAAAAATAAATATCCTTTGCTGCGGATAGATGACTTATTTGACTAATTGAAAGGAGCAGGAATCTTCTCTAAGATTGATTTGAGGTTAGGGTACCACCAACTTAGGATTAAACCTGAAGACATCCCCCAGACTGCATGTAGAACTAGGTATGGTCACTATGAGTTTACAGTGATGCCATTTGGCCTCACCAATGCTCTCGTAGCTTTTATGGATCTTATGAACAGAGTCTTTAGACCCTACCTAAACAAATTTGTAGTGGTGTTCATAGATGACATTCTTATCTATTCTAAGGACAGAGATAAACATGCTGATAATTTGAGGATGGTGTTACAAACACTGAGGGAGCATCAACTATATGGCAAATTAAAGAAGTGCAAGTTTTGGTTGGAAGAAGTGGTATTCTTGGGACATTTGGTTTCAAAAGAAGGAATCAAAGTTGACCCCCAAAAAGTGAAAGGAATCATAGAGTGGTCAAGGCCTACTAATATCACTGAGATTAGAAGCTTTCTGGGTTTAGTAGGTTACTATCGAAGATTTATCAAGGACTTTTCAAAGATAGCTTCACTAATGACCAATTTGCTGAAGAAAGCGAAAACGTTTGAGTGGACTGAAAGATGTGATAAAGCTTTTCAAGAGCTAAGGCAGCGAATAACTACCGCCCCAATCCTAACACTACCAATGGAAGGTAAGGAATATACCATTTATAGTGATGCTTTAAAGAATGGATCAGGGTGTGTTCTGATGCAGGAAGATAAGATAGTAGCGTATGCCACTTGACAGCTTAAGCCTTACGAGAGAAACTATCCTGCTCATGACTTGGAATTAGCAGCCGTGGTCTTTGTACTGAAAATTTAGAGACATTACTTATATGGAGTACCATGCAAGATTTATACTGACCATCAAAGCTTGAAGTATATCTTCACTCAGAAGGAGCTCAACTTGAGGCAACGGCGTTAGCTTGAGGTGCTTAAGGATTATGATTTGCAAATTCAATATCATCCAGGAAAAGCAAATGTTGTAGTAAATGCCTTGAGTAGAAAAGTGCAACATAGCCCAAATACTGCTGTGATTACTCAGTTAAGTCTCTTGAAAGAACTTGAGGACTTGGGAATTCAACTAGTGTCCCATGGGCAAGTACATGTTCAATTATCGGCACTTACCTTATAGCCTTCTATAGTGGAGGAAATTCGAGTGAACCAAGAAAGTGATCCTGAACTCCAAAGGATATAGCAAAATTTAGAGAGAGGAAAGTCTCCTGGGTTTGTAGTACATGAGGATGGGACCCTGCGATTCTAGAATCGCCTATGTGTGCCCTGAAATGAGGAACTAAGGAAACAGATCCTAGAAGATGCTCACAATACTCACTACTTGGTACATCCAGGAGGCACTAAGATGTACAGAGATTTAAGGCAATACTTCTGGTGGAATAATATAAAAAAGGAGGTTGTAGAATATGTAGACAAGTGTCTGATCTGCCAGAAAGTCAAAGCAGAGTATCAGCGTCCCGTGGGTGAATTACGGCCCCTAGAGATTCCCACTTGGAAGTGGGATTTGATTTCAATGGACTTTGTGATGGTTTAGCCCTTTCTGCCTCGAAGAAGAATGCCATCTAGTTATAGTCGATCAGCTTACCAAGTCGGCCTATTTTCTGCCAATCAAAGATACCTGGGGAGTTGAAAAACTAGCCCAGTTGTATGTCAAAGAGATCGTCTGACTACATGGAATCCCCTTAGACATAGTATCAGATAGGGATCAAAGATTCCAAGCTCGTTTTTGGCAAGCCCTTCAAAAGGCCTTTGGGACCAAATTGAACTTCAGCATCTCTTATCACCCTGAGACAGATGGGTAAACTGAAAGAGTGAATCAAATTTTAGAAGACGTATTAAGAGCTTGTGTATTGGAGTTCCAAGGGAAATGGGAAGATGATTTACCTTTGGTGGAGTTTTCTTATAACAATAGCTATCAGTCCACCATTAGAATGGCCGCGTTTGAAGCTCAATATGGGAGGAAATGTAGAACCCCACTGTACTGGAGTGATTTGGATTAGACATTGATTTTAGGTCCTGAAATGATCCAGGAAACTGTGGAAACAATAAGAAGGATTTGAGAACATATTAAGGTTGCCCAGAGTCGACAAAAGAGTTATATGGACAAAAGAAGGAGGCCTTTGGAGTTTCAAGTGGGCGATAAAGTTTTTCTAAAGGAATCGCCAACTAAGGGTATCAAAAGGTTCGGGGTACGAGGCAAATTGAGTCCAAGATATATTAGACCATATGAAACTATTGAAAAGTTGAATCTTGTGGCTTATCGTCTGGATCTGCCGGTAGAGCTAGAACACGTGCATAACGTGTTTCACATCTTTCAGCTTAGAAAGTATACCCCAGACCCAAACCACGCCGACCTGAACCTATTGAAATCACTGCGAGTTTAGTATATGAAGAGCAACCAACCCAAATACTAGATCATAGGATTAAGCAGTTGCGCAACAAGCAGATACCTCTACTCAAAGTGCTATAGTCAAATCATACATCCCAAGAAGCTACTTGGGAGACTGAAGAGGAAATGAAAGCCAAATATCCACAATTATTCGAGGTAATCTTGCATTAGATGAAAAAGTTATAAGTGTTGAGGGTGAAACTCTTTAAGCGAGGAAGGTTGTAATAGCCCAACCCTAAAATTATTTAATTATGTTTGTTTATTTAATTACCTCATGTTCATAATTTTTCTCTCATTTCATTTATTTCATATATTCACCATTTTATTTGGGCCCTCACTAGGCAATTCAGATTTTAATTGTTTATTTAATTGATGAATGAAAACTTTATAAGAATTGATAGTAGGCCCTAACAAGTTTAACCTACATAATTTATTTTGTTTTTCATAACATTACAAAGCCTTAATTTTTAGTTTCGTAAAAACGTTATCGTTACAAACTGTGTTATTCCCGAACCCAATTTATTTCGACCATTGTGAAGCCCAACAAGTTTGCCTATAAATTAAACTAATTACCATGGTTAAACTTAACCATGGTTAGTTTAAAGAGGGTGATTTTACTAGATATAAACTCAGCCAAGCTAGTGGATTAGTCAAAACACATATAATCCTATCCAAAGCTCATTTTCTCCTTTCTCTCTCTCCTCCTCCACGGCAGCTGCTGGGACAGCAGGTCTGGGCTGCTTTCTGGCCCGTTTCCGGCCAACTTCGGTGATCTTCGACTGCCTCGACATCCTAGTACCTCAAGTTATCAGCCTTCATCATCAAAACCCCTAAACCTCATCTCCATCTCAACTTATTTGCAATCAAAGTGAGTAATCTTGAAATTTGTTTTTGTTGATTTTGCTTTTTATTTTAGTTTTGATTCTTGTCTTGATGTTTATCATCTTTGATCATGTTGTTTTCATAAGAAATAAGAGTTATTTTGATGTTGATCATAGTGGTGTTGAGGTTGGATCATGCTAGGTTAGAGTTAATCTTTGATCATGCAAGCTTAATGTTAAAAGTGTTGGATTTTGATTGTTTTATCTTTAATTTGGTCATCCTCGAATCTATTGGTATTTATGTTGATGTTTTTGGTGATTTCACATGAGTTGGAGAGAGCCCAAGTTGGTCGTAAACTAGGGTTTTGGCAAATAATGCATGGTTTGGATTAATTTAGCCTTAAGTTTGGTTTATATGCATGTTTGATTGAAAAATGATCTCTTTTGGATATGATTATAAAGTGAGTTAGAGTGTGGTGATTTTGTATGCTATTGGGATGGACCAAAGCTTGCTTACATGCTTTTAAACTATGGTTTAAGTTGAGAATTTGGGTGAAAAAGAGAGGGAAAAGCTAAAACAGTGAGGGCTGGAAATTGCAAGAGAACAGGGCAGATTTTGGCAATAAACCGGTAACACACAGCCTAACCAAAAATTATGATTTTTGGTGGGTGGATATATAAGTGTGTTAGCTTTTAAAGGGCTCTTGAATTGCCTTAATCCGAGGTCTATGGAAAACGTTATGATCACTTTACCAAAACTGCGCAGGATGGACCAAAACTGACATGCTTTAGTTCTAGCCTCATTTTGGGAATCCTATTGAGGGAATCAACCCTGGTGTTCCAAATGAAAGATTTTTGAGACTCCTTAAGCTTTCTATATTAGGGTTTTGAATCTCAATCCAAGGTCAGATGATTAAGTTATGAGTCATTCTTCCTAAGCCTCTATTATGCTTACTTTGCTTTTTCTAAATTATTAGCTATGGAATAAATATTTTTGCTAGCCGTATGCTCCTACAACGATAATTTTGTACAGAATCCGGGCCTAATCTATCATTCCTTCCACTTTTCTGCATAATATATTTCCGTGTGCTTACATTTAAAAATTCTAGGCACATTTATTGCTTGTATCTTTAGAAATCAGCACGTATTTATCAAAATTATGATGTTTTGGTAAGTATATTAATGAATCAGTTTAATCAGTAATTTCTCACATAATTAGTGGCCCCATCAGTTATCAGTTACAGGGCATAGCCCTTCAGTTACCCGCGCGGCTTCAGGCCAGGTCCCAATCAGCTTGGCTGGTGTACATCTATCTTCAGATCGCAACAGTTACCAGGGGTTCACTTTCAGATAATAATTGACAATGCAGTTTCATATTCATCTTATTTCCTGTGTTTAATTAAAAATGAATTACAATATGGGCCCAACCAATTTTTGTTTCATGAATGTTTAACAATACAGGAATGCATGTACCGAGCTTCGGCTCACATTTGGAAATATTTTCATGTTTTTTTAAGGAAAGTGTTCAGTGAATCACCCTCAGGCAGGCGGAACAGCTGAAGATGATAAGTAAGTCGGGAAATCTTTATGGAATGGGGGTGTATTATCATTGAAATATTACCGTATTGTGAATTATTTTGGAGTTGACACTGTATATTTTATCAGAATTCTATATTTTGGTGTAATCCTTGAGATGTTTGTATGGTTTTGACGTCAGAGAAATTTCTATATTTATCGAAATGGTTTGATAGGTTGTGATGGTGTGAATGCCTTTGATGGTAAACATTGATTATTATGGCTCAGTTATAATGTACAAGTAAAGCCTTGTCCTTAATTAGACGGCGGTAACACCTAATCATTTGGGTTAACACTTTAATTGGGGAAAACTAGCGCAAGAAATGCAAACAGTGATTAATGTATCTTTCGGGCGTTACAGAATGGATATGGAGTTTAAACAGAAGGCAAAAAAATTAGCCTTTTACGGCGGAAATGAAGGTTGTTAAACATTACCATCGCTTGGAAAATGAAAAGCTGTTAAGAAAACTGGCAAATTCTGGGAGACAGAGCTCAGCAGGGACCGTGGCAACCCCCAAGGAAAGACCAGGGTGGCTGCTGCCTCTACCATTCTCACTTGCTCCTTCTGTTGCTTCTTCCTAGAACCTCCTAGACCCTAGTATTGGCCATGGTTGGTCCGCATTGGGTGTCTTTGGGCCATTTTTGCTACCTTGTTTGATCCACTAGGCCTTAAAAATCTTTAGCCACTCACATATTTTGCCTTACAAAGTCAAAATCTGTAAAAACTCTTAAAATAAGCAAAACCAAGCGTAACTGTGGAAGTAAGGGCTTAGATCATACAATTAACCATATTGATCCCCTAAAATGACTCTTAACCACTCATAAAATCCATGCAAATATGACATTCATCACTTCCTATGCTTAAACCTTTGCTTGTCCTTAAGCAAACAATAGATAAATCCAATAAGAGGAGATACATCTAGGATTTAAAACAGAACAACCTCCTTAAAACAGGGAATGGATAGGAGATCACAAGCAAGAATGACAATCAACGGCAACCCCAAGTATTGCAACACCAAGTAGTGTGCAAGACATTTCAAAATTAAGAGGCAGAGAATATTTTGGAAAAAAGTACGAGACCATAAGCTTGATATCAAACTTAATCACCCCCAAAGAACCACAAAGCGCACCATGTAAGTATAAGGAATTGTAAAGCCAAATATACTGGTAGAACCTCAGTTTTGAAAAATGTGAACCACTCTCACTCTCGTGTTTGAAATATAGCATGGATTCACTCAAGATTCATTCCAAAGATGTAATCTACCATATGCTTTACAAGGCTCTAAAATTCTGCCCCACTAAAATGCAATGTGCACAACATGATTGAGAAGACTTTATATTATAACATAGGCTAAAAATGGTTAATGGAAAGGAAGTGGACAAATGCATTTGGGTAATGTGGAGCCAGGTAGCCAAATGATTAGGGAGCAACCAACAAACCACCTAGAACCATAAAGTTTACCAACACTTCAAACCCCATGAATATAATGAACATACCGCAATGAATGATGTAGGAAATGAGTTTATAAAGGAAAGAACTGAAGCTATATATGTATCTAATGCCAATTAATTTATTTATCTTTGCTTTCTTTTTGTTTTTTTTTCTTCAACATAACTTTTTTCCTTTTTTTGTCTATTTTTTTAGAAATTAAATGAATATTGCAATTATTGGAAGGAATAGGATCAAAAACTATTAATTCACAACTGAATAGATATATGCACGACCCAAACAAGAGGGAACCAAGGCAAATGCTCAATGTCATCAATCTCTTAACAAACTAACATACCAAAGCCACCTTAGACTCAAATACCACCAAAACCACCCTCTACATAGATGAAGTGATGCTCTATAGATTTAGCTTAAAGGTAAGACTATGTGTTTGGCCAAGGGCTAATGTAAAGTCTTCATAACAAAGACGGATATAAGATCACAGGGGCCAGCAAAGGGGGAAAACATGTAACACAAACGATAGGTTATTTGGCTATGCGGCTAAAATGTTCAAAAATAAAGAAACGGCTCTATCATATCATCAATTATACACATATGAATGTGGTTTTGAACAAAAATCCAGGCGAGTTCTAGAGATACAACATGAAAGAGTCCCAAATATGAAAGAAACATGAGATGAAATATAATGAATTAGTGCAAAGAAGGCTCAAAGTCTCACAGGATATCTACCAAAGTTTTAATTAGCTCATAAATTGAATCTCATATACTAGGTAAGGACTCTAAGGGGTAACAAAATTCTCAATCATGATAAGGGTTAAAATAAAAAATATTTACACAACCCTTATAAACCTTAGCACTAAAGGGGATTACACATCAACGGTTACTCATGCTTATGAAAGCCATTTTTCCTGAACAAAAATAGCATTAGAGGGCTTCTGAATTTAATCCACACCATCCTGACATGCACCTGCAAATGTACACTTAAAATGCAACACACCAGTGTAAAAGAAAAGAAACCTAAAGCTACAAGCTGTAACTAGCTTGCACACCAAAAACCAAAATGGAAATCATGAAAAACTACCCTTCCCCAATGCTTAGATAAACCATTATTATTCAAAGAAAGGAAAGTAAGAGAATGAAAGGGGAGCAAAATATGACGATCTCACCAGGTTAGGCGTTAGATACACATAAGCTAAGGCCTCCTCATAAACAGGGCAAATGGAGCATCAACCACTCCATCACAACTTTAACACTCGGCCCGTCAAATTAGATGCTATTACAACACACAGGAGCTTATCAAGCTCTTGGGACCATAATTTAGAAAGCACAGGCTAAGAGGCAATAACTAAAATCACACCAAAGATAATAAGTATCCTCTTAACCTTATCAAAGCCCATAGAAAAATGATAAGAAGGATTAAAGAATGTAGTCCATATGACTTTCTTAGGTAGACCTCTAGGTATACACAATAAAGGTCAATGGAGGGATCATACACTCTAAAGTAACCTCGGGACACATAATCATCAACATTCCCACCAAGCATACTGAACATGTTGGTCTCATAGGCCAAGGCAACATGAGCATAAAAAATCATATAAGATTATCAATGAGCGTATCAGTATAATACTAAGGGAAAGGAAAGGGTTGTGAGCACAGAGGGGAAATATGTGAATTATCAAAGGGATTAGGGGGAATACCATTATCAAAACCAAGGCTAGGAGACTCTTCATGCATGAATGCTTCACATAACTCCTCCAAAGGAGTCTTATCTAGATCATACACCTCATCTAAAGTATCTTCTTACTCAAAAGATGTGCCAACAACACTAGACCTAACAACAACCCCAAAAGGATCGCCCATTTCAAGTCCCGTGCACTGAGGTAACGGAAGGGATGAATCAGGTAAGGTCAAAACAAAATCATGATTAAGGTTGAGTATAGCATGTATACCAAGGATAGAAATTTATATCATGGTCAGAAGAATTACACAAGTCACACCAAAAAGGGGCACAATAAGACCTAGCACAGAATGTATAAGGATAAAAGAATGAATATCCAAAAACATGAGTAGTCTTCTCAAATTCTAATGAATCCCAAGCAATCCACTCCGATAAATACCATACCTCATCAACATTTTTAGCAAGATAACCCCAATACTCTAAAAGGCTATGGGTTTCACTTTTCACACCCTTATTAACAATGTCTAAAATTTTCCATTTACCCACACAATCACCACATTGACTAATGACATTTAAATGCTTAACATGCCTTCATAATAATTCATGCTCAAATTAGGAAAAATAGAAAATTACCATCGTTTTTCCCCTCAAATTTTGTTAATATTTGACACAAGTTCCCAACAATGACGCTAAAAATTTGACAAGGCCGCAGGCACACGGTGGCATTATAGCAAATCAAGGTTATCTCCCACAAGGACTAGGCTGATCTACTAGACTTTATCCCCTGGATAGGCAAAGCAAATCTAAATTTGAGAGTTGAAATTAAACAATTTAACTATCTAATGTAACAAATAAATAATCACGGAATGAACCAAAACAAGCAATTGCACAATCCATGCATCAATCAAGCACGTCTTCTTGAATTTGTTGTTTTGAGACCGACAATCAAAGTATCACAACTCTCTTAAAAGGTGAAGTGAATTGCCTAAATTTAACCAATTACTACTTTTCAAGGGCTTTTGATTTGTTCAGGTTCATTAAGCATGCGATTATCAAATTCGTGATTTCTCAATTGGTGTCACTTTCTTAATACTCTACACAATCAAGTGAAATTCTAGGGTTCTGGTATCGAATTTCGCCTTTTATTGTTTATTCAATGCCCAAAACAAGCACGAAAGTGATCAAATTTTTCACAAGGCAATAAAAATCTATGATTTGATTAAATAATCCAACAATTCCAAAATACTCAAAGAGATGAATAACATATGGATAAATTACCTATTAATTGCATAAATAAGAAGTGAAAACAATAGAATTACAGTCAAAATTACAAAACATAAATCCTAAAACTACAAAAGAAAAAAGAAGAGACAAGAAGAGAAGGGAAGGGAAATGCTTAGCCAAAGAATGCGCTTAAATTCTTCGACCACGAACCCGATCACGCTTCCTCGCAAATCTCCTTGTTCCACTTACTCTGCCTCACTCTAAAAATGGAGCCTAATTCCTGACTAGATGGTGGAACGGCTATGGAGGTTGAATGAAAGCACTAAAACAGGCTTTTCATGGTAGAAACGAAGGGTACCAAACGTTACCATCGCTTAGAAAATGAATACCCACGAAGAAGACCAGCTGATTTGGGCGTACTGACTCACCACGAACCGTGGGGACCAGGATCGATAGACCGTGGTGGCTATTTCCTTGGTTGTTCTCACTTCGTCCTTCTACTGCTTCCTCCTGGGATCTCTTATACCGTGGTAGTGGCCATGGTTGGTCCGTACTGGTTGTTTTTGAGTCATTTTTGCTATCTTCTTTGACCCACTAGGCCTTAAAAGTCTTCATTCTACTCACGTAAGTTACCTTATAAAGTCAAAATATGCAAAAACTCTCAAAACAAGCAAAACTAAGAGAAACTGTAGAAATAAGGTCATAGATCATATAATTGAGTATATTAATCCCCCAAAATGACTCCCAAGCACTCACAAAATCCATGAAAATATGACATTGATTAGCAAGGCATGGCCAGAACTGAGAATTCGAATGCTACGTACCAAGTCGAAGGGAACAAGCATAAAAACAGAGTGGTGTTTTAGCCCGGGGACCTAGTATGGATCCATCTGAGAAAAGAGTCATTTCCTTCAAAATGCAAAAGCAAGCTAATGTTAGGGGATGATGGTCCTTTCGAGATCCTAGAAAGGGTAAATTACAATGCATATAAGGCTAATTTACCAGCGGACTTGGGTGTTTCAGCCACATTCAATGCGGCAAATTTGACCCCATGCTTGGGGGATTATCATCTAGCAAATTTGGGAAGAAATTCTCTTTAATAAGGGGAGCATGATGGAGCTTAAATCAATCAAATAAATCCAAGTGTTAGCACCCAGGTCCAAGTTTGGATCCAAGCTTTGGTAGGGTAAAAACTAACCGAGTTTGATTTAATACATAAGGCCGGTTTTGTGCACCTAATCTCCTAAACCTCTATAAGGTTTAGAACAATTCATTTTTCTTAGGATGTTAGCTAACATCCTCAAAGATTCATCCACGAAGAGAAATCTATGTTAAGTTTAGCATTTTATATAGTTTCAGCAGCACAAGTGAACCGTTACAATTTTAGCTCAATGCTGATGTGCTTCTACGCAGTTTTCATCTATAAACCTAATTTAGGATTCATTTTTTCACACAAGCTATTTATTGACATCCTAATGAACTCACACATGTCTTCAAATCAAGCCTGAATCAAGTGATGGACAAGTAGCCATGTTGCTTAACTTTGGCGTCAATCAGGGTCTGTAGTTGAATTTGAATCTGTTGTGACATTCCCTTCTAAGAGAAGCTTTAGAGGGCTACCTTTTCACCTAATTGCTAGCTTAAGGAGCCAAGAACATAATCATTGAGGATTTACAGCTTTCGAAGTTACGTTGGCCACTAGAAGATGAGATAGAGATTTGCTTACATTCTGATTAGATGGCCAAAAAGTAACTTGCTACAGTAGCCATTTTTCTCTCTCCTATATGCAAGTGGATCACTTAGGATCTAATTATCCGGTTCAATCTTGAATTTGGCCTTTAAGCAACTTCTTTAGCTAGACTCACTGACTGTAATTTGCCAAGACTAAGCATACTTTGCATATGATTAGTTTGAGCTAGCTTAAGGGTTACCTAAGTGTTAAAGAAGCACCCTATCAACTCAGCAGTAAGGTGGGATGAGTATATATAGGTGCCTACTAGCTTATTATAATCAGAACATTGAATTCAAATGAGACGTAGAGCTTTGCTCCTTAAACCCGAAACACTCAAACTAGCGCTTGTCCTTGCTAAGTCGAGTAAGGTGGTGATCTAGTGACTCTTAAATGTTCCTTTGGTGTTATTTCTATATCCAAAGTGAGGTTAAGGGCTCCAATTACATTTTTGGTGTTGATTTTGTATCCAGGAGTGGGATTAGTTTCCATCTATCCCACTCTATCTATCCGAGGTTCCTTTGAATCCCTGTTCACTTTTGAATTCTGTTTTGGATTTGCTTGCATTTATTTTATAGTGTGAGTTAATCCTTAATGGAATAAATCACCTAGTGTACTACACATTATAACTCGGAACTGCCAAAAAAAAGTTACAAGTGTCCAACAGTAGTTGTAGCACTTTACAAGTCGTCCACAGAGATCGGTTGAATTAATTACTAGAATTATACTACTAAACTAAATCAAACATTCAAAAATGATGTCAAGTGATAACTAATAGCAAAAGAAACATACAAAAAAATAATCTATAAGTAGTACATGAGCCTAAAACTAAAACTAATTCTAGAGGAAAAAAAGAGATTACAATGACCGCTTACAAATTAATAAGGAGAATTAGAAAATTAATGCAGGAAATAAAAAACTAAATCTTGAATTGGTAACCGCCTTGAGACTTCAATGCTCATCATCAACCCAAAGAGTAATAAAAATTGAATCTTTGATCAAGAGAAGTTTCGGGGAGCCTAAAATAAAGCTAAAATTGAAACTGAAAGTTAAACCAAAACATAAATTAGAGAGATTGGAATAAATTTGAAACTAGAAAACTTGAAATCAAACTAGGACTAAACACTATAATTGATATTAGAGCTAGAAAAAAATTGAAACTCGAGAATTTAAATTCAGCTTGAAAGAATTACGAGAATCACAATAATCTCTCAAATTCTAAACTAATGCTGTAAGAGAGAGGAAGAGAATTTGATGATTTACAAGTACCCCTAAACTTTCCTAATTATAGTAGAATTCTAATTTATAAGCGAGTATTTTTCACTTTCCTAGTTCCACCCAATTTCTAATAATTTAAAAATTTTTGAATATGTCACATGTTCGCATAAATTTAGCTGCCCCTCTTATTCTGGTGGACCACTTCAATCACCATTCGGTAGCTAGGTTGGGTTGGTTTGTATTCTCTTGCTTTCCATCTCTTCTTGTGTGTCTTTTATGCCTATTATTTCATTAAATCATTATTTCCTATAACGTCACAAAAACCAAATAAAGCCCAAGAGCAAACCCAAGTATGAGTAAAATCTAAGCAATTAGGGGTGTAGTCGGACACTTTTGGTGCCCAAATAAATACTCACACACCAACATTTTGCTTGTCCTCGAGTAAAATAAAAGAAAAGAAAGACCTCACCTCAGACACGTAACTCACTTACATAGGAATGACTGTTGCACTTATCCCATGCAACAAGCCCTTTAAACCCCTAGGTTCCCCCTAGTGGACGAGTGTTGTCTCGTGGGAATTTGTGGAAGATATACCCACAAAATCGTTGAAGAAAAAAAGAAAACCAAAAAGAAAAGATAAAATCATTTTAAAATTTTCAAATATAATCAAGTACACATAAGGGAAAACTATACACACTTGACTAACAGGTCACTTATGGAACCCAAATAAAAGATTATACATAAGTACAATGTACATATCAACACTCCCAGTCTCCAAGCATGACTCGTATACACCAATTTTTCACACCACATGCCATCAAAATAGTGAGTGCAACATAGTGCGTAATGTCCAAGTGTACCATCACCCTAGGATTTATCCTTATAACTATTCAACTTAATCCCACTGGACGACTTTATTGACTCATTGACTTGGGAAGTAAGCTTTTCTAGTAACAATATTGCATTAAAGGGTAGCACCTAGTAGTGTATGCCTAAAAGGGTACTTCTCATTCCCAACTCTTTGGCTGTTTTATTTTGAATTTTGTTTCAACTCTTTTTTTTTTTTCTCTTTTTGCTACATAAAAAAATAAAAGGGAGAATCAAATCATGAATGCCTAAAATCCCATGATAATGGTGGCATAAAAATAAGGACTAGACTCCACATTATTACGGGAAGATAGGTTCAGAACAAGGAAACAAAGTGACACACTTTGATCTAAGGTCCACCATGCACAGTACACTTATATATACAAACCAATAATAGGCCACAAGGGGTTATAGTTACTAATGATGGTACAATTCCCCAAATATCACACAAAAATAGAAAATCTTTTTGGCTTTTTGAAAATTTTGCTCGTTTTGTTTTTCCTTTTAAGGAATTTTAAAGCATAGCTCCCCCCAATCCAATTCAGACAATGTCCGCATTATGGGAAAATGAGCATCAAAAAAAATTAATAAAAGAAAACACATAATATACACAATGTACAAGGGATAGAACAATAATATTAAGTAAGGTGCAAAATTACAACTTAGCTATAGCCTCCTAAAGCCTATTTAGATAGAGGCTCATAGAGCATCATCCGCTCCACATCAAGCTATAGATTACTACCCAAAATCAAAACTTATTACCAATCATAGCAACTTACCAAATAAACAAGAAAAACTCTCAATATGATAAATACAATAAAAATATGAGAGCTGGTCCTAAATGGAGTATATCTATAACGTCAACGTAGCATAATTGAAGGTTAGTTTCAACTTACCAAATCGTTGGGCCCAAATGTCAAACAAAGAGATATACTCAACCTTAGTCAGCAAGTGGGCCATTAGCCTAGAGATTTGATCATCATGAATGAATTGTTTAGGTAAAATAGTGGGTTGTAGGTCCACAAGTCCTTTAATTTTAGTATGCTGAAGAGTTTGGTCTAAATTAAAAGTCATAGTCACAAAGTTCTTAGACTCTAAAAGTTCAGGCTTGGATTTCTTGAGGATATGGTCACTAATGATGGGATCAAAAGAAAAAGATTTATATTGAACACAAAAAACCCCACATCTAGACGTTCATTTTCATCTAGCCGATATAAAAGAAGATTCATATTCCATACAATGAATATCACCATCAAATTCTAAATTAATTGGCTCAACTTGCGACCTCCTTACATGTCCCTTGTAAAAAAAAACTTCTAACTCATCCATGTCACGATGCCGATATTCAGTTGTGATCTTTAGATCTAACTCACTAGCATTCTCAAATTCTTCACCCTCCTCCAACTCCAAAGAGTCATCAAAAGGGGTGGGTGGGTCAGCAAAAATTAGGATACCCTCAGTGGCATCTATAGGTGAGCTAAATATAGGTTTAAGATTAGGGGATAGAGACACAAAGTGCTCATTTTCTTATTATAGGCCATGCAAAAAAACATCATCATTTAAATCGGGCCTAGTAAGATAAGGGGGATCAAAATCATCAGAAAAACAAACATTAGGTTTAGAGATTCTAAACTTGGGTCAGGGTCATTATAATCATCCGCATTCAGATTGAAATAGCGAGAATATTCAACAATTCTCTCTTTCATAGTCTCTACCATTTTATTAGTCATTTCATTTATTGTCTTTCCAAGACTTACACATGTAGCATCCACATAATGACGATAAGGACAACAATAGCCGTTATGATTAGAGGACTCACAATAATCTTACAAAATAGGGGGAACACAAGAGTTATATTTACGATCATATGAATCTGTAAAGTGATCCTGGTGGATGGGATTAGTAGGAAAAACATACTCGCCATTAGTAGCGTATCCTAAGGTACCTCTAGCTCACTTAAACTCATAAGTGTCCCAAGACAACTTTTTGAAAAAATTTCAAACCTCATCTTGGATTCCCGACAATAATCCTAATAAACCTCTAGGATACATAGACTCAGCATGACCTCGGAATTCAGTATTCAGACCTAGAACAATGACCGAACAGATTTCACATGTTTGAAAACTTTAGTTCAACTAAGCATGAGAGTTGTTAAGTCTCGATAGATAACTCTAAAAAGATTCATGCTCAAATTATAGGAAATTAAAAACTGTCATCCTTGAACTCTTTTTTCAATTTTAAGAATTTTTAAAATTTTTTGAATATCAGTTTTATTAAAGTTTTTTACGTTTTTTTGAAGGGGGAAAAATCAGGGACTCTGACACACTAATTCAAAACTAATTCCTAAAACAAAAACAACACACTTAAATAATAAAATTAACCAAAAAAAACTATATTTCCAAAAGAAAAGGAAGACCAAAAAGGTGTAACAAAACAAGAAGTAACTCAACATAAAAAATCGAAAAGAAGCACAAATACAAAGCATAAGCATCATTTTCGTTCCCTTTTTTTTATATACACAGAATAGAAAATAAGCTAAACAATAATAAAAGTAGAAAACACCGCCTAAACTAAAATGAAACAAAAAATAAACTAAAACCCAAACAAGAAAAAGCTACAATTAAAATAGAAAGTCAAATTGCAAATTAGAACACTATATATAAAAAATTTAGCACAATCGTAGGGAACTTGAATAATTTTTTTTCCCACAGCAGTATAGAAAAATCAGAACAAAAAATTCTGTCTAGAAATTCCTCAAAATTCCAGAACTGCCCAAAAATTTCACAAAAAATCATCTGGACTCTTAAAATCCCTAAGAATCCACTAAAATACCAGAATAGAGAAATTAGCGCTCGATTAGAATAGAAAAAAATACAAACAAAAACTGAAAATCCAAAAAAAGCCTACACTGATGATTTTTTTTGCGATTCTAGTTATGTTCCAAATAATAATCTGCTCACAGCAAGTAAACTACTTTAAGCAAATAAACTAAACTATTTGAAGCTAACAAAGTAAACAATCAACAATTAAAACTAGTAATCAATTTCAACATCACCCCAAACAATGCGTCAAAAACTTCTTGTATTTCAAAACTGTAAAAATAAGCCGCAAGTGTATAGCCGTAACTGTAGCACTATACAGGGTTGTCCACAGGGATGGATTGAATTTAATTACTAGAATTATGCTACTAACTAAATTAAATCAAGCAACAAAACTTAAGTAATTTCAAGTAATAACTAATTATAACAATCTAACGTAGAGCATGAAATTGAAATAAGAACTATCACAAATATAGGGGAAGGGAAGATATTACCTTGGTTGCTTAGAATTAATAAAGAGGATCTCGAATCATAATTACTAAAGAAACCCGATGGAAAAAAAAAAAATCTGAATCTTAAAGTAATAACCACCGTGAGGCTTCAATACTCAGCATCAACCCAAAGGAGTAATAAAAATCGAATATTTGATCATGAGAAGATTTGGGGAGACTAAAATAAAACTAAAATTGAAACTATGAAAATTAAATCAAAACTTGAACCAGAAAGATCAAAATAAATTTAGAACTAGAAAACTTAAAATCAAACTAGAACTAAAAACGTGAATTGAAATTATAGATAAAAAAACATTCAAACTCGATAATTTAAATTTAACTTGAATGAACTGCAACAATCATAATAATCTTTCAAATTATAAGCTAATGTGCCAAGAGAGGTGGAGAATTTTATGATTTACAAGCATCCGCAAAACCCCCCATTTATACGGGTGCTAAGCCCCCAAACTTTCCTACTTATCCTAGAATTCTAATTTCGAAGAAGTTAATTTCAACTTTCCTAATTCAACCCAATTTCTAATAACTAAAATTTTTTTGGAAAATATCATATGTTTGTATAAGTGTAGCCACCTCCTGTGTTCTGTTGGACTGCTTGAATCGCTATTTGGTAGCTAGGTTGGCTCTGTTTGTATTCTCTTGCTTTTCATCCCTTCTTCCGAGTCTTTTGCTCCCATTATTTCATTAAATCTTTATTTCCTATAAAATCACAAAAACCAAATATAACCCAATATTAATCCTAACTACAAGTAAAAACTAAGTGATTAGGAGTGCTTAATAGGTCACTTTTGGTGCGCACACACTACTCGGCCTATGGCTGAGATTTGGAGGTGTGAATGGCTATTAGAGAGTCCTTAAAAGCTAGCCCCTAGCTTATTTTGTAAGGTTAGATGTTCATGAATGCATTTTGAATTCCAAACTCTCTCTTAAAATCATAGTGTTATATCTTCAGTTTAGCATCTCAAGTGGGATATATAGGTCTCTTTATCTCATTCAGGGGGTAATTTATGTAACCTAAATGATCTAAGTAGATTGCCCAATTGTGCACAAAGGTGGCTCCTTTGGATTATCTCTTGTAAACTCACTTGCCTTGTCACTTTTTTTCTTACTTTCATACATTTTGTTTGAACACTTTTAATCTATCTGAGGCTACATCTATTTCCATTGACTATTTGAGTTAATTAGTGAGGCTAGAATAAATCAAGGTATCACAAATTGGCTACCCTCTTCTGGCCAAAACTTTCAAAGCTTAAACACAACCCTTAGCCAGACACAAAACCAACCCACAAAGAACCCTCACAAACATGCCTTCCAACCTCGCTTCAGAGCATGTGGCTGAACAAGCCTTGAAAGAAAATGTTGAACTTTAGGCAGGAGTAAAGTATCTTCAATCCTTACTTAGTTATCTCATGCATAAAGGAAGAAGAAATGTGAGACACTCAAGCAAGCGTGGAGACTCGGGTAGGTTTGAGGAAGAAGAAAGCAATCTGTTTAGGGAATTAAGTGATGATAAAGTTGTAATATGGCCTAAGAGACACCATAGGCCATGAGACAGAAGCTACAATGACTTCAAAGTTCACATTCCCGAGTCCAAAGGCCAATTAGATCCAGAGCTCTTCTTGGATTGGCTTCAAACTGTGGAAAGAGTCTTTGAGTATAGGGTCATTCCGAACAATAAGAAGGTGAAACTAGTTGCTTTAAAGCTTAGGGAGTATACTTCCATTTGGTGGTTTAATGCCACATCCAAGAGACTTCAAAAGGGAAAAAGAAAGATTAAATAATAGAGATTAGTTAAGGTTCATGTCCTTGAAGGATCAGTCCATCCAAGTCCTAGTCGAAGAAGTCACTAACCTAGTGCTTGCAACATAATGCATAACTTTGAGTTTTAAGCTTACATTCTTGCGCCTCATCTGTTAAAGGCTTAAGGCTTACATTATGAAGTAGCTGACTTTATTTATCAATAGCATAAGAGCTCTTAGATGAAGCCAGTTGCTTCTGTATTTTGATCATTAACCAATCATAAGTAAGAATACACTACTAAACTGCCCAGATTATAGTCCGATAACCCTAGTCTGGGGAAGCCATTTTCTAATTTATGTTACTTATCACTTTTGGGAAGTTTAATGCCATGGAAGTTTGTCTAAAATGTCATCCAACGTAGACTTAAAAGGGCATAATCAACTTAGCTAGCATCTACTACTTACCAGGAACATAATGGGAGGAAATCCAAGCACCAATGGATACCTGGCTATAGCCCACTTGTATTATGCATGGGCATTACTCTAGAAAAGAGTGGCAACTTACTTAGTTTAGTCATGATTATTAGTACCTCGAGACTGCTTAGGATTGACACCTCATTAACCCTTGGTTAATGGGTTAAATAGGCGTCAAAGCTTCTTATACTTAACAACCTTTCTATGTCTTTTTAACAAGAATGATGTCTTGCTATTTTTAGCCCATTGTACTTCAACTAGCAGGAGTGTGAGAAGTGTAAGGCTTGCTTATAAGCCTATCTTTTTGAATGTAAGCCTTAGTTGAAGATTACTGAGGGTAGAGCATTACTCATTTCCTTAAAATTCTCTCTAGCTTATTCTACAAACTGGCCCTTGTAGGTGGTGATCTAGTGAGTCTTGGCAGCTGTTTGCTGGTGTGTCTTATCAAAGCTAGCTACTAAGGGCCCTATCTTAATGTTGCTGGAGAGTCTTATCTAGCACTGAGTCAGATTTACCTTATTTTAGCAGATTTATGTCTTCGTAGTTCACATCCCAGCTGTGGATGTGAGTTGAGTGTCTTGTTTATATCATAGCTTAGGCTACTCTCCTATGTGTAAGCTTTAGCCACAAACACCACCCTTGACCAAACACATAAGCTAGAAAGAACCTATTTAACTTTAAAGGCAAGATGAGTGGCATCATGTCCCTAGAAGAAAAGTTTGAAGCCTTAATGCAAAACTATGAGTACATTGAGAAGCAGAAGGAGTATCTCAGGAAGCAATTAGGGGAGGCCCTCAAGATTAAGTGAAGATCTTTGCATTCTGATACAACAAGCTTTTCAAACCAAGTTCATGATGAATCAATAACCCGAAAGAACTTTGGTAGCTTAAGTGGAGATGATTATGAGCCTAGGACTAGAAGGAACAGAAGGCATCATCATCATCAGTCTCACCAAGACATCAAGGTCGACGTCCCTGAGTTTGAAGGAAGGCTAGACCATGATAAGTTCCTTGACTAGTTACACACAATCGAGAGGGCCTTTGATTATAAGGACATTCCGGAAGATAAGAAGGTCCAGCTAGTGGCCTTGAGACTGAGGAAATGTGCATCTCTCTGGTGGACCAATCTTTGTGCCAAAAGAGCCAAGAGGAGGATGAGCAAAATTTAAACTTCTGCTAACATGAAGTCTAAACCCAAGAACAAGTTATTACCCCCATCCTATCTCCAAGATAACTGCCTATAATTACACAGATTGACTCAAGGTACTATGTCTATTGAGGAGTACACTGGAGAGTTTGAGAAACTCTTGATTAATTGTGATTTACAAGAACTTGAGGATGAGACCGTTAGGAGGTACCTTAGTGGTCTGGACCCTATATACTCTGATGTGGTTGAACTACAGCAGCACAAAAGTGCGTGTATTAGCTCACAGGGTTTGGCGGTAAAAGAAATCTAAGTCAATCAAGGAGTTACCATAGCCTTTCCAAGAACCCAACCCTTCAAAAAGGGGAGTAGTCAATTGACCTCTAAGCCTAATTGTAACCCATCTCAGATTGCCCTTAAGACCACAACATCTCAAAAGCAAGCCCCCACAATGCCAACATAAGGTGCTATAAGTGTCATAGAATGGGTCATATTACTTCTAAATGTTTCAATAGGAGAGTGATCACCTTGGCAGAGTACCAAGCTACCCAAGAAGAAGTCGTGAAGCAGGAAAACAACCTCTCTTAAATGGAGGAAGAAAGCAAAGAGGAGGTTGTGGCTGAACCAGATGACATAGATCTCTTCATAACTAGGAGATCTCTCAACACGCACAGGGGGAGAGCATTTTTCATAATAGACACACCATCCAAGGTAAGATGTGTTCCCTAATTATTGATAGTGGAAATTGTTATGGTGGTCCATCCATAGAGCATGATTAGACCCTCAAATCAATCAAGGAAATCCAAATGGTAGCACCAAGGCCCTCAAATCTGACCTCCTAAACCTCTATGAGTTTTAGAACCATTCTTTTTTCTTCTGACGTTAGCTAACATCTGTAATTATCCATCCATGAGGAGAAATTGAGTTTATGTTAGGTGCTTCATGGATTTGCAGTAGCCACATGTCGCTAGCTACAATTTTGGGTCAACTTTATCCGGATTTGAGTTTCTACTCTATTTCCCTCCTTAAACCTAGCTTAGGACTAGTTTTTTTTCACTTGAGGTGCTTATTAACATCCTAACGAACTCATCCATACCTTAAATCTAAGTCCAAATCAAGTGGTGGACAAGTAGCCACATTGCTCAATTTTGGCTCTAACCCGGGTGTGTAATTAAATTTGAATCTATCATGGTTTTGCCTTCCATAAGAAGCTTTGGGGACCTACCTTCTTACATATTTGCTAGATTAAGGAGCCAGGAACATTATCATTGAGGATTTTGAAGGTTTAGAGGTGAAGTTGACCAGTAGGAGAAGAGATAGAGATTTGCCTACATTCTAATTAGATGGCCGACAAGTAACTTACTGCACAACCATTTTTCGCTCTCCTATGCCCAAGTGGATCACTTAGAAGATAATTAAGCAAAATGACTTCTTGAAGTGGTTGCATGAATCCCACTTGAAACCTAATTTACTACAAGAATTGTTGCTGAGGATGATAGCTAACATGAAAAGAAATCCAAATCATGACAAGTTCTTCATAAGCTACATAGAATCACCCTTAGAAATGTTTTGAACTAATGTAGCAAAATGCTTAAGACATAGGGAAAAACTAAGTTTCCTTAATGGAACTAAACATCCTAGGCGGTCCAGCAATGTAGGATTTGCCCATATGAGGTCTTGAAAACTCCAAGCATTATACCATCCAAAACTATGTTCAGTTTTGGATTGAAACATAAGAATAAGGATTGGATTAGTTGTGTTGTTTCTTGCTTTCCTTGATCTTCTTAGCTAGATTAGAACTATGGTGCTGTTTTGGATTTAGGGAACTCCCTCGGATGCCTTGCTATGCATTAACCTCTCCTTTTTTAAGAGTATTTGACCTCAAATCCAAAGGCTCTTCAAAATAGTCCCCCACAAAAGGACTTAAGTCACCAATGTTATAAGTGGCTGAAACAGCCATATCACTAGGGAGTTGTAGTTC
This sequence comes from Carnegiea gigantea, assembly GCA_029747015.1. Lineage (NCBI taxonomy): Eukaryota > Viridiplantae > Streptophyta > Magnoliopsida > Caryophyllales > Cactaceae > Carnegiea > Carnegiea gigantea. The sequence goes on along the minus strand of JAKOGI010000164.1, from coordinate 286,284 downwards.
GTATGCATTGACTCCCACTGTCTCAATGACCTTAAATGGTCCATCCCCTCTTACGATAATAAGCTCATTCTTTCTTCTTGGCAGAAACCTCCCCTTTATGAGGTGTAACTATACTAGATCTCTCGGGGTGAACTCCATTTGCTTTCTGTGCTTGTTTGCCCTTACCTTGTAAGCTGCATTGGCCTTCTCAATGTGATTCCTTACTTGCTCATTTAACTTTTTCATCTCTTTGGCTCATTGTTCAGCATCCTAGCTAACCCTTGACTCATTTGGCATGGGCATTAAGTCAATAGGAGTAAGGGGGCTTACCCCAATACACACATTCAAAGGGAGAGCATTTTGCAGCACAAGATGGATCCTGATTATGAGCAAACTTAGAATGGGGTTGCTTCAAGTCCCAATCTTTTAAACTTTTGCTTACCAAACACCTAAGCAAGGCGGTAAAGGTCTGGTTGGTTACCTCTATTTAGCCATTTGTTAGAGGATAACGGGCTGCACTAAATAAAAGTTTAGTGCCTAACGACTTCCACAAACCCCTCTAAAGGTGGGATAGAAACTTGTAGTCCCAGTCAGATACAATGGGTTTAAGCACTCCATGGAGCCCCTAATGATCCGCTCGAAGTAGATCTTGAAAATGTAGCCTACATCAATGGTTTGATGGCATGGAACAAAGTAAGCCGTCTTAGAAACTCTATCGATAACCACCATAATTGCATCATTCCCTCTCTGACTCCTAAAGAATACCACAATGAGATCCGTACATACGTTATCCTAAGGCCTTAAATGTACTGGTAGTGGGGTGTGTAAGCCTTATGAACATCTCGTCCTATCTTAGGCTAATAGAAATGCTCTTTCAAGATATTAATATTCTTCTTTAGGCCAAAAATGGATAGCAAGAGCACCACTATAAGCCACTCGAGCCCGTAGCTCTCTTAAAGAGTGCTAAGGAATGTAAAGCTTGTCGTTCCTTGATAGATAGCCTTCTTAGATGGTGTAGGGCCTATCTTTCAAAATTTTCTTGGTCAAGAGCTGGAAATCTGGATCCTCTTTATAAATCTCCAAGATTGAATGAAATCCAATGCCGTAGCTTCCAAAATAGAAAGTAAGGTACACCTTCGAGAAAGGGCATCTTCAACCGCATTCTTTTTTGCACTCTTATGTTTGCAAGTAAAGCTGAAGATTGAAGAAACTTCACCTAATTTGCATGTCTTAGATTTAACTGGTGCCGACCGTTGATATATTTAAGTGCTTGATGGTCTGAGTACAACACAAAAGGTCTAGGCTTGAGGTAAAAACCCCAATGGGTCAGAGCCCTCACAATAGCATAGAATTAGTTGTCATAAGTGCTATGGTTACATCTAGAACCATTGGGTTTCTCACTAAAGTAGGCAATTGACCTCTTAGATTGGATTAGGATAACTCATATTCCAACTCCACTTGCATCACATTTAGGCTCAAATAAGTCGTTAGAATTTGGAAGAGCTAGGATAGGTGCTTAGAATAGCTTCTATTTGATATCTTCAAAGGCTTTCTAGGCAACTTTAGACCACTCAAAGTCTCCTTTCCTCATACACTCAGGAATGGGGGCCACAACTTAGCTAAAATCCCTAATGAAGCTACTGTAGAGAGAGGCCAAACCATGAAAACCCCTCACCTCTGTGACTGACTTGGGTTGAGGCCAAGTTTGGATTGCCTTAATCTTGGTTTGATCAACTTATATGCCAATGGTTGAAACTATAGAACCAAGGAAGGTGAGTTATGGTGTGAAAAACTCACACTTCTCTATCTTGGCATACAGTTTCTGCCCTATCAAGACCTCAAACACTTGCCTTAAGTGGTCACCTTTATTCTGACTGTAAATCAGAATATCATCAAAGTATACCTCGACAAAGGGACCAATGAAGGGTTTAAGGACCTTATTCATTAACCTCTTAAAAGCATCAGCGGCACTAGACAAAATAATGGCATGACTAGCATTCATACAACCCTTAATTTATCTTAAAGGTTGTTTTCCACTCATCTCCATCTCACAAATCTGATTAGCTTCTAAGTCATCTACTTGCTCATGGAGAAGTAAAATTTTTCTAAAGAAATTACATTCTCTCAATGCTCTTACATTCTACTAACCATTGGAATTTGATAAACTTTGCTACATTAACTAAAATCAGTTCTAAGGAAGTAAAAATTCAATTCATGAAGGGAAATCCAAATCATGAGAAGTTCTCCATGGTGATTCAGTTATATTTTGCTAACTATTGCAATTTGAGCATAGTTTAGACCTGACTTGAGTTTCTGCTTAGTTCTCTCACCTAAACCTAATTTAAAGCTGATTTTTCTATTTGGGATTCTAATTAACATCCTAAGGAACCAAGCTATGCATTAAAATCATATCTACGTTATGTGTAGGTTGGGGAACTAACTTGATCACTTTCGAAAATAATCCAAGTTTATTAGGCTTAAATAAGCTTTTTTGACTTTGCTGAGTTATTCCTTAATGGGGAGGGTCTGGTGACCTTCTTGCTTGCTATGTTGGTTGCTTAGATGGCCATGAACATCATCATAACCACTCTTACAGCTTTCAATGTCGACTTGGCCAATTGGCTTAAAACTTGACATCCACTGGCTCCCAAATTTGACAACTGTAAAGTAACAGCCAGCAGCCTACCTTTTCTATCTCTCTCATGTGCAAGTGGCTTAATTAGAGTAATTATTCATGTTCAAGCTTTGAATTTACCCCAAATAGAATGCCTTAGCTTGACTTACCTATGTGATTAGTTTAGGCTAAGCTTATTTTGCGTTTACAGTTTAGCTAAGCTAGATTAAGATTGCTAAGGAGCTAGCCTACTTGCTTGTGACCTCAAGAACGTGTACAGAAACTTGCCTGGCTGCTTGTTCAAGGGTAGAATCCGTGAATGAAAGCTTAGCTTCATGTTCTTACATAAAACTGTCTAAAATCTTATTTTTTCAATCTGAATTGATTGTTAAACTTGAGTGATTTCCTTTAATCAAAACTTGGCGGCCTAGCCTTTATAGCTTGGAGGTTGTTTTCCTAATTCAGCTTGGGTGGTGGTGTGGGCGTTATCCATTAATATCCCCTATTGTGATTCAATTTCATTGCCGGATTAAAACCAAGTCAAACTAGAATGTAGATAGGTTATATTACCTATGTTTAGTCAAAGCTATTGCATCAATGCCTCATTAAGCCTTGGTTAATGGGTTAAACACCTATCAAACCTTTTAGTACTAAACAACCTATTTATTCCTATTTGTCAAGAATTAGGTTTCGCTATTTTGAGCCCTTTGTACTTTAACTAGCTAGAGTGTGATAAGTGTAAGGCTTGCTTATAAGCCTGATTTTCTTAATGTAAGCTACAATTGATGTTGTATGAAAGTTGAGTTTAGCTCTTTCCCTCAAAATTCTCTTTTATCATATCCTATAATCCAGCCATTATGGGTAGTTATCTAGAGAGTCTTACTATGCCAAATTGATGGTGCATCCCATCTAATTTATAGTTAAGGGCCTAATTCCAGCTTGGTCATGCGTCTTTTCCAACACTGGATCAGTTTGCACTGTTTTCTTTGAGTTCCAATCCACTACTTCAGTTTCAATTTGTGCATGTCTATTTGAAGAGTTCTTCGTTTATGTGATTCCTTCTTGTTTTTGCCTAAATCTGCATCACAACCTAGCCAATTAAAGAGGAGATTGACATCCATTTGCGCCCAGATTGGTCAGCCACAAAAGGAGTCCCTTCAGCTGCCATTTTCTCTATCTCCAATGTGCAAGTTGCTTACTTAGGACTTAATTAAGGATGTTCAACCTTTAGTGTAGTCTTAATAACATGTATTTACTAGATTTACACTTTGTAATTACCTTAAGTTAAGCCTATTTTGTATTTTAGTTTAACTAAGCATGTTTAAAAGTTACCTAATCATTAAAGAACCTGCCTACTTACTTGGTTGCTTAGGCGACATGTATATAAGCTGGCTTAGCTGCTTGTTGCAGGCAGATCCAAGAATGAAATGATAAGATTTGTACTTCAACGATAACTCCCTTAAAATTGTAGTGTAAAGAATCAGATTGGTTGCTGAATTTGAGTGGGTTCCTTTAACCAGAACTTAGTAGCTTCACCTTTATAATTTAAAGGGTAGAATCCTTAACTAGCTTGGTCGATGGCATTACCTTTATCCCATTTGTATCCTTTATTTTTATTCTAACTCCACTACTGAACCAGAACCAAGCATTTACCAGACTGTAAAAGTTCACTTGCTTGGGTTCCTTCAAAGCTCACACATCAAAGTTGTATCATAGCTCAACCTACTAAGTATTTGCTTAATATTTTATTGATTTGCAATCTTCCCCTATTCTAAAACCATGTTTCTTTGAACTACAAAGAACCTTAGGTATCCCAAACATAAACCAAGCTATAAGAGAACCCAAAACACCTCAAACAACGTCTATGACCACTACCGCAAATGCATGGGTGTCATAGTATAGATAAAATATCATCCTTAGGGACCAAAGTAATCTACCGAGTCCTTTCTATTAGAAAATGTTGACTAATAACTTAATCAAGGATTTGATTTAACAACTTCTAATTAACTAATTCTAAATTCAATCAAGAAGAAATTCTAGGGATTTATGTAGTTAAAAAAGGTGTTGGATCAATATGATTAACATGCACTTTTCTCTAATTGGATAATTTCGAGGAATTTTAATCTATCAAGAATTAACTCTATTCTTTTGAAATCAACCAAATCACCTAAGCTAAGCGAAAGTCGTTCGTTCAAACTAATTTATTTTAATCCAAGTTTAATGTTTTTGATTACTCTCAAGTCCTCCTAACAAGCAAATCTCTCTTTCGAGTCATTGCTATATTAGGTTCCATCAAGTAGTCTAACAATCAAATTTCACCTTTCAGTTCTTCATTCAACTGTTTCAAATGTGCAACCAAAATTTGGCCAAAATCTACTCACAACAAGATGCTCACCTGACAAGACAAAATCAAATCAATCATGAAACAAAAGCACAATTCTATTGACTATAACATGATCCAGCTACACTTTCATTAACTAACAAATCCCTAGACAAGATAAACTATTCACTTATAATTAAAAATTAAACAACTAACCAATCGAATGAGTGAAATCTGAGAGGGAATGGCTTGACAGCGACAGCCTTTAATAAAGTTTTTAAACTGCCAACAAAACCAAAATCCTCACTCACGATTTCTCAGTTGCACAAAAAGCAAACTAAAGATCCTAACTAAAAGAGTAAAATTTAGGAAGGAAATGAACTATCTATGCTATGCTTCCTTTCTTCTACTACTAAGGGAGGAGTTTATAAAGAAGAACATGAGGATTTTTAGCCATACAGCCGAAGGAAAAATGAAGAGGCCATAATTACACAGCTCACTACGGTTTGTGGCAAGCACCACGGTTCCTGATTTAGCTTGGGTGGTGGCATTGCCTTTATCCCATTCATGTCCTATATTGTGATTCAATCTCATTGCTAGATCAAAACCTTGTCCAAGGCATTTTGCTGAAACAGCACAAAAAGCCAACATGCGCAGAATTGGTTCAATTGTGCCTGGTTGTGTGGTTGAGGTTGTTTCACCACCTAAAATAAGATTTAGGGGGCATCATTTTAATTGGGACATTAGTCGACAGCCTAAGGTGTCAAACCAAGGAAGAAATTGGAGTCCTGCTCTTGATGGAGACTCAATTGGCCAAAGTGAGTTATGCAGATTGGGCTCTATTCTGGCTAATTTTGAAAATTCGCATGCTTCTTAAACTAAGATCTCATTTGGATCCAATGTTTTTGGTCAAGATGGTATCCAATATCCAATGGTATAAAGGTATGAAGAGAAATCACAATCATAACAAGTTCTCATGGCGATTCAGTTACATTTTACCAACCCTTGCATTTTTCACTAATTCTAACCCGATTTTAGTAATTAAGTTGAATCTTCCAGCTACACTAGATTAGGGGAAATTTTATGCTTTAGGGTGTTCATTAATATTTTTAAGAACCCAGCCTTGGATAAAAATCAGTTCTAAATCAAGTGTAGGTTAAAGAACCAATTTGATCCTTTTTAGTGTTAAAATAGGTTAATTAAGCACAAGTGCACTCTCTTGACTTTGCATTGGATTTCCTTAATGGGGATGGCTTTGTTGACCTGCCCACTTGCTGCTTTAGCTGCTTGGGTGACCACGGACATCATCATGGAGTTTTTATAGCATTGGAAGGTAAGTTTACCAATTGAAAGAAACAAACTGATCCACTTACAATCTGATTGGATGGCCACCTACTATTTCTCTATCCTTCATATGCAACTCCCTTCATTAAAAGCTAATTAACATCTTCAGGTTTAAGTTTCGCTTAAAGCAACATGTACATACTAGACTCACAATTGTAATTAGCTTAAGTTTAGCAAACTTTGTAATCTAATTAGTTTCAGCTAGATTAGAGGCTTCCTAATTATTAAGGCACTTGCCTACTTGCTTGGCTGCTACCTTGGATGTGTATACATGCCTCCTTCATAGCTTGTTGTAATTAGATTTGTTAAATGGTAATGAAAAGCTTTGCGTTTTAAACACTCTTAGAATCTCACTATAAACAATCTGGTTAGGTTGATTAATTTGAATCGATTCCTGTAATGCAAGCATGGTGGCTATGCCTTTACAGTCTAGAGGATGGATCCCTTTCGATCTTGGGTGCTGGCATTGCCTTTATCCCTTGCATATCCCTTGGTTCTCTCCATGACACCATTGATGTTCTTGATTCAAGCTCACATTCTGATTGTAAAGTCTCCTTTGCGTTTTCCTAGGCTCACGCATCACCGAGTAAAGAAATCAATACTAAATTAGGTTTAGGGTACAGAACCAATCGAAAACTCCGACCAGATCAGAACTAAGCCAGAACTACAATAGTTAGCTCAATGGCATTATATCTTCATAAAGCACTTGACTTAACCTAGATTTCCCTTCATGGCATGATATTTGAGGATGTTGGCTAACATTTTAAGTAAAAAGGATGGCACTAAACCTTTAGCAGGTTCTAAAAATAATGTACACAACATCGGGCGCGTATGCTGTACCAAACCCAGGTAAGGCCGAACATAAGTGCTTGAGCTTAGTTCCCATCTTCTTCCATAAAGTAATCCAAAAGTGACTAAAAAACATGGTATCAAGGTCCTAGATAATGGACCTTATAATATTATGTGATTTCATGACTTCCTTGAAGTATAACACGATAATACGAGTGACATCATTGGTCTCATTACAAGTTATGAAATGAGTCATCTTGGAAAAGCGGTCCACCATCATAAAGATGGAGTCTTTGTTCCTTTGTGTCTTAGGAAAGCCAAGAATGCAAAGCGCATGGCATGATTGGTTTTGTGACCTGCCTACTTACTCCCCTGGCTCCTTAGATTACCAAAGACATCATCGTAGAGTTTTTGCAGTTTTGGAAGCTAACTTGTCCAATTGGAAGCAAGGAAGAGATCCACTAGCAATACGAATGGATGGCCATAAAGCAATCTACAGTAGCCTACTATTTCTCTCTCCTTCACGTGTAAGTGGCTTGATTGGAAGTTAATTAACATGTGCAAGCATGAGTTTGGCTTAACACAGCATGTACTTACTAGATTCACAATTGTAATTAGCTCAAGTTAAGCATATTTGTAATCTTGTTTGTTTAAGCTAGATTAGAGGCTTCATAATTATTAAGGAACCTACCCAGTTACTTGGCTACTAGCTTGGATGTGTATATATACCTGCTTGGTGGCATGTTGTAATCAAATTTGTTGGATGATAATGAAAAGCCTTGTGTTTTAAGCACTCCTCTTGTAATCTCACTTTAAACAATCTAGTTAGGTTGATTAATTTGAGTGGTCTCCTTTAATCTAAGCTTGGTGGTTGTGCCTTCAAAGTTTAGAGGCTGGATTCCTTCCTAGCTTGGGTGGTGGCATTGCCTTTCTCCCTTGAGTATCCCTTGGTTTTATCCATGACTCCATTGATGTTCTTAATTCAAGTTCACATTTAGATTACAAAGTCTCCTTATTTTAGTTTTCCTTAAGCTTATGCATGAACAACTGAAGAAATTAGGCCTAAATCACGTTTAGGGTGGAGAACCAATCAAAAGTCCAACTGGATCAGAATTGAGCCAAAACTACAACAGTTAACTAAGTGACATTAAATCTTCATGAAGCACTTGACTTAAACTAGATTTTTCTTCATGGCTGAGGATGTTGGTAAACATCTTAAGCAAAACAGATGGCACTAAACCTCCTGGAGGTTTAGGAAATCAAGCACATAACGCCGTGTTTGTACACTTTGTCAAAACCCAGATAATGCCGAACAGTGGCTAAGCAAAGCTTGGATCATGACTTGCACCATGGTGCATGAACTTAGACTTTATGGTCTGTCTTGAGGAATTGAATCATGCCCCTTGGATGGACCTCCATCATCCTCCTCTTGTTCTAGAGAACTGGCCCTCAAATTAACAAAATAATCTTCTTCCAAGTATAGGCTCAAATCTACCACATTAAATGTGGCTGAAACACCAAAGACTCTGGGTAGATTCATCTTCTATTCATTGTCATTTACCCTTTCTAAGGCATTAAAAGGTTCATCAACCCTTGGCATCAACTTGCTTTTGTGTTTAGATGGAAAACATTCCTTTCTTAAATCGATCCAAACTAGATCTCCGAGTTGGAATACCACTTTCTTTTTATGTTTGTTGGCTCGAGCTTGGTAGCAAGTGTTGGATTTCTCAATCTTGGCCATGACTTGCTCATGGGGTTTCTGAATCTCATCCGCCCTCTTACTTACCCCCACACTGGGCTTCTCATTCGTGGCTTTAGGCACAAGTTCAAGGGGGCTTAATGGATCAAGCCTGTAGACCACCTTGAAAGGAGCATCCTCGAAGTATTGCTTGGTGGCTTGTTGTAAGCAAATTCAGTATGTGGATGAAGCAAATCCCAAGCCTTGGCTTTGCACAGAATGAAGGCCCTTAAGAGAGTTCCCAAGTAACTATTAGTGACTTTAGTCCAGCTATTAGTTTGAGCATGACAGGCTGTACAATACTTGAGCTTGGTTGCTATGTTCTTCCATAAAGTAATCCAAAAATGACTAAGAAACTTGGTATCACAATCATAGATGATGGACCTTAGAATAACATGCAATCTCATGAGTTCCCTGCAGTATAACCCGATAATGTAAGTGGCATCATTGGTCTTGTTACAAGCTACAAAACGAGCCATGTTGGAAAAGTGGTCCACCATCATAAAGACGGAGTTTGTTCCTTTGATTCCTAGGTAAGCCAAGGATGAAATGTGAGTGGCATCATTGGTTTTATGACCTGCCAACTTGCTCCCTTGGCTCCTTAGATGACCAAGACATCATCATAGAGTTTTTGCACCTTTGAAAGGCAAGTTGTCTAATTAGAAGGAAGGAAGAGATCTACTTGCAATCCGATTGGATGGTTATAAAGTAATCTGCAGTAGCATACTATTTCTTTCTCCTTCACATGCAAGTGGCTTGATTAAAAGCTAATTAACATATGCAAGCTTAAGTTTAGCTTAAAACAGCATGTACTTACTGGACTTACAATTCTAATTATCTTAAGTTAATTATGTTTTGTAATCTAACTAGTTTAAGCTAGATTAGAGGCTTTCTAATTATTAAGGAACCTACCCACTTGCTTGGCTACTAGCTTGGACACTAATACATGCCTCTTCGGTAGTTTGTTGTAATCAAATTTGTTTAATGATAATAAAAAGCTATTTATTTTAAAAACTCCTCTTGAAATCTCACTTTCAACAATCTAGTTAGGTTTATTAATGTGACTAGATTCCTTTAATCTAATCTTAGTGGCTATGCCTTTAATGTTTTGAGGGTGGATTCCTTCCTAACTTGGGTGGTGGCATTGCATTTATCCCTACCATATCCCTTAGTTCTGCCCGTGACTGCATTCTTACATTCAGATTGTAAAGTCTCCTTGCTTAAGGTTTCCTTAAGCTCATGCATCACTAATGCTACCCTTGCTATTCTTTGAGAAGGTTTTTGAGATTGAGTGTGATGCTTCCAAAGTGGGAATTGGTGGAGTGCTTACACAATAAGGAAGGCCCCTAGCCTTCTGTAGTGATAATATGTGTCATTCAAGAAGGAAGTAATCCACATATGATAAGGAATTTTATGCTATTGTACAGAGTTTAGAGTGTTGGAGCCATTACCTAATGGCTAGTGAGTTCATCTTACATTGTCATCAGAAGGCCTAGAAATATAGTTAACGACAGTATAACTTGAACTCAAGGCATGCTAAATGGGTGGAACTCCTGCAGTCATTCCACTTTACAATCAAGCAAAGGTCCGGGATGCTTAATCAAGGAGCTAATGCCTTATTAAGAAGGCACATTTTACTATTTCAAGTAGATGATTACATTCTAGGATTTGACACATCAAAAGTATCTTTATGCTGATGATGAAGACTTTGGGGAGCTTTATTCTTATTGTTAAAAGCATCCCAAAGGGGATTTTTCGGTCCAGTAGGGGTACTTATTTAAATGCGTTTGTTTGTGCATTCCTAAGTGTGGTATCTGTGAGTTACTAATTAGGGAGATTCATGGCGGTTCTCTAGCTAGGCATTATGTAGAGAACAAGGTGTTTACCATGCTTCTGGCTAGGCATGAGTAAGGACGTACAAGAAATCTTGAGAAGCTGTGCTACATGTCAAGTGGGTTAAAGTCACCCACTACCTTAGGTTTATAGACAACTCCAACCATTGCCACCCCTCCTTGGGTTGATGTGAGCATGGATTTCATCCCTGGCTCGTCAAAAACTCAAAGAAACCAAGATTCCATTTTTATCATGGTGGATAGGTTTTCCAAGATGGCTCACTGTATTGCTTGTAACAAGACCAATGATATCACTCACGTTGCTGAGCTTTGCTTTAGGAAAATTATGAGGTTATATGCTATCCTAAGGTCCATTGTCTCAGATCGTAAAACCAGGTTCCTTAACCACTTTTGAATAACCTTATGGAAGAAAATGGGGACCAAACTTAAGTATAGCACCACATGTCATCTCCAAACTAATGGCCAGACCTAGGTTGCAAATATAACCTTGGGAACTCTCTTAAGGGCTTTAACTAAATCTATTGCTAAGGTGTGAGATTTGCTTCTCCCATATGTTGAGATTGCTTATTATAATAATACACTAAGCAAGACCACAGGGATGTCTCCCTTCAAGGTCGCCTATGGGATTAATCGCTTAGGCCTCCTTCATTTAGTGCCTAAAGCTGCAAATCATAAGCCTAGTGTGGAGGCTAGCAAAAGAGTGGATAAGATTTAAAAACTCCATGAGCAAGTTATGGCCAGAATTGAGAAGTCTAATGCCTTATACGAAGCCCAAGCAAACAAGCATAAGAAGAGAGTGGCGTTTCAACTAGGGGATCTAGTATGGATCCATTTGAGAAAATAGCATTTTCCTTCAAAACATAAGAGTAAGCTAATACCAAGGGTTGATGGTCTCTTTGAAGTGCTAGAAAGGGTAAATGACAATACATATAAGGTCAATTTACTAGACGACTCGGGTGTTTGAGCCCATACTTAAAGGATAATGATCTAGTAAATTTGAGGTGAAATTCTCTTTAAGAAGCAGGGGATGGCGGAGGTTAATCTATGGGCTATGATTTGTAGCCTCAAATCAATCAAGGAAATCCATGTGTTAGCAGCAAGGGTTGTGTTTTTATCCAAGCTTTGCTAGGACAAAGTTCAGAACTACCTAGGTTTAATTTAATGCACAAGCTCGATATTGTCCGTATGATCTGCTAAACGTCCATGAGGTTTAGAGATATTATTTTGCTTAGGATGTTACTAACATCCTTTAACGTCCAATCATGAAGGGAAATCCAGATTAAGTCATGTGCTTAATGGAGTCTTAGCAGCCACAAGTCAACCGTTGTAGTTTTTGCTCAAAACTGACCTAGTTTGAGTTTCTACTTGGTTTCCTTCCTTAAACCTTATTTAGGAATGATTTTTTTCCTCAAGGAGTTTATTAAGATCCTAATTAACTCACCCATGCCATAAAATGAACTCTAAATCAAGTGGAGGATAAGAAACCAAGTTGCTCAATTTTGGCACCAACCCAGGTGTATACTTGAATTTGAATTTGTTACAGCTTCGCCTTCAAAGAGAATCTTTACGGACCTATCTTGTTTCTTGCCTGCTAGTTTAAGGATTCATGAACATAATCAAGAAGGATTTTGTAGTTTTGGAAGTCAAGTTGGCCACTAGGAGAAGAGATAGAGATTTGCTTACAATTTAATTGGATGGTCATAGGGTAACTTATTACACCAACCATTTTTCTCTCTTTCATGTGCAAGTGGATCACTTAAGAGCTAATTATCATGTGTATGTTTGAGTTTAGCCTTTGAGCAACTTGTTTAGCTATGCTCGCTGAATGTAATTAGCTACGACAAAAGTATGCTTTGCATTCTGATTGGTTTGAGCTTGTTTAAGGGTTTCCTAAGTGTTGAAAAAGCACCCTACCATCTTAGTAGCTAGATAGGAAATTTATTTATAGGTTCTTGCTAGCTTAGTGTAATTAGATCATTGAATTTGCATAGGGGAAGTATAGCTTTGCTCATTAAACTTGAAACACTCAAACTAGCTTATCCGTGCTTAGGCCAAGTAACTTGGTGATCTAGTGAGTTGCAACTCTCCCTTTGGTAGTCTTTCTTCAACCAAAGGAAGATTAAGGGGCCTAATTACATTCTTGGTGGTGATTCTATAACCAAGAGTGGCATTAGTTTCTATCTGTCCCATTCCATCAATCCTAGGGTCCCCTGAATCCCTTTTCAGTTTTGGATTCACTTTTGGATTTGCTTGCATTTAGTGTTGGATTGTGAGTGAATCCTTACCCAAATACATTAGTTCAGTAGGATGCTAATGAACACCCCAAGTGAAGAAATGAGGCCTAAATTAGGTTCAAGGAGGACAACCAATCAGAATCTCGAACTGAAATATATTTGAGGCAAAACTTCAATGGTTAACTTGAAGCCACTAAATCCCAATGAAGCACTTGTCTTAACTAGGATTTCTCTTCCTAGATTGATATTTGAGGATGTTGGCTAACATCTTAAGAAAAAATAATGGCTCTAAACCTCATAGAGATTTAGGGAATCAGATGTATAGGACCAGGCTTGTGCAAGGGATCAAAGCCGAGTAAAGCTAAACTTCGGCTAAGCAAAACTTTGGTCAATCCTTGGGCCTTGGTCCTTGAACTTGGATTACCTTGACTTTTCTATGGGCCTAAATCATGATCCATGGATTAAACTCCATCATCCTCTATTTGTTATAGAGAATTTGTGCTTTAATGGATTAGATGATCATGCTCCAAGTAGGGACTCAAATCTGCCACATTGAATGTGGCTGAAAGAACAAAATTGTCGGGCAAATTGACCTTGTATGAATCTTCGTTTATCTTTTTTAAGACCTCACAAGGACCATCAGCCCTTGGCATCAACTTTTTGTTACGTTTAGATGGAAAACCTCCTTTCTCAAATGAATCCAAACTAGATCCCCGAGCAAGAACACCACCCTCTTTTTATGTTTCTTGGCTTGAGCTTGTTAGCAGTGTTTGGTTTCTTAATGTTGGACGTGACCTGCTTATGGTGTTTATAAACCTGTAAGACTCTTTTACTTGCCTCCATAGTAGGCTTCTCATTTGCCACTCTGGGCACAAGATTAAGGAGACTTAATGGCTTGAGTCTGTAGCCCCTTGAAGGAAGACATCCCTATAGTCTTGCTTGGTGCCTTATTATAAGCAAATTCTGCATGTGGTAGAACCAAATCCCACACCTTAGTAGTGGACTTAATCAATGGCCATAAAAGAGTTCCCAAGGTTCTATTAGTAACCACAATCTGACCAGCAGTTTGTAGATGACATGTGATGTTGTACTTAATCTTGGTTCAAATTTTCTTCCACAAAGTGATCCAAAAGTGACTAAGAAACTTCGTATTGTGGTCTGAGATAATATACATTAGAATACCATGCAATCTCATGACCTGCTTGAAGTGTAACTCAGTAATGTGAGTGGCATCATTCATTTTATTTCATTCTATAAAATAAGCCATCATGGAAAATTGATCCTTCACCACAAAGATGGAGTCTTTATTCCTTTTAGTTATACTCACATCAACCTAAGGAAGGGTGAGAATAGGCAAAGGTGTGTATAAGCTGGGAGGGAGTGAGTAACTCTTAGCCACTTGACAGGTAGCACACCTCCTCAAGATGTCTTGGACTTCCTTACACATGCCTTGATAGAAGTAATGTTCTCTTAGCATGATAAGGGTCTTATTCTCACCATAATGTCCAGACACAGAACCTCCCTGAATCTCCGTGATCAACAACTTATGAGTGCCACACTTTGGAATACATAAATGTTAAACAAGTACCTTTCTTGGAGTAGGATGCCTCCTTTGGGATGCTTTTGACATTCTCTGTAAAGCTCCCTAAGTTTTCATCATCAGCATAAAGGGACATAAGGTGCTTAAATGCTAGAGTGTAAGCATCTAACTGAAACAGTAGTAAGTGCCTTCTTGATAAGGCATTAGCCCTTGGTCTATGCTTGATTGTAAAGTGGAATGATTGGAGGTATTCCAACCATTTAGCATATCTTTAGTTTAATTTATGCTGTCTTTGAATTTACGTCGAAGCATCATGGTTGGAATGTAATATGAAGTCACTAGCCATCAAGTAATGGCTCCAATGCTCTAGACTATGCCAGTAGCATAAGCATTTTTACCATATGTGGAGTACTTTCTTCTTGAATCAGACAACTTCTCATTAGAGAAGGCTAGGTGCCTTCCTTCCTGTGCGAGGATGCATGAATTCCAACTCCAGAAGCATCACATTCAATCTCAAAAGCCTTGTCAAACCACGGCAATGCTAGCACTGAGGCTTGAGTGAGCTTGGACTCGATCTCTTCCAAGGTAGTTTGAGCTTCAAGGGTCCACTTGAAGGATGTACATTTAATCACCTCAATCATAGGGGCCATAATAGTGTTAATGTTTCTTATGAACCACCGACAAAATGAGACAACTCCATAGAAACTACAGGTATCATGTACACTGTTTAGAATAGACCAAGACCGTATAGCCTCTACTTCATTTTCATCCACTTTAATGCCTTGAATAGTCACAATGTAAGCTAAAAACATCACCTCATTGGTGAAGCAGGTTCACTTTTGAAGGTTTCCATAAAGCTTTTCCTTCTCAAGAACCATCATAATCTGAGTTATATAGTCTTAGTGCTCCTCTTTTGTCTTGTTGTAAATCAGTATATCATCGAAGGAAACCACCACAAGCTTACCAATGTAAGGCCTAAACACTTGGTTCATAGGCCTCATAAAGGTACTTGCTTTGCTAGACACACCAAGTGGCATGACTAGCCACTCGCACAAGACCTCTTTGGTCGTTAAAAGCTGTTTTCCACTCATCTCATTTCCTAACTCAAATCTGATAGTGACCACTTCTAAAATCCACCTTAGAACTATGTAACTAATCTATCAAGTCTTCAAGCTTAGGTGTGGGATGCCTATACTTGATGGTAATCTTGTTCATAGTTTGGTAATCGACGAACATTCTCATACTTCCATCCTTTTTAGGGACTAAAAGAGCTGGGACAGCTGAAGGGCTAAGAGATTCCCTAACTAGCCCCTTAAAAAATAGTTCCTCCACTTGTCTTTAAATCTCCATGGTCTCCTTAGGATTAATCCTATAGGGTTATTTGTTTGGGAGCATGGCTCCGGGAATAAGGTCCGTATGGTGTTGGATAGCTCTTTTGGGAGGTAGACTTGAGGGTGTAAGTGGGGGAAGATATGAATAAAACATTCAATGAGTGAAATGGCTAAAGGATAGCTTGTAGAGAGCTCTCTAACTTGTCCAAGGCAATGAGAATCCAATCTTTAAAATTTCTAAACTGATGGTAACAAGCTTTAAGCAATGGTTCACTACAAGTGAGAAAGAGATCTGAATGCTCATGGCTTTTGGTGTCTTACTTTTGTGGAATTAGGAAGGCCTTAAGAGGGGAACAGTGATCTTCCCATCCTTGGAAAAGGTATAGGTATTTAGATAATTATCACGAATTACCTTCCAATCAAATAGACGGTCTTCCCAATAGAATATGACAGGCATCTATAGGAATAGTATCACACTATAACTAATCTTATTAATTCTTACCAATGGAGAACGTAATTAAGCATCTAGAGTTAACTTGTTCACCTTTACTTTAATCGAGTCATTAGATGTTGTACAGGTGACGGTGAGTGAACGGATGGAGATTGAGTTTCTCCATCTTGCTAAGTGAAACCAGATTAGCACAACTCCATACACGAAGTGCACTTCTTTTTCCTCCTCATTTTCCTCTCCCTATACAACCTCCCATTCGGCTATGGAAATAATCTTCCTGTTTGGACAGTCCGAAGCAATGTGACCAAGGCTTTGGCACTTAGAACACGTTCTAGGGTTCAAAGGACCAAGGTTAGGTCTAATTTGAGGAGCTAGGCACTTTTGTGAATTTTAGTTCCTTTATGGGTGGAAGGGGGTAAATTGTGGGTTTAGAGGGTGGAAACAAGCTTCGCTTATTAAAAGGTTGGCTCTCAGGTAGGGTTTCAGGAATGTGTCTTTTATGGGCTTTTTTCTGCTCTTGTTCAACCTTGTAAGAGTGCGTAATTAGGATACCTTGGGCCAGATCGTGTACCTCAAGATGGTCTGACCTTCAACCTCTTGTAGGTTATATTTTACCAAGAGTTTTTTCAAATTCTCTAAGAATGCTCCCCTACGCTCATGGTCCCTTGGGTTAGACTTTGTAATTGGCAATAACTATTACGAAGGTAAGAAGCGGGCAAAAATGATTTTTAAGCTTAAACTTCATTTTCTCCAAAGTGCTGATCTTTTCTTTTGTTTCACTCACTCTCTTGGCACATAGATTGGTCCACTAGAGAGATGCTTACTTTCCAAGGCAAAGAGCAATAAGTTTTACCTTCTTATCCTCTAAAATCTCATTATAGTTAAAGACTCTGCCCCCGTGTGTACCATTCTAAGAATTCATCCGAGTCTAGCTTTCCTTCAAACTCTGGGACCTTAACCTTAATGTCATTGAGGTTAGGTTGGTACCTTCTTCCTTTTATTGGTCTTCTTTGGGGCTCCTCTTCATCAGAAGAAGCAAAACGATGGCTGTTATTTTCACTTTGTGTTCTTGGGCAGAATCGGGTGAGCTAGAAGAATGAGAACTCACAATTATCTTCCTTTTTTGCTTCATTGATTCACTAAGTTGTCATCTCAAATACTCATTCCAGTAATTCAATTCTTCATTGGTGCCCTTTACTACTTCATAATTCTTCATGAGAGCTTCGAATTTTTCTTCCAAAGTCATGCTAGCACTCATGACTCAAGTTGGTTCAAAACTGAGTTCTTTGTGTTTGGGTTGCGGGAACATGTTTTGGTTGTGGTTCCAGATGGAGTAGAAACCTTAGATTTGATACCAAAAATGATGTGTTCTATCAAGTATTAAATCACTCTCAAATCGGAATGCAAGTTAAGCCAAAAAAAAATGCAACCAAGTAAATTGGATGAACTAGAAACGCGGATAAAGAGAGGTGATAAATGGATGCTAACTCCACCCTTTGGTATAGAAGCACCACCAAGGATGTTGTTAGCAACCTTAACATCTATTTGGATACAAAAACACCACCAAAGAGGAGTTAGGACTCTAACTAGATCACCACCTTAGCCGGCCTAAGTAAGGATCAGCTAGAAGAGAGTTTCAGGTTCTAAAGAGCAAAGCTCAACTTCTGTCATGCAATCTTCAAATTCGATTATAATACACTAGCAAAAAAGAATATGTACACGTCCTCCCTTGCTGCCAAGTTTGAAAGAAGGTTCCTTACAAGTTAGGAAACCTCTAGTCTACCTTCAACTAATCGAATGCAAAGTAAGCTAAGTTCTAGCTAATTACATTCGGTGAGTCAAGTTAAAACAAGTTATTCAAAGGCTAAATGCAAGCTTAAACATGTTAGTTATCTCATAAGTGATTCAATTGCACATAGGAGAGAGAATAATTGCGGCTGCTACTGCTCCCTTTTCGGTCATCCAATTAGAGGGCTAGGAAATCTTTATCTCTTCCCGTAGTGGACAACTTGCCTTCCAAATCTGCAAAACACATAGTGATGATGTTCTTGGCTCCTTATTCTTGAAAGTAAGCAAGTACGTAGGTCTATAAAGCTTTCTCTAGAAGGTAGAACCATTGCGATGTCAAAAACAGCCAAACGCCCATATTGGGAAGCCAATTTTGAGCAAGCTGGCTGTATGACCTCCACTTGCTTTGAAAGCGTCAATGAGTTCATTAGGATGTTAATGAGGACCCGAAGTGAGTCAATCAGGCCTAATTATGCTTATGAAGTATAGCCAATCAGAATCTCAAACAAGGTTAGATTTGAGCCAAAACTATAATAGTTAACTTAAAGCCATTTAATCCCTATGAAGCACTTGACTTAACAAGAATTTCTCGTCACGGCTTGATATTTGAGGATGTTGGCTAACATCCTAAGCAAAATAATGGCTCCAAATCTCATAGGGGTTTAGGAAATCAGTGCACAAAATCGGGATTGTGAATTGGATTAACAAGGCAAAGCTTAGATCAATCAGTAGACCTTAGTGCTTGAACTTGGATTACCTTGACTGTTTTATGGACCTAAATCATGCTTCATGGATGGACCTCCATCATTCATGGAAGCTTCGTATATCATGAATGCTCTTTCGGATAGGCTAAGACCTTGTAACTTTTACTCTGCTTTGCCCACATTGATGCCTTTAACAGTCACAATGTAACCTAAAAAGCTCACCCAATTTGTGGACAAGGTACCCTTTTCTGGTTTCCGTAATGTTTTTTTTCCCCCTCAAGAACCATCATAATCTAAGTTAGATGGTCCAGTGTCCATCTTCTTTGTTGTTGTAGATCAGTATATCATTAAAGCAACCACCACAAACTTACCAATGAGGTCCATATGATGTTGTATGGCTCTTTATGGAGATAGATTAGAGGGTATGTCTTCGGAGAAGAGACGAATAGAATGTTTAAGTAGTGAAATCGGTACGGGATGGCTTGGGGGAGAGCTCTCACACTCAACAAAGGCAGTGAGAATCCACTCCATAAAAGCTTTAAACTCATGGTTAGGAGCTTTAAGTGATGGTTTACTATAAGTGAGAAAGAGATCTGAATACTCATGGCTTTTTTATAGCTAATGTTTTTGGAGTTAGAAAGGGCCTAACGAGCAGGAGTGATCTTCTTTCCGTCTTCGGGTAACGTATAAGTTTTCAAGTATCTATCATGGTTGACCTTCTAATCAAATAGTCATGGTCTTCCCAAAAGAGTATGACATACGGCTATAGGAATAATGTCACACAATAGCTTATCTTGGCAATTTGTACCAATGGAGAATGTAGTGAGCCGAGGCATAGAGATTCAGTTTCTCCACCATGTTGAGTGAACAACATTAGCATAGCTCTTTCTATTAATGATCAAGCAGGATATATTACCTTGGACAGTACACCGAGAGTGAAAGATGTTCTCTTATTGTTCTTATATGGCTCGTTTAAGTCCACTAAGAGCTCTTCTCAATACCAACGTTTCTCCTCCATCCACCTTCTCCACAACCTCCTTTTAATCCTCTATCAAGTACATCTCCTTTGCCTCCTTCATTTCCTCCTCCTTTGCAGCCTCCCAATCAGCCAGGGAAATAATTTCCCTACGTGGGTAGTCCAAGGCAATGTAACTAAGGCCTTGGCCCTTAGAACACCTTCTAGTGTTTAAAGGGTCGAGATTAGGTATAATTTATGGGGTTAGGCTCTTTGGTGGCATTTCCTTCTTTGGTGGCATGAAAAGGTGTACAATCGTGGGTTTAGAGGGTGGAAATGAGCTCCCCTTATTAAACAGTTAGCTTCTAAGTGAGGTTTAGGAAAGTCTCTTTTGCGGGGCTTGGCTTTCTTTTGCTGTTCAACCTTGTGAGGTAGAACACACACCTCATCAAAGGTTCAGCATTGCTACAATTCAACCACATAAGCATATGTATGATTAAGTCATCCTAAGTACCTCACAATGGCTTAGTCTTCGACCTCTTAAAGATCATATTTGATCAAAAATTTGTCAAATTCTCTAGTATACTCCTCTACACTCATGGTACCTTAGGTCAGATTATATAACTTAGAGTAACTATCATGAAGGTAAGAAGGGGGTAAGAAATAGGTTTTAAGCTTAGACTTCATTTTCTCCCAAGATCTGATCTGATCTTTTCTTTTTCTAACTCTTCTAGCACACAGATTAGTCAACCAAGGAGGGGCATATTTTCTAACTCTAAGAGCAATAAGTTTTACCTTCTTATCCTTCGGAATCTCCTTGTAGTCAAAGACCCTTTCCATTGTGTGGCCATTCCAAGAATTCATCTGGGTCTACCTTCCCTTCAAACTCCGTAACCT
The DNA here is from genome assembly GCA_029747015.1 of Carnegiea gigantea. NCBI lineage: Eukaryota > Viridiplantae > Streptophyta > Magnoliopsida > Caryophyllales > Cactaceae > Carnegiea > Carnegiea gigantea. Next base: position 265,747 of record JAKOGI010000164.1, on the reverse strand, counting down.
CAACCCTAATGTCATTAAGGTTAGGTTCGTGCCTTCGTTTTCTTCTTAGTCTTCTTTGAGGCCCCACTTCATTAGAACAAGTGAACGGATTACTCTCCTTTTCAGTTTCTTCTTCATAAGCAGGATCAGGTGATTGGGAGCTCGTGATGCTATTCCTCTTTTGCTTTAAAGAGTGATGCATGCACTCAATCGAAACTCAAGTAATATTTCCTAGAGTTTCAGTTTAGATGAATTAAGCTTTTAATCAACATGTACAATGACATGGATGGGGTAAAGGCTTGACCACCACCCAAACTAAGGTGTTAATACACCCTGTAATTCAAAAAAGGCTAGGCCACTAGAATTAGATTAAAGAAGACCACTCAGTATAATAAGCTAATCACAGTTTATTAAATAAGATTTAGGGCAAACTTTGAGTCCTACGATGGAGTTTCTTTCATAGATGTTCAGGTAAGTTGACAACCAATGAGGGAGGCTTTTAAATAACTAACACACACCCTTTTCCTACCAAAAGAGCTACCTTAATCCTTAGCCGCTTAGGTAATCTTTAATCTAGCTGAACTACTGCCTGATTACATGGAATGAGCCTAGCAAATATGTGCTTATTATAAATAATCTTTATCTTTAGAATGATTAGCCATTCAAATCAACCTGCCTGCACATAAGTGGTAAGGAAAAAGCCTATAGATGTGACTCGCTTTGCGGCTGGCTAATCCGAATGAAGTAAGAGTTCTCTCTCTTTTATTATTTGTCCACTTATCTTCAAAAGCTGTTGGACCGTCATGATAGTATTCTTGGATGCATAAGGACCTAAACAAAGCAAGGTCACAGCGAAAAATTCTTCATGTTGAAGCAAAAACCATCACATTATTTTGACTTGGACAACTCAGCCAAACACCAACTTCATACAAGCCATTCTTTCAAGTTAGAACTGATTTAGGGATGATTTTAAAGGATAGGGGGATACAATAGGATGTTACAAATCTCCCTAAATAATTAAGTTTGTCCAAGATCAGGTTGAAGGTTAAGAAACAACCATCTTATTCAAATTGGTAGAAAGCAATCCAAACTGAGTATGCTACTGTTTTGGGCTAACTTACCAAAACGCCATGATTATAACTCAAAATGGACTTTACTCCTCAAAGGAATACTTCTTAGAGCATCTAGTAAAGTAGCATCACCCCATGGGAAGGCTTGGGAGTACCACCTAACATGCTATATCCAAAATAGTCCCCTATTATAGATGGTTAAGGGAGAATATGGTTAGTATGAAAGTGTTTGTGCTTTGTTTACCCTTCCTCCCTTGAGTAGTAGCACCATGATCTATATTAACCTCCTCATCTTTAAGAAGATTTGCCCTCAAATTTGAAGGGTCTTTAAAACAATCCTCCATATAAGGACTTAGGTAACCTATATTGAAAGTGGTTGAAAAAGCCATATCTCCATGTAGTTGGAGCTTGTAATCTTTATCTCCTATTCCTTCAATGACCTTGAATGGACCATCGCCTCTTGCCTTGAGGTTGCTCTTCCTCCTAGAAGAACACCTCTCTTTCCTTCAGTGGAGCCAAACCAGGTAACTGGGACTAAACTCCATAGGCTTCCAATGCTTGTTGCTCTCACTTTCTATGCTTCTCAATGTGAGTTCTAATCTATTCATGAAGCTTCCTCATCTCCCTAGCTTCTCTTCAGCTTGATAGCTTACGTAGGACACATTTGGAATAGGTAACAAGTCAATGAGGGTGAGAAGGTTAATCTCGTACACACACTCGAATGGAGAGTGCCTGTTAGCATAAGAGGGAGCCCTATTATAGTCAAACTCAACATGGGGAATCTTTAACTCCAAGAAGCCTAATGACCTCTTTGAAATACAACTCGGCAATATAGCTAGGGTCATCAATCTTATGGTAAGGAATAAAGTGAGCCATCGTAGAGAATCTTTCTAAACCTACCATAATGGCATCCTTCTCTCTTTGAGTCTCATGGAGAGCCACAATAAAATCAATGCTCACATCATCCCAAGGCTAAAACAGGTACAAGCAGTAGGTATACAGGTCTTGGTGGAACCCTTGGATTTTTGACATATAGAAGAAGCTGAAACCACCTTGTGAACATCACCTTTCATCTTAGTCTAGTAGAAGTGCTCCATTAGGATGTTACTGATCCTGTTAAGACTAAAATAGCCAACAAGTCCACCACCATGGGATTCTCGGCAATTCCCACAAAGGACTTTTAGGGATTCAAATCTTGTTGTTCTTGAATAGAAACACCTCTTGGATGGTATATGAACTGCCCTTGAGATCCCCTTGCGCGATCTCCATAAAATTTGGGTCTTCATTGTAAAGTTCCTGGATGGAATGAAATCAAAGAACCTTAGCTTCCAACATTGAAAGTAAAACATACCTCCTTGAGAGAGTATCTACCACCACATTCTCTATTCCACTCTTGTACTTGCAAGTGACTTTGAATGATTATAAGAATTTCACCTACTTGGCATGCCTTGGATTTAGTTTATGTTGGCCATTGATGTACTTAAGAGCTTGGCTATTCAACTGCATCACAAATGGTCTACGCTTGAGGTAATGAGCTCAATATGTCAAGGGCCTCACAATTGTATAAAATTCTTTATCATGTGGGTTGTAATTACACCTAGAGCAATTAATATTTTCACTAAAATAAGCAATTGGCCTCCTGGATTAGACTAGGATAGCCTGAATCCCACTTCACTTATATAACACTCCAACTCAAATAGGTGTTCAAAATTTAGGAGTGCTAGAATTGATGGTTGACAAAGCTTCTACGTAATGACTTCAAAGGTCGTGCGGGTAGCCTTTGTCCACTCGAAGGATCCTGTCTTCATACATTCAGTAATAAGGGCCATAACAGAACTGAAATCTTTGATGAACTTCCTGTAAAAAGAAGTGAAACCATGAAAACTCGTTACCTTCGTGACTGTCTTAGTTGAGGCTAGGTTTGTACTGCTTCACCTTGCTTGGATCAACTTAGATTCCCTCGACAAAAACCACACACCTCAAAAAGGCGATTTATGGAGTAAAAAACTAATACTTTTCCATCTTGGCATAGAGTTGTTGATCTTATATAACCTTGAAACCTACCTTAGGTGCTGCTAGTGTTCTTCTTCATTCTGGCTGTAAACTGAGATATCAGCAAAGTATACGATAACGAAATGACCAATGAAAGGTTTAAGCACCTCATTCATCAAATGCATAAAAGTTTTAGGGGAACTAGATAAACCAAAGGGCATGACATGCCACGCATACAACCTATGTTTTATTTTTTAAGCTATTTTGCATTCATCCCCATCCCTCATTCTAATTTTGCGATAACCACTTCTTAAATCAATTCGGGAAAATACAATAGAACCATGCAATTCATCTAACATATCATCAAGTCTAGGGCTCATGCTTTCTCTAATGGTCCTATCCTATTTTGGGACAAGCAAGGCCAAGATAGAATATGGACTCATGTTTTCTCTACTATGCCCTCTATTAATAAGCTCCTGGACTTATAACTCCTTGATTTGCATAGGACTAAACTATAGGCTAGCTTATTTGGAAGGGTAACCCTAGACAATAGGTTAATTTATTGTTGAACACCCCTAATTAGAGGCAAACCGGGGATAGATCATCAGGAAAAACATCCTCTAACTCATGTATAAGAGGTTGAGCAAGTGGCTACAAAGGCGTCTCTCCATCTTCCTTTTCCAACACAAGTATGGCATAAACTAGATCACCCTAACTTATGAACCTCTCCACCCATGTTTCACTCATAAACATGGCGTTCTCACTTGTGTTTCTGATGGGTAAACTTTGAATAAGGTCAAGCATTATGATCTATTTATAACCTAGTTCTAACTTGGTTTTGATCCAACAATGAAATTAAATCAAAATTGGTGATATAAATGTGATAAACGCCATGCCACCACCCAAGCTGAATTAAGAATCCTTTATTAATGAGTGATCAACTAGCTTGTTTTCGGTTTAGGAAAAGGTTTGCACTTAAGCTAGATTAAGGGTTACCTAAGTATTAAGGTAGCTTTTTCGGTAGGAAAAGGGCGTGGGTTGGTTATATACAAGCCTCTCTTACTTGTTATAAACTCAGTCGAACATCTATGAAACAAATTCCATTACTGAACTCAAAGTTCTCCCTAAATCTCATTTAACAAACTATGACCAACTTATCAAACAAACTAGTCTCCTTTAATCTAATTATGGTAGCCTGGCCTTTTTGAATTAGAGGGTGGATTCCTACCTTAGTTTTGGTGGTGGCTGAGCCCTTAACCCATTCATGTCATTGTACTTGCTAATTGAAAGCTTAATTTATCCAAACTAGAACTCCAGGAGAACCTTACCTGAGCTCATGCATCAAATTGGTATCAGAGCCTAACCTAGTTTGTTTTCCATTTGTTCTCCTAGTATTACTCTATTTTCTTAGCTGATTTTCTTCCCAAACATGTTATCCATAACTCCTTAAAGAACACTATAGTCCAAACACACAGCTAGCCCCAAAACGCCTCCATTTCCTAAAAATATTCTTGATTCATATTCCATGTTTGCAAGAGAGGAAAGTGACTCTTCTTAGCGTAGAGTCCTTAGACGGCCTACCTTAGAGGAGGCCGGTGAGATAGGGAGAGGAAATGCAATTGATAAGGCTGAAAGTGCACAGTGGCATTGTAGTAAATTAAGATCATCTCCCACAAGGATTAGGTTAATTTACTGGGCTTTATCCTCTTAAGATAGGCTAAGCAAATCCAAGTTGGAGATTTGAAATTAGACTATTCAACTATCTTTTCCAACGAATAAATAATCAACGAATTAAATAAATCAATAAGCTTCCCAATCCATGCATCGATCAAGCACTTTTTCCTTAATTGATTGTTTTAAAAACAATAATCAAAGTATCGCATTCCTCTTTCAAGCTGAAGTGAAACACCTAAAATCTAACCAATTACTATTTCTCAAGGGTCTTAATGTGTTTAGGTTCATTAAGCATGTGATTATCTAATTTGTGGCTTTACAATTGATGCGATTTCCTCAAGACTCCTCACAACCAAGTCAACCCCTAGGATTCTAGCATTGAATTTCAACGTTCAATTCTTCATCTAATATCCAAAACATGCAAGAATGTGATCAAGTTCCCCATAAGACAATAAACACCTAGGATCCAACAAAAAAATCTAATAATTCCAAAATACTCAAAGAGATTAGTACTAGATCAAGAACTTAACTAGTAATTGCATAAATTCAAAACTAAACAAGGAAAGATAATCAAAATTACAAAACATAAATCCAAAAATAAGAAATGAGAAGAGAAATGCTTAGCCAAATAAAGCACTTGAATCTGTCAATCACAAATTCTATATGAAATCCTTACAAATCTTCACTTTAATTTGCCCTCTCTTCATGTAATCTAATATAAATCCTAATCTACATAGTAGAATATGGTAGAATTGAATGGGATGATAGGGATGGAGCATGAAAGCAGTAAAAATAAAGCTTTTATGGCTGAAATCGAGACTGCAAAACTATCCAAGTGGGTGGAAAATGAAAAGCCGCATAGAAAGCTAGCTGGATTAGGGAACAAGGGCTACCAGAGACTTAACGTTTCCCACAACGGACCGGCTGTGGTGCCCTTTATCAGGCTCATTCTCACTTGATTCATCTGTTGGTTCTTCTTGGAACCTCCTGGATTATGGTACTGGCCACGGTACTTTCGTATTGGGTGTCTTTGGTTCTCTTTTGCTATCTTCATTAATCCACAAAGCCTCAAAAATCTTCATTCTACTGACATAACTTGGCTCACAAAGTCAAAATGTGACGCCCCAAAAATTCTAATTCATTTTTATTGCTAATACTTAGCCTATTTAATGCAGTGGAAATAACCTTGTCGTGTCACTGTCGTATTTCACATTAAAATACAAGGTAAAAAGGTCATTAATTAGAACAAAGGAAAGCATAAACCAAAGTCAAGGTCGAGATCTAGTGTTAACTACAACTTTAACATTATTTAATATAAAGAAAATTCAATCTAAACATCTGCGCAACCTCGCTCATATCCCATTCCCATATAGCATATTTGATGGAGGTCCTTTCCCTAACATGATCCATGGCCATCAAGGGAGCCCAAAAGGTCCAAACCTCATGTCCAAGATGCAAGAAATCAACCTAAGGGAACAAGGAAATTATCTCCTCAAAACTGGAATTTCAGGCGTGCACAAACCCGGTTTTGTGCACGTTATTTCCTAAACTTCCCAAGGCTGAAATGGGGTTGCAGGAAGCCTAAGTTTAAGTTCAAGATGTGCTCTTTCCATCAAGACCTCTTGCAAGTCATTTGGAGATCATTTGGTACCTCAAAACCTCAAGCCAAGTCAGACACTACATTCTGGCCAGAAACTGGACTGTCCGAATTTAAGGGCTGTGTTGGTGGACTTTTTCTCCTCTATTTGGTTTGAAACTTTTATGGCTTGAAAGTACTTTAAAAATATTATCAAATGGCCATAAAAAAACTCAGCCAAATTACACACATATAGAGCTATTAACCACCAAAACATTGCACAAAAACATCCCTTTACCCGGTACATGCCCAGCCGGTACAAGAGAGAGAGGAGTGAGGTGTTTTGCTCTTTTCCATGCTTAGCCACTTGCAAGAGTCATTATGGGAAGTACCAAGCTGCCAAGGAAGCTTCCATTCACCCCAAGATCGACACATCATCCTCAAGATTAGCATTGAAGAGGTGTCAAGTGGAGGATGCATCTATCCTTTTTTGCTTTGATTTGATCTTTGTATTTTTGCCTAGTTTAGCTTGTAGTGCAACCTAAGGCCTATGCTTGTACTTGAAAAGCTTGTATTAATACCCCCCCAAGGCTTGGCCGGCCACTCACTCAAGCATTTGTATGAAATGAAGTTGAGCTTTGCTCCTTTGAACTCTCAAACTCTCTTCTAGCTTATCTCTTCCTTTGGCCGGGTTGAGTGGTGATCTAGCAAGAGTCTTAACTCCTTCTTGGTGGTGTTTCTGTATCCAAGGGGTGGTTAAGGGCCCTAACATCTTTCCTTGGTGGTGTTTCTGTATCCAAGGTTGGTGTTAGTTCCGGTTGCTTATCCAAGTCTAAGGTGAGTTTGTGGTTTCAAAGTTGCCTTGAACTTCTTGCACTTTGCTTACATCTTTCCCATCCTCTTGACTTTCCCTAGAGGATACATCATATTTGGTATCAGAGCTAAGGCTTCCCTAGGCCTAAGCTTGCTGCCCAACACCCTTCCAAACACCCCAAACACATTCCCCCTCAAAAACACCAAACCGTGCTCCACGGTTTTTCACCATCCAGAAAATCGGCACGGTCAGCCCGTGCCAAAGAGCACGACCGTGCCACCTTCACATTCCAGCCACACTTCCTTTTCCATCCACCCCCAGTACTTCAACACGGCCACCCCGTGCCATGTTGCACGACCGTGCCACCCCTTTCCCAGCCACATCTCAACTTCGCTCCCGTCCAGAACCAGAGCACGGCCACCCCGTGCCTAACAGCACGCCCGTGCCACATTCAGGCCGTGAAGTTCCTGCATATTTCAACACAAGCACTACTAGCATGACCATGGAGGAAAAGTTTGAGGCTCTCATGAGGAATTATGAGGCCTTGAAGCTACAGAATGAAGAGATCAAAGGTTAGAACGAGTATTTGAGGCGACAACTTGGAGACTCCTTGAAGCAAAAACGAAAGGAGGTTAGAAGTTCCCGATCTTCTAACTCCTCCGACTCCGAACCGGAAGCAAGAGAAGCCCCACACTTGAGCTCGTCAAGTGAAGAGGAGGCTTATGGAAGATCAAGAAGAGGAAGGCGGACAACCTCTCACCAAGGAGACATTAGAGTGGAGATTCCAGAATTTGAAGGGAAGCTAGACCCCGATGAGTTCTTGGAATGGATGCAAACCGTTGAGAGAATCTTTGACTACAAAGAGATTTCCGAGGGAAATAAGGTAAAACTTGTGGCCCTTAAACTTCGTAAATATGCTTCTCTTTGGTGGTCCAACCTTTGTGCTAAGAGAGTTAGGCAAGGGAAGGGAAAGATTCGAACATGGGAAAAGATGAAAGCCAAACTCAAAGCCCGTTTCTTACCCCCTGTCCTACCTACACGACAACTACTCCCAACTTCACAATCTTACCCAAGGGAACTTGATTGTTGAGGAGTACACTAGGGAATTTGAGAAATTGTTAATCAAATGTGATTTGAGGGAGCCCGAAGAACAAACCATAGTGAGGTATTTGGGTGGGTTAGATCCTAGGTATGCCCATGTGGTGGAATTGCAACAATACACCACTTTTGATGAGGTGTGTGTCTTAGCCCACAAAGTTGAACAACAAAGGAAATCCAAGCTCTACAAAAGAGAACCTCCCAAACCCTTTCCCAAGAGCCAACCTTTCAACAAGGGGAGCTCTTATCCACCTCCCAAACCCACGGTTACTACACCCCCACCACCACAAAAGAACCAAGCTCCACAAAAGACTCCACCTTCCCAAAACCGTCCCAACCCTAAGCCAAATGACCAAAGAAGGTGTTTCAAGTGTCAAGGTCTTGGGCACATTGCTTCGGAGTGTCCAAATAGGAGAGTTATCACCTTGGCCGAGTGGGATGAGAGAAGAGAAGAAGAGGGAGAAGAGGAGGAAGTAAGAGAAGGTGTGTATTACATGGAGGAACAAGAAGAAGTGATTGAGGAAGCGGATGAAGGAGAGTTACTTGTATTGAGGAGAGCTTTGAGTACCAAAAGAGGAGAGCATGAAGAACAAAGGGAGAACATCTTCCATACACGTTGCACCATTCAAAGCAAAGTGTGTTCCCTCATCATTGATGGTGGGAGTTGTGCAAATGTGGCATCCTCAACTATGGTGGAGAAGCTTGGCCTTCAAGCTTCGGCTCATCCTCACCCCTACAACATTCAATGGCTAAATCAAGGTAAGGGGTTGCAAGTTAATTCAAGATGCTTGATTTCATTTTCCATTGGCAAGCACTATCATGATGAGTTGTGGTGTGACATCATTCCCATGGATGCATGTCACCTTTTGTTGGGAAGACCATGGTTGTTTGACCGGAAAGTCATGCATGATGGCTACTTAAACACTTACACTTTCCACAAGGATGGGAAAAAGATCACCCTTGCCCCATTAAGCCCTTCCCAACTCCACAAAAGCCAGCCCCAACCAACCCATGACCGTTCGGATATGCTTCTAACCGTGAGTGAGCCTCTCCTTAAGGCTTCTCACCATGAATTCAAGGCCTTCAAGGAGTGGATCCTAGCCACCCTTGAGGAATCCGAAACCTCCACTCCATCACACCCCCTAGCCCTTTCCCTCCTTGAACACTTTAGCCATGTCTTTCCCGAGGAAATACCTCCCGGCTTACCACCACAAAGAACCATCCAACACCACATAGACCTCATACCCGGTTCCATTCTCCCAAACAAACCGGCTTATCGGACAAACCCCAAAGAAACCATGGAAATCCAAAGACAAGTTGATGAGCTTATGGATAAGGGGTTGATTAGAGAGAGCTTGAGCCCTTGTGCGGTTCCGGCCCTCCTTGTGCCAAAGAAAGATGGGAGCATGCGTATGTGCGTTGATAGTCGAGCAATTAACAAGATAACCATCAAGTATAGATATCCAATTCCCCGCCTTGAGGATATGCTTGATGAGTTATATGGTTCTAGTGTGTTCTCTAAGGTGGATTTGAGAAGTGGTTACTACCAAATCCGCATTAGAGAGGGAGATGAATGGAAAACGGCCTTCAAAACCAAAGGAGGCTTGTATGACTGGCTAGTCATGCCATTCGGTTTGTCAAATGCTCCAAGTACCTTCATGCGGCTCATGAACCAAGTGTTCCGGCCCTTTATTGGCAAATTTGTTATGGGGTATTTTGATGACATCCTCATCTATAGCAAGAATGAAGAAGAGCACCTTCAACATCTCACCCAAGTCATGAAGGTCCTAGAAAAAGAAAAGCTCTATGGTAACCTCAAGAAGTGCACCTTTTTCACTCATGAGGTGACCTTCCTTGGTTACATTGTTACAAATGAAGGTATCAAGGTTGATGAGAGTAAGGTGGAAGCAATTCGGTCTTGGCCCATCCCAAGGAGCATTCATGATGTGCGAAGTTTCCATGGGCTTGCCTCATTCTATAGGCGGTTCATTAGGGACTTTAGCACAATTATGGCCCCTATGACCGAGGTTATCAAAGGTGCATCGTTCAAGTGGACTTCCAAGGCTCAAGAAGCCTTTGAAACCATCAAGTCCAAACTCACCCAAGCACCGGTACTTGCCTTACCATGCTTTGATAAGGTGTTTGAGGTGGAATGTGATGCATCGGGAGTTGGCATTGGAGGAGTTCTCACTCAAGAAGGGCGGCCCTTAGCCTTCTTTAGTGAGAAGCTTTGTGACTCAAGGAGGAAGTACTCCACTTATGATAAGGAGTTCTATGCAATAGTGAGGTGCCTTGAGCATTGGAATCATTACTTGGTGGCTAGTGAGTTCATCTTGCACTCCGATCATGAAGCCTTGAAATACATTCAAGGGCAACATAAACTTAACTCACGGCATGCCAAGTGGGTGGAGTTCCTCCAATCTTTCAACTTCACCATCAAGCATAAGTCCGGAAAGCTCAACCAAGGAGCCGATGCCTTGTCAAGGAGGCACTTATTGCTATTCCAACTTGATGCTTGCATTCTTGGTTTTGAGCATTTGAAGTCCCTCTATGAGAATGATGAAGATTTGAGAGAGCTCTACAAGGAGTGCCTTCGACATCCCAAAGGTGACTTCCTTGTCCAAGATGGATTTTTGTTCAAGGGATCCAGATTGTGTGTGCCTAAGTGTGGCACAAGAGAGTTACTCATACGTGAGGTCCATGGAGGATCTCTTGCCGGTCACTTTGGAGAGAACAAGACCCTTATGATGCTAAGGGAACATTATTATTGGCCGAGTATGAGTAAAGATGTCCAAGATGTGTTGAAGAGATGTGCAACTTGTCAAGTGGCCAAAAGCCACCTCCTACCCCACGGCTTATACACTCCCTTACCTACTCCCAATCATCCTTGGGAGGATGTGAGCATGGACTTTGTTCTTGGCCTTCCAAGAACACAAAGGGGTAAAGATTCGATCTTTGTCGTTGTTGATCGTTTTTCTAAGATGGCCCATTTTATACCTTGTACCAAGACCAATGATGCCACCCACATTGCCGAATTATACTTCAAGGAAGTAATGAGGCTACATGGCATCCCTAGATCCATTGTTTCGGATAGGGATACCAAGTTCCTTAGCCATTTTTGGGTGACACTTTGGAAGAAGATGGGAACCAAGCTCAAGTATAGCACTTCATGCCACCCTCAAACGGATGGGCAAACCGAAGTCACCAACCGGACTTTGGGAAGCCTTCTAAGAGTGCTAGTAAAGTCCAACCTCAAAGCTTGGGACTTAGCCTTGCCTCATGCCGAGTTCGCTTTCAACAAAACACCTAGCAAGGCCACGGGTATGTCCCCATTCAAGGTAGTTTATGGTTTGGATCCTTTGAGTCCCCTTGATCTTGTTCCAAGGGAGATGAATGAGAAGCCTCACATGGAGGCTAGCAAGCGAGTTGAAGAGATCCAAAAGCTCCATGAGACCGTGAGGGCAAAGATAGAGAAGGCCAATGCCTCCTACAAGGACCGTGCCAACAAGCATAGAAAGAAGATGGTGCTTCACCCCGGTGATTTGGTATGGGTTCACTTAAGAAAGGAACGGTTTCCTTCTAAGAGGAAGAGCAAATTGATGCCAAGGGCCGATGGTCCTTTTGAAGTATTGGAACGCATCAATGATAATGCATACAAGATCAATTTGCCCGGTGAGTATGGAGTTTCGGCTACTTTCAACGTAGCCGACCTTAGCCCTTATGAGGAGGATGATAATCTTATCAATTTGAGGGCAAATTCTCTTCAACAAGGGGAGGATGATGGAGGTCCTCCCCCTAACATGATCCATGGCCGTCAAGGGAGCCCAAAAGGTCCAAACCTCATGTCCAAGATGCAAGAAATCAACCTAAGGGAACAAGGAAATTATCTCCTCAAAACTGGAATTTCAGGCGTGCACAAACCCGGTTTTGTGTACGTTATTTCCTAAACTTCCCAAGGCTGAAATGGGGTTACAGGAAGCCTAAGTTTAAGTTCAAGATGTGCTCTTTCCATCAAGACCTCTTGCAAGTCATTTGGAGATCATTTGGTACCTCAAAACCTCAAGCCAAGTCAGACACTACATTCTGGCCAGAAACTGGACTGTCCGAATTTAAGGGCTGTGTTGGTGGACTTTTTCTCCTCTATTTGGTTTGAAACTTTTATGGCTTGAAAGTACTTTAAAAATATTATCAAATGGCCATAAAAAAACTCAGCCAAATTACACACATATAGAGCTATTAACCACCAAAACATTGTACAAAAACATCCCTTTACCCGGTACATGCCCAGCCGGTAAAAGAGAGAGAGGAGTGAGGTGTTTTGCTCTTTTCCATGCTTAGCCACTTGCAAGAGTCATTATGGGAAGTACCAAGCTGCCAAGGAAGCTTCCATTCACCCCAAGATCGACACATCATCCTCAAGATTAGCATTGAAGAGGTGTCAAGTGGAGGATGCATCTATCCTTTTTTGCTTTGATTTGATCTTTGTATTTTTGCCTAGTTTAGCTTGTAGTGCAACCTAAGGCCTATGCTTGTACTTGAAAAGCTTGTATTAATACCCCCCCAAGGCTTGGCCGGCCACTCACTCAAGCATTTGTATGAAATGAAGTTGAGCTTTGCTCCTTTGAACTCCCAAACTCTCTTCTAGCTTATCTCTTCCTTTGGCCGGGTTGAGTGGTGATCTAGCAAGAGTCTTAACTCCTTCTTGGTGGTGTTTCTGTATCCAAGGGGTGGTTAAGGGCCCTAACATCTTTCCTTGGTGGTGTTTCTGTATCCAAGGTTGGTGTTAGTTCCGGTTGCTTATCCAAGTCTAAGGTGAGTTTGTGGTTTCAAAGTTGCCTTGAACTTCTTGCACTTTGCTTACATCTTTCCCATCCTCTTGACTTTCCCTAGAGGATACATCAATATTAGTACCCGAAAACAAAGCATTTGAAACAATGAGACAAGGCTCAATAATGTCCATGCCTAACCTTTAAGCACTCACTTAAATTCATTTCAAACATTTATGGATGGGAGGGAAATATTGAAATAGTTCGTAAAGATTGATTCCCAACCCATTCAGGATCTTCCATTTCAAACAATAACCATTATTCAAAAGTCACAGCTAATAAATTATCCTTGGTAAGAGACCCCACTAGAGGTTCTCATGGCCTTCCGCTAAACAACTATGTGGGTTACCAATACCCATCTTGGCAGACATCCATCTACAATGGCACGTACCTGAAAACCACATGCTATAGCCAGGGGAGACTAACTTATCTTAATCTTAAGGTAAACCTACCTTGGCATCAAGAGGCAACCTTCGTCAAACTCACCTTAGTCATTCACTTTAGGATTATTATAGTATGAAAAATGTGTTTTTCTTCCCGAAAGCCCAACCCATGTGAAACAATCTTCTATTACCTAACTAAACCATTCAAACATGAACTGCTCAAATATAACATTCGCTCACAACACTATGCTCCACATTCATAGAATTATAGAATCGCCAGTTGCAGCTCACGGTTTACATATAAGATCCCTATTGGCATACAATGTCACATAACATTTGATAAACATCTGAAATAATTTCAAAAGCGTAACCAAGGGGAGTTACAGCATGAACATTATGTCGAAGAACCGTAAGTGCCTAGTTTGAGCTCGAACTAGAGTATTGGGCCTAAATGATAAAATTAAAGCATCACAATGTGGATTGAACTGAGTGAATTCTTGCACCCAAAACTACTTTTTTTCAACCTATGAGTCAAACATGCCACTAGGACCACTTGAGTGGGACCAAGATCCCTAGATTCTGGTTTTTATGGATAGATATCACTTTTTAAAACTCAAATACTTAAGAAAATCATTTAATGCCACTTAAACATATTAGGGCTTTAGGGCAGTTTCAGGTTAGGATTCTGCTCTAATTTGCAGAAGTCATATCTTCACCTACAAACCTCATATCGATATGTTTAAGCACATTCTAGAAAGATAATTTTGTTTACTACAACTTTTATTGTAATCATTTTCCTAAATATCAACAAAAACTAATTTAAGACATCACTTCTTTTCATACTGTCTGTTTTGGTCCAGATTTACGTAGTCTAGGGACAAAATTTATATCCTCCTCATTTTAAGCCCTAAATTCATGCTTTAAAATAGACTCCATATAAAGGCAATTTAATTAATGAAGTTAGTGCATTGCAGGGCAGTTTCTGGTACTAACTAACCAACATTCCATATAAAGGCAGTTTACTGAAACCTATCCAAGCCCCTTTGAAGAGAAGTTTTGAGGAGAAAGTTTACTACTTGCCTTGAATATGAAAGTGGGGGTTGAGATGCTTGTTTCTATGCTTTCAAATCACCTCGCAATCTAAGTATTATATTTCAATAATGAAAGACAAGTAATTAGAGTCTACAAATTGAGTGAATTTGCTATAAAAATTCATTCTTTAAGAGCATATAGGTTTTAAAATTAACCAACCCAAAAACTAAACTTTCTCACACAAAGAACATCAGAGAAGAAGGAAGGCTTGGTGGGTGGCACGGGGGACCCAGCCTACTGCGGGTGGTGGTAGCTGCTACAGGAGGGGTGATGGTGGCTGAAAAAGGAGGGAGTAGAGGTGCTAAGGTTGTGGGTTGAGAGATACGTGTGATATGAGCGTTGAATAAGGCAGGATCTTCGCATCTATAGAATGATGAAAAAAAAATTTTCCTGCTTTTTTTTTGTGTTTCACAATTACTCAAGGGGGGCTTAGCTACAATTTGAAAGGAAAGAAAAACTTTTGCTTTATAATATTAGGAGATTTTAACATCCCAACCACAAATACCTCCCAAGTAAGAATCATTAAAATTTGAACTTTTAAGAGAAAACTCTTATTAATAAAATCTGAATTTGTAAATAAAATTTATATTTTGAAAATCCAAACTTCTGTTTTTATAAATTATTAATTTCAATTTAAAATTGAAGTTAATAGTTTTTCTTGGAGAGCTTGGATTTGGCCCAATAATGAAAGATGGGTTCGGTCCAAATTGCAAGGAACAAAGAGTTCCAAATTCTACCCCACTTAAAATGCATTTCATCCTTGAAACTCCACAAACAACTGAATTAAAAAAAATCTCGATTCCCGGGGTTTTACACAAAATCTGCAAAATCTCTCAAAACAAGCGAAACCAACCATAATTGTAGGAATACGACATAAATCATACAATCCAGCATCTAAATCCCCTAAAACGGCTTCCAAACACTCACAAAATCCATGCAAATTGGACATTCACCACTTCCCCATGTGAAATCTTTGTTTACCCTCAAGCAAACACTCTATGAAACCAGCAAGGGGATATGTATCTAGGACTAAAAGACATAACAACCTCCTTAAAGTAGGCAAGTCATAGCATATCACAAGCAGGAATAGCAATCAATGCCAACCCCAAGAAGTGTGCAAAACATTTCAAAATTTGGAGGAGAAGGTTTTCGAAAACGTATGAGATCACAAGCTCTATATCAAACTTGATCACCCCCAAAGAACCAGAAAGCACATCATGTAACTGCATGAGATTTGATTGCGGCCAAATGAATCGATAGAACCTTACTTTTGGGAAATGTGAATTACTCCCACTTATGTGTTTAAAATATACCATGAGTTCACTCAAGACTCATTCCGAAGATGCAATCTACCATGTGCTTGCCAAGACTCTACAATTCTCCAACACTAAAACAATGCAATGTGCACATAACAATCATGAGAACTTTACAAGGGTTGTAACATGGGCCAGAAAGGGTGAACAATAGAGGAGTGGACTAACGCATTTGGGCAATGTGGAGATATTTAACCAAGTGATTAGGGAGCACCCAGCAAACCACCTGGCAACTATGAAGTTTATCAACTCTCCAAACCTAAATAATTCAATGAACGTTCCTCCATGAATTAAATAAGAAATGATTTAATAAAGAATGAATACAAGCTATGTACATCTGCAATGCCAATCACTTAGTTTTTTTGCTTGTTTTTTTTCCTTTTTTTCCTCTTTTTTCTTAACATGATTTTTTCTTTTCTTTTTTTCTTTTATTCTGATTTGGGAAATAAAATGAAATTTTCAATTATTGAAAGGGGTAGGATCACTAACTACTAACTCACAACCTATGTACATATATAACTCAAACAAGGGAGGAATAAATCCAAATACTCAATGACATCATTCCCTCCAAAGCCACCTTAACCTCAATTACCCCCAAACCACCTGATACATGGATAAAGCGACATCCTGTAGACTTATAATAAAGGTAGGACTATGTGTTTCGCTAAGGGTTAAGCTAAAGGGATCACAACAAGAAAAGAATTATAGCTCAAAGGGGTTAGCAAAAGGGAAAAACAACTAATACATAGGTTGGCTATTTGGTAATGTGGGTAAAATGTTCAATAACAAAGAATGTATCTATCATATCATCAACTATGCACATGCTAATGTGGTTTTGAACAAGAGTCTAGGCAAGTTCTAGAGATGCAACATGGATGAGCCACACACATGAAAAAACATAACACCAAATACAATGAATTAGTCTAAATAAGGCTTAAAGTTTCACGAATGTCTACCAAAGTCTCTATTAGCTCATAAAATGACTCCCATCTACCAAGATTAGTGCCGATGACTCTAGGGGCAACATATTTGTCAAACAAGACAACAGTCAAAACAGGAAATATTCATAAAACCTTCAAAAATTTTCACGCCAAAAGGCGCCACTCAACAAAAGTTAATCAAGGTCATGAAGACCATCATGCCTAGCAAAAGCATCATTAGAGGGCATCTCAAATCAATCCAGATCATCTCTACATGCAATCCTATATGCAAATCCAAATGCAACACACCATTGGAAAAGATGAAACTACCCTTCCCCCATGCTTGGATAAAGCATTACTATTCAAATAAAAGAAAGTGAGAGAAGGGAAAGAACAAATAAAAGAGAATAATCTCACAATGCTAGGCACACTTAAGCTAAGGCCTCTTCGCAGACAGGGCACATAGAGCATCAGCCACTCTATCACAACTACAAGTCATAACCCATCAAATTAGATGTCGTTAAATCAGTAAGAGCTTATCCAACTCTTGGGACCACAATTTAGAAAACACAAGGTAAGAGGCAATAACCAAAATCACACCAAAGTGTATCAGAATCCTCTTAACCTTATCAATGGTCTTACAAAATCATAGGAATGATTAAAGAACGTAGTCAATGTGACTTTTCCACTTAGGTCCTCTAGGCATGCATAATAAGGGTCAATTGAAGGTTCATACCCTCTAAAGTAACCTAGGGACACAAAATCATCAACATTCCCACCAAGCATAATAAATATGTTCTCATAGCTCAAATCCATACTAACATCACAAATCATGAGATTATCAATGAGTGCATCAATGTAGTACTCGGGGGGAACGAGAGGGTAATGAACAAAATACGGATGCATGGGAATGATCAAGGGCATTAGGGAGAACAATATCACAACTAAGGCTAGGAAAGTCCTCATTTATAAGCACATCACAGGACCCTTCTAAGGAGGTCTTAACTAGATCATGCATCCCATCTAAAGTATCTTCCCGCTCAAAACATGCATCAATAATACTAAACCTAGCAACAACCCTAAAAAGCTCGCCCATTGCAAGCCCCCTGCACTGGCTAAAGGGAGGGATGAATTAGGTAAGGTTAGGACAACATCAGTATTGTCCACAGGTGATGGAAAATCAGGTTAAGCACATGCATAATGAGGACACGAATTTATAGCATGGTCGCAAGAATTACATAAGTCACACTAAAATGAGCGTAATAAGATCTAGTATGGAATGCATAAGGATAAAAGAATGAATATCTAAAAACACAACTGGCCTTCTCAAACACGAAAGAATCCCAGGCAACCCACTCAAGCAAACACCATGCCCCATCAGCATTTTTACCAAGAAAACCCCAAAATTCTAAAAGAGTATGGATTTTACTATTCACGCCATCACTAATAATGTCTAAAATTTTCCATATCCCATGCAATAATCACATTGAGCAAGAAAAGTGTGCAAATGGTTAAAATACCTTCAAAATAATTCACACTCGAATTAAGAAAATGGAAAATTGCCATTGTTGTTTTGTTTCTAATTTTTTATTTTTTCTAAATTTTCTAATTTTTTATTTTTTCAAAGAAAATCAAAATGCTTGGTCAAATCAATTGAGAAAAACCCAATATCCAACCCTAGTCACCGGCAACAGCGTCAAAAACTTGATAGGGCCGGAAGTGCATTGTGGCATTGTAGCAAGTCAAGGTCGTCTCCCACAAGGACTGCATTCGTCTACTGGGCTTTATCCCCTTAAGATAGGCTAAGCGAATCTAAATTTGAGATTTAAAATTAAACTATTCAACTATCTAGTCTAATGAATAAATAATCATGGAATTAAGCAAATCCATCAACTTCCCGATGCATGCATCAATCAAGCACTTTTTCCTCAATTGATTGTTTCAAAACCAACTATCAAAGTAGCACATTCCTCTTTTAAGGTGAAATGAAATGCCTAAATCTAACCAATTTCCGTTGCTCAAGGGCTCTATATTTGCTTAGGTTTATTAAGCATGCGATTATCAAATTTGTGGTTTCTCAATTAGGGTGACTTCATCAAGACTTAACCCAATAAAGTCAAATCTTAGGATTCTATTATCGAATTTCACCTTCCAATTCTTCCTCCAATACCCAAAACATGAAAGAGAGTGATTAAGTTCTTCATAAGACAATAAACACCTACGATCCAAATAAAATAGTCTAATAATTTCAAAAAACTCAAAGTGATTAACATCAAATTAAGAACTTAACTACTATTTGCATAAATCTAAAATTGAACAGGAAAAGATAATCAAAATTACAAACATAAATCCAAAAATGAGAAATGAGAAGAGAAGAAAAAATGCTCAGCCAAATAATGCGCTTGAATCTATCGATTGCAAACCCAGCAAGAAATTCGGGCAAATGTTCACTTTAATTTGCTCTCTCTTCCTCTAATGTAATACACATCCTAATTTAGATAGTGGATTATGGTAGAATGCAATAGTATGATGGGGATAGAGCATAAAGGCAATAAAATGAAGCTTTTATGACCGAAATCAAGACTGCAAAACTATCCAAATGTGTGGAAAATGAAAAGCCGCAAAGAACGCCAGTGGGCTCAGGGAAAGACTAGCCACCACAGACTGACTGTGGGTCCCAATGCGGGCCGTTCTTACTTGATCCATTTGCTTCTTCTTTCTGAAACCATGTGAAGCGTGGTACTGGCCACAGTACTCCTGTGATGGGTGTGTTTGGGCCTCTTTTGCTATCTTCTATGATCCACAAGGCCTTAAAAATCTTCATTCTACTCACATAACTCCCAGACACCAATAAAATCTATCTAAATATGACATTTATCACTCCCCTATGTTGAGACCTTTGCTTGTGCTCAAGCAAACACTAGGAAAAATAAACAAGATGAGATGAATCTAGAACTCAAAAATATAACAACCTCATAAAAGTAGGAATGTCATAGCATATCACAAGTGGGAATAAGAATCAATGGCAACCCCAAGTAGTGTGCAAAACATTTCAAATTAAGAGAAGGAGAAGGTTTTCGAAAAAGTATGAGGCTGCAAGCTCGATATCAAACTTAATCACTCCCCACGAACGACAAAGCACATCATGCAAGTACATGAGATTTGATTGGGGCCAAAAAGATCGGTAGAGCCTCACTTTTGGGAAATATGAATCATTCCCACTCATACGTTTGAAATATAGCATAGGTTCACTCAAGACTCATTTCAAAGATGCAATCTGCCATACGATTGCCAAGACTCTCAAATTCTCCACCAGTAAAACAATGCAATGTGCACATAACGATCAAGAGGACTTTACATGGGTTGTACGTGGGTTGAAAAGGGTGAAGGGAAAGGGTGGACTGGTGCATTTGGGCAACGCGGAGCTATTTAGCAAAGTAACTAGGGAGTGACAAGCAAACCGTAATGCAACTATGAGGTTTACCAACTCTCCAAATCCCAACAATTCGATGAACATCCTCCACGAATGAAATAGGAAATGAGTTTACAAAGAAGGAGCACAAGCTACTTACATGTCCAATGCCAATCACTTAACAATCTACAAGATTTTAATTTTTTTCTTTTTCTTCTTTTTTTCCTCTTATTTTTCTCAACACAATTTTTTCTTTTTTTTTTTCTCTTGTTCTTCTGTAGGAAATGAAATGAAATTTTCAATTTTTGAGAAGGCATAGGATCACTAACTATCAACTCACAACCTGGTTTATATGTGCATGTACAACCCGAATAAGAGGAAAATAAATCCAAATGCTTAATACTGTCAATCTCCTAATAAACCAACATACTAAGGCCACCTTAAACTCAATTGCCCCAAACCACCTACTACATACAAGAAGCGACGTCCCATAGACATGGCATAAAAGTAGTACTATCTGTTTGACAAAGGGTGAAGACAAACGAATCATAACAAGAAAAGGATTCAAACCTTAGAGAGATTCTTTGACATTAAAGAATACTCAAACGAAAAGGCCTTCATAGTTGCTGTCCTTATGCTTGAAAATATGCCTTACTCTAGCGATAGAATACCCAGAGATAAAGGGCTAAGGAGGAGAGGTCTCGGATTAGAACTTGGTCCAAACTAAAGAGACTCATCCATAAAAGGTTTCTTCCTGTTGATTATAATAATCATCTACACCTTAGGGTGTCATTCTTGAATTAAGAAAGAATGAGTGTAGAAGAATAAATTCGTGAGTTTGAGCAACTCAAAATTCATAGTGGTTTGGAAGAGGAGCAATAAACTACGGTAAGGTTCATAGTGACCCTAGTACTTCTAAGAACATTAAGCCTCAACCTTATTGGTCCTTCAGGGACATTTGTAAATTAGCTATGAAGATGGAGAAACACTCTAAAAATAAGAGGATTTATACTGGATCCTACGCACGACCTAGTCATCAAATCAAGTCTCAAACTATTCCTGAGGCTGAGGCTATTTGTAAGGATAGTAAAGGATTAGACAAGGGGAAAAGCATTATTAAAGAGTTTTTTGACAATCTTGATGGCAAGATATGCGTGAAATGGCAAGGCTATTGGCACTTTCAAGCAGATTGTCCTAATAGGAGGGTACTTACCATTAAAGAGATGGAGCAAATTTATTATATCAAGCTTGAGTCTAGTGAAGGAGAGGAAGAAAAGGAGGAGGAACCCACCGTCTTTCCTCCTAATATGGGAGAGTTCTTGGTGCTTAAAAGGATCTTGTATGCTAAGAAGGGATCCAAGGAGGATAGTAAAAGAAAGCATATCTTCCACTCCTAGTGCACCGTTCAAGGGAAGGTATATAGTTTAATCATTGATGAAGGTAGTTGTACGGAAGTTGCCTCAATCCATTTAGCTGATAAGCTTAAAGTACCTGTTGTTCCACTCCCTATGACCTACTCACTGCAATGGATGAAAAAGGGTAATGAAGTTTATGTCACTAAACAAGTTTGACTTGCCTACACAATTGGTAATCTGAGACATGAAGTGCTTTGTGACCGGTTGCCTATAGATGTTTGTCATGTATTAGTTGGTAGACCATGACAGTTTCATAAGGGAGCCACTCATCGTGGGAAATCAAGTACCTACTCCTTTATAGTTAAAGGCCGTAGACACTCTAGCCCCTTTATATCCTAGTCAAGTTCGAAACATTATACCTAGCCAAGGGGAGGGAAACATAAGTGTGAAGGCCTTGTTTATGAGTGAAACATAGGTGGAGAGGTCCATAAGTGTAGTTAACCCAGTTTATGCCCTACGTGTGTTGGAAAAAAGGAAAAGGAGAGACACCTTTGAATCCACTTGCTCAACCTCTTATATAAACATGAGTTTGAGGATGTTTTTCCTGATGATCTGGCCCCCCCATCTGCCTCTAATTTTGGGCATTTAACACTATATTTACCTATTGTAAGGGGTTGCCCTTCCAAATAAGCTAGCATATAGATGTAATTCTGTACAGACGAATGACTTACAATGACAAGTTCAAGAGCTTATAGACACAGGTGCATCAGAGGAAACGTAAGCACATGTTCTATTCCGGCATTGCTTTTTCCAAAAAAAGATGGGACCATAATAATGTATGTGGATAGCCATACTGTTAACAACATTACTATCAAATATAGGTACCCCATTCCTAGACATGAAGATGTGTTAAATGAATTATATGGTTCTAATGTGTTTTCCTAGATTGATCTAAGGAGTGGTCATCACCAAATCAGAATTTTTAGATTCGAACAAGGGTTGTATGAATTGCTTATCATGCCCTTGGTTTATCTACTGGCCCTGGTACTTTGATGAGGTTGATGAATGAGGTGCTTAAAACTTTCACTACTTGTTTTATTGTTATACACTTTAATGATATCTCAGTTTACAGTCGGAATAAAGAAGAGCACAAGCAGGACCTAAGGTAGGTTTTCAAGGTTCTGAGAGATCAACAACTTTATGGCAAGATAGAAAAATATGAGTTTTTCACTCCACAACTCACCTTGCTAGGGCATGTGGTTTATGCCATGGGAATTCAAGTTGATCAAAGCAAGGTTGAACTAATCTAAGCCTGGCCTCCACCTAAGACAGTGACCAAGGTGAAGAGTTTTTATGGTTTAGCCTCTTTTTACAGCAGATTCAATAAAGATTTTAGTTCTTTTATGGCCCTTATTACTGAATGCATGAAGTAAGGGTCCTTTGAGTGGACCAAGGCCGCCTAGAGGGCCTTTGAAGTCATTAAGCAAAAGCTTTATCAATCACCAATTTTAGTATTCCCACATTTTGATGACCTAATCGAGTTAAAATGTAACGTAAGTCGAGTACCGATTGGGGTTGCCTTAGTCAAATCTAAACGGCCAATTACTTATTTCAGTGAAAAGCTTAATAGCTCTAGGTGTAATTACAACACCTATGGTAAGGAGTTGTATGCAATTATGAGGGCCTTGACTCATTGGGGCCATTACCTCAAGCCTACACCATTTGGGTTGCATTCGAATCACCAAACTCTCAAGTTCATTAATGGCCAACATAAACTGAATTGAAGGCATGCCAAGTGGGCGAAATTCCTAAAATCATTCAATTTCACTTGCAACCATAAGAGTAGCAAAGAAAAGGTGGTGGCATACGCTCTCTCAAGGATATATGCTTTACTTTTAGTCTTTGAAGCTGTGGTTCTTAGATTTCATTCCACTAAAGAACTTTACAAAGAAGACTCAAATTTTACGAAGACCTTAGATAGTGATATCCGAGGTAGTTTATACACCATACAGGAGGGATTTCTATACAAGAAGAACAAGCAGTGCATCCCTAAAGGTTCATTGGGAGAATTACTAGTCCAAGAGGCCCTTAACAATGCACTTGCTTGTCCTTTTAGTATTAACAAGACCATTGAAATCCTTAAAGAGCAGTTCTGATGGAAATCCCTCCATGCCCCTTGATTTAAAAGAAGCAAATCAATTAGGTAATTTCATTTTGGTGTTTAAAGGATGAATAAATCATCCTTATTTTGTTTAAAACCTAAAACAGTAGGTCATAGTTTGCTTCCGGCAGCAAACCCGGTTTTGAGAGGTTAATTACTTAAACTTCTTTAAGGTTTAAGTCCAATATTTTGCATTGAGATTAAAGTTCACGAAGCCAGCTTTCCAGAAAATCAAGTTTCATCCCATTTGGACTTCATTTACCCTCTCAAATTAGACAATAAAACCAAGATATACAAACTGTCAGTTCAAACAGAATGTACCCGATTTTTAGGTATATAACTTGACAAGCGTAATGGTGGTCTAAACCTTGGATTTTTACCTTTTGGAATCCCCAAGATCTTAGCTTTCATGTCCAATTAGAATTACCAGATTTGGAGTTCAATTGGTCAATGAACGAAGCTCATTTTCAGTCCTATGCTGTTTTGGACCAGATTCTGCACGGTTCGAGTATTCAGCTTATTTCAAGGGCCAAATGATGTCTAAATGCTTTGATTCAAAAAGGAGGGTAAACTAGACATCTTAGGGTTTCCTTCCATGTAAAGAAAGCTCAAATTACTCAGCATTTGAGGTGTCAACCATGAAGCACAATACAAGGCAGAAACCAGCACCTAGACACTCGATTACTTAGCTAGGTGGTTTTCCCTCCTAGTTGGGTTTGCTAGAGGTGTGTGCTTGCATACTTGGTCTTTTTGAGCTGCTTGGTAAGCTGCCATCCAGCCATATAGGTGTGAGACACGTGGAGCAAGAAGAAGCCTCCATTTTACAAGCCATGACACGGCCACTCAAGCTTGACATGGCAACCATGCATTCTTTAGCCCTTTTGAAGTGGCAGCCGTGTAATGTTACCTTCCTAGATGGGAAATTAAGTCAACAAGGTTTCTTAATGCTTCGGAAAGAGTTTTAAGAAGATAGACTTGTATTTTGTAGCTTAAACTTTCAGCTTATACACGTTTAAGTCCTAACTGTGTACTAAGTAGTTTAGGTGAGCTTAATGCCTTTCCTAGCTTAGAAGGAAAGCTCTTTTAGTGTATTTTAAAGGCTATATAAGAGCCTTAGTTGTTCATTGTGTAATATATACTTGAATCAGAATTGAAAGAAAACCCCTTTGAGAGCTTTGTGCTTTCGTGCCTTAGTGCATCCAAATACTAAACTTGCTTATCCTTAACTAGGCCGGTTAGGGTGGTGTTCAAGTGAAGTCTTAAACTTGTTTAAGTGGTGTTTCTATATCTTAATCAAGTTTAGGGGCCCTAAACTCAAACTTAGTGGTGTTTCTGTATCTAAGTGAGGGTTTAGAACTATCCATCTACCTTGTTTATCTCACGGGTTCCTTGTTAACTTTGCTGAATTTCAGTTCACAAACTGTGTACTTACGTTCTGGTTTGAGTTTACAATTAATCCCTTGAAGATACATCAAGTTCCTTTTCCTTTTCCTATTTAGAATCCCTTGATTCTAAATTCCATCCCTACCTCACGTTGTTGCTGCCTCACAAATAGCCCCTAACGTGCCACTTTCCTTGGTTTTTTCCTTGATTGTATTCTTCCTTGGTTTTAAGCTTTCACTCTTAATTTGAGTTTTGGCTTGAACCCTCGGTAGGTACATCAAGTTCTACTGGCCCAAGATGGGAAGAGATGTTCACAACGTGGTTTCAGCTTGTACTTTATGCTACAAAGCTAAGAGTCAGTTCCATCAAAGCCTTTATACCCCACTATCTATACCTGTTTTGCCTTATGATGATGTGAGCATGGATTTTATTGTGGTTCCCCCTAGGACTCAAAGAAGGAAGGATGCCATTATTATAGTTTTGGATAGATTCCACTTGATGGCTCACATTATTCCTTGCCGCAAGACTAATGATGCTAGATGCATTATTGAGTTATAATTGAACGAGATCAATAGGCTCCATGGAGTGCCTAAAACTATTGTTTCTGATCAGGACTCTAAATTCTTATCTCATTTATAGAGAAGCTTATGAAAGCTACCAAGGAATAAATTCCTATTTAACACAACATATTGTCGCCAACTGATGGTCAAATAGGGGTTTGGTTACTAAAAGTATGAAGGGTTGGGATTTAAATCCTCCTCATTCTATGTTTGCCTATAATAGGGCTCCCTCTTATGCTACTGAATGCTTTCCATTTGAGTGTGTGCATGGCATTAGCCCTCTTATCCCCATTGATTTACTTCCTATTCCAACTGAGTCCAAGGTATACTCTCAGGCTAAGAAGAGGGCTGGGGAGATGAAGAAACTTCATGAATAGATTCAAGCTCACATTGAGAAGACAAACATAGCATACAAAGCTAGAGCAAACAAGCACCCTAAACCTATGGAATTTAGTCCTGGTGACCTAGTTTGGCTCCATTTATGAAAAGAGAGATATCCTTCCAGGAGCAAGAGCAAGCCCATGCCAAGAGGGGGTGGTCACG
Source organism: Carnegiea gigantea (assembly GCA_029747015.1). Taxonomy (NCBI): domain Eukaryota; kingdom Viridiplantae; phylum Streptophyta; class Magnoliopsida; order Caryophyllales; family Cactaceae; genus Carnegiea; species Carnegiea gigantea. The sequence goes on along the minus strand of JAKOGI010000164.1, from coordinate 239,596 downwards.
TTCAATGACATTCGAATAATAGGAGATAATGCTTACAAGGTCCAACTAATAGAAGACACGGCTATTTCAGCCCCTTTCAATATAGGTGATCTAAGTCTGATGTAATCCTTAGAGAATCACAAGAATTAGGTGAAGAACACTTATGAAAACAAGAGAAGGCATGTGTGTTTCTCAAGTTTAGATTAAGTATTTCCGTTTGTTTGTGATGGAATTAAGTTAACTGATTAGGAATCCACCTAATCCTTAACTTAGGGTCCTTAACTTTGACTAGGAATCCACCTCATCAAAGATTAAGATTTCCAAGATCACCACCTTAAGTGACCAACTTAAGGATAAGCAAGGAAGGGATGAAAGATTAAGACTTCAAGTCCTAAGCTTAACACAAGTTTTTGTATTCAAAGTTGAGTGTTCTCAAAAAGAAGGCTACAAGGCCATTAAATAGGCAAGGATGGCCGGTCATAAGAGGTTTCCTCCCTAGGAGGGTAACTTTCTATGCTAAGTAAAATAGCTTACATCCGGTTCTAATATAATCCTAAATAACCGGTGTAATACCTTGACAAACAACTGAATACTAACTTTGCTAGCTAATTAATCAAGAATACAAGCTTTCCTTTTGCTGAAGGAAGTCCATTTCGGCGCCCACCATAGGGAGAAGGGAAAAATCTGAAGTTAACATGTGTCCTTGAAGTGGTCAAATCCAATTTTGCCTTGTGTTCTTCTCCCATTGGTTCACATGCTTCACATTCATTGGACCACCATGGAGTACGTGTGTAGGCTTATGACTGGACCCAAGATGTTGTTTTGAGGCTAAGCAAACCCTCTTTGCTAGGTAAAACCAGCCGGCTAAGCAAGGGATATGATTGGACCAAAATAAAGGTCCATTCGTACAGCGACACTCAGCTGCTTGTCGTGGTCCAATCAGGGCCATTTTTACCTTGTTAGAAAGCTGCTGAAGACTAGTTTAATCTCCAATTTGAATCAACTCATTTGGACTTCTGTAGCTCCCGTGATTACCAAAACATTGAAGGTATATCACTACAGGACAAAATCTAGATAGCCTGTGAAGATGCTTAAATTTCGTGGACCAAATGAACTCTAATTAACTTGAAACCATTGGAATTGAAAGCTGAAATCTAGCTCTTGAAGGGCAGCAAAAAAATTAGACTTTTAAAACATATTTAAGCCTCCATAATTAAGTAAACAAAACCAGGCTTAACATCGGATGATATCCCGGGTAAAGCAAAATGATCTTGCCTTGCCAAATGACTTTGGATCAAAGATTGGAATGATTTTCTTGGATCATTTGGGACCTCATGGACTAGATGATTAATCGTGGATGGTGCTCCATCATCCTCCCCTTGTTGGGAAGATTTGGCCCTCAAATCTGATAGATAGTTGTCTGGTTCATATGGACTGAGATCAGAAACATTGAATGTGGCTGAGACTCCATAATCCCCTGGCAACTCGACTTTGTAAGCATTATTATTAATCCTTTCCAAAACTTCAAAGGGACCATCTGCTCGTGGCATCAGTTTATTTTTCCTTTTGGGAGGAAATCTTTCTTTTCGCAGATGTATCCACACCAAATCACCTGGCTGAAATACTTTCTCTTTCTTATGTCTGTTGGCGTGGGCCATATAGTTGTTGGTGACTTTCTCGATCCTGGCCTTTACCAACTCATGTAATTTCTGGATTTCGCCCACTCTATCCGCTGCGTCTGCACTTGGCCGTTGGTCTAGTGGTCGTGGTGTAAGATCAAGGGGGGTTAATGGATCAACTCCATATACGACTTTAAAAGGAGATAGACCAGTAGCTTTGCTGGGCGTTTTGTTGTAGGCGAACGCGGCATGTGGAAGTAATAAATCCCAGGCTTTAGCTTGGTGCCTAATCAGGACTCTTAGTAGGGTACCAAGGGTACGATTAGTCACCTCAGTCTGTCCGTTCGTCTGGGGGTGGCAGGTAGTACTATACTTTAGTTTAGCACCCAACTTCTTCCATAAAGTAACCTAAAAATGACTCAAGAACTTGGTATCTCGATCAGAGACTATGGAACGAGGAATCCCATGCAGTCTCATAACTTCTCTAAAGTAGAGCTCAGCAATGTGAGTAGCATCATTAGTCTTCATGCAAGGAATAAAATGAGCCATCTTTGAAAATCTGTCTACGACCACAAAGATAAAATCCTTACCCCTTTGAGTCCGTGGTAAACCAAGTATGAAATCCATACTCACGTCTACCCATGGTTGAGTTGAGATTGGCAGTGGCATGTATAATCCTTGGGGTAACAAATGGCTCTTAGTAATTTGACATGTCCCGCACCTTTTAATAATATCCTGGACGTCCTTATTCATCCCTGGCCAGTAATAATGTTCCCTAAACATGGTTAGGGTCTTGTCTTCTCCAAAATGACCAGCTAACGAACCACCATGGACTTCCCGGATCAACAACTCACGTGTGCTGCACTTTGGGATGCATAATCGAGTACCTATAAAGAGAAAACCCTCCTGTAGCAAGAAATCCCCTTTAGGCCGTTTTTGACACTCCAAAAAAAATGACCTAAAGTCTTCATCATCTTGGTATAAAGCCTTTAGATGCTCGAACCCCAGGACACAAGCATCTAACTGGAATAATAATAGATAACGCCGAGATAATGCATCGGCGCCCTGGTTCAGCTTCCCGGACTTATGCTTGATAGTGAAGTGAAAGGACTGGAGATACTCCACCCATTTGGCGTGGCGAGAGTTCAATTTATGCTAGCCCTGAATATACTTCAAAGCTTCATGATCTGAATGGAAAATGAACTCAGTAGCAATTAGGTAATGACTTCAGTGCTCCAAGCTACGAACGATAGCATAGAACTCCTTATCGTAAGTTGAATATTTCCTCCTGGTATCACATAATTTCGCACTAAAGCAGGCAAGTGGTCAACCTTCTTGAGCAAGAATCCCTCCAATACCAACACCAGAAGCATCACACTCAACCTCAAAAACTTTATCAAAACAGGGTAATGCTAAGACAGGTGCCTGAGTCAACTTTTCTTTCACTTCTTCAAAGGCGGCTTGGGCTTTAGGATTCCATGAGAATGAAGAACCCTTAAGCACCTCAGTCATAGGAGATAAGATGGTACTGAAGTTACGAATAAATCTCCTATAGAACGAGGCCAAACCATGAAAGCTACGAACATCATGAATACTTTTAGGGACAGGCCACATCCGAATGGCCTCTATTTTACTTTCATCAACCTTAATCCCACTTTCAGAAATAATATATACTAAGAAGGTAACTTCACTGGTGAAGAAGGTACATTTCTTAGGATTCCCAAATACCTTTTCTTTTTCAAGAACGAGCATCACCTGAGTAAGATGTTCTTGATGCTCATGCTCGTCTTTACTAAACACCAATATGTCATCAAAGTATACGACCATAAATTTTCCAATAAATGGTCGAAATACTTGATTCATCAACCTCATAAACGTACTAGGGGCATTTGACAAACCAAAGGGCATGACCAACCACTCGTATAACCCTCCCTTGGTTTCAAAGGCTGTCTTCCACTCGTCTCCTTCCCTAATACGGATCTGGTAATATCCACTTCTCAAATCAATCTTGCTAAACACCTTCGAACCATGTAACTCATCCAGCATATCTTTAAGCCTAGGTATGGGATACCTATACTTGATAGTGATTTTGTTTATGGCTCGACTATCGACACACATCCTCATACCACCATCTTTCTTTGGTACCAAAAGAGCCGGAACCGCACAAGGACTTAATGACTCCCGAACCAATCCCTTAGACATAAGCTCTTCAACCTGACGTTGAATTTCTTAGGTATCTTTCGGATTGGCTCTGTAGGCTGGCTTATTTGGTAACACTGCCCCAGGTATAAGGTCAATATGATGTTGGATGTCACGTTTGGGAGGCAAACCCGTAGGGATTTCATCGGGAAATAGGTGACCAAACTGACTTAATATGATCTTGGCTATAGGATGGGATGGTAGGGGTGTTTCAGGCTCAGTTTGCACTTTTAAGATCCATTCTTTCAAGGCTTTAAACTCATGTTGAGAAGCCTTTAGGACTGGTTCTCCAAGTGACAACAATAGGTCGGATTGATTTAGGTTTTTTTGTGGTTTCTTTTTGTGGAGTTCGGATGGGGCTAATGGAGTAAGGGTGATTTTTTTGCCATCTTTTGAAAAGGAATATGTGTTTAGGAAACCATTATGCATAACCTTTCGGTCATACATCCAGGGGCGTCCTAACAGAATATGGCAGGCATCCATGGGGACAACATCACACCAAACCTCATCTTGGTAATTCTTACCAAGAGTAAATGAAATCAAGCATCGAGAGTTAACTTGAATCCCTTTACTCTGGTTCAACCACTGAATATTGTATGGGTGTGGATGAGCCATAGTTTCTAATTTCAATTTCTCGATCACCTCCAAAGAAACTACGTTGGCACAACTTCCTCCATCGATAATCACTGAACAAATTTTGCCTTGGATGGTACAACGTGAATGAAAGATATTTTCACGTTGCTCATCCTTAGCTGATTTTTGAACACTCATCACCCTCCTGATTACAAGCATCTCTCCCTCATCTGCTTGCTCCATAAACTCTTCAGTTTCACTTTCCAGATCTTGCACATCTTCTCCCTCTTCTTTTTCCTCTCTTTTTTTCTCCACATACTCATCCTTTTTTGACACCCACTCAGCTAAAGAAATAATTTTGCGACTTGGACAATCAGATGCGATATGTCCGAAGCCCTGACACTTATAACACCTCTTTTGGCTAGTTTGGTTTGGATGATTTGGGATCTACTGGAGCCTTTGTGGAGTTGGGGTTTTTTGTGGAAAGGAAGGGGAAGGTGGCGTGGGTTTAATGGGTTGAGGCGTGTAGCTCCCCTTGTTAAAGGGTTGCCTACAGCTTGGTGTTGAAGAATATGGCTTGGAAAAATCACACACATAGGTTCTAGATTTTCTCTACTGCTCCACTTTATGTGCCAGAATACAAACTTCATCGAATGAGGTATAAGCTTGCAAATCAACTATGTTGGCTATTCTAGGATCAAGTCCTCCTAGATAACGAACAATAGTTTTCTCCTCAGGCTCATGAATGTCGCATTTAATCATGAGTTTTTCGAACTCACGTGTGTATTCTTCAACATTCATTTTGCCTTGTTGTAAATGGTGAAAGAGTATGTACTGATCTTGAACGTATGTGGAAGGCAGGAAACGTGCTTTCATCTTGGCCTCCATTTTATCCCAAGTACTAATTTTAGTCTTTCTCTCCCTAGTTCTCTTGGCATTGAGGTTCGTCCACCATAAGGAGGCGTACTTTCTCAATCTAAGAGCAACTAGCTTCACTTTTTTATCCTCAGGTATTTCCTTGAACTCAAAGACTCTCTCTACAGTCTGTAACCATTCTATGAACTCATCAGGGTCTAACTTTCCTTCAAACTCAGGAATCTCAACTTTGAAATCTCCTAAGTTAGAAGTAGGTTTAGGACCCCTAATAGCCCTCACAAATGGTACTTCTTCTTCTTCTAACTCAAACAAAGCTCGATTAATATCTTCCTCATTCTCACCGCTCATTCTTCTTGGTCGTTCACTAGGCTCCTCTATTCTGATACCTCCTGATCCTTGCATCTTCTGTTTTTGCTTCATACTATCACTAAGTTGCTTCTTCAGATATTCATTTTGAGCCCTGAGTTCTTGATTACTCAAGAACAATTCTTGCATTTGATTGGTAATAGCTTCAAGTTTCTCATCCATTGACATACTAGTACTCATTTTGTGATCGAGGGAAGGAAAGGCTTGAAGTGTGGATTGAGTTTAGAATGAAAAGGCAAGGATTCTTCACGTAGCAAAGTGGCACGGTCGTGCTTGTGGACACGGGGTACCCGTGCCAACTTGCTGTCCGTGGAAAAAAGGAAGAGCCGGTTTGAGTGTTTTGGAATGAGGGATGTGTTTGATGACTTGCTTTGTATTTAGCTTTGGTTCAGAGTATAGGCTGGGGTAACGTGTGGTCCAGGCAAGGATCTGAACTTGCTCTGATACCAAAAATGATGTAATCCTTAAAGAATCACAAGAATTAGGCGAAGAACACTTATGAAAACAAGAGAAGGGATGTGTGTTTCTCAAGTTTAGATTAAGTGTTTAGGTTTGTTTGTGATGGAATTAAGTTAACTGATTAGGAATCCACCTAATCCTTAACTTAGGGTCCTTAACTTTGACTAAGAATTCACCTAATCAAAGATTAAGATTTCCAAGATCACCACCTTAAGTGACCAACTTAAGGATAAGCAAGGAAGGGATGAAAGATTAAGACTTCAAGTCTTAAGCTTAACATAAGTTTTTGTATTCAAAGTTGAGTGTTCTCAAAAAGAAGGCTACAAGGCCATTAAATAGGCAAGGATGGCCGGTCATAAGAGGTTTCCTCCCTAGGAGGGTAACCTTCTATGCTAAGTAAAATAGCTTACATCCGGTTCTAATATAATCCTAAATAACCGGTGTAATACCTTGACAAACAACTGAATACTAACTTTGCTAGCTAATTAATCAAGAATACAAGCTTTCCTTTTGCTGAAGGAAGTCCATTTCGGCGCCCACCATAGGGAGAAGGGAAAAATCTGAAGTTAACATGTGTCCTTGCAGTGGTCAAATCCAATTTTGCCTTGTGTTCTTCTCCCATTAGTTCACATGCTTCACATTCATTGGACCACCATGGAGTACTGTGTAGGCTTATGACTGGACCCAAGATGTTGTTTTGAGGCTAAGCAAACCCTCTTTGCTAGGTAAAACCAGCCGGCTAAGCAAGGGATATGATTGGACCAAAATAAAGGTCCATTCGTACAGCGACACTCAGCTGCTTGTCGTGGTCCAATCAGGGCCATTTTTACCTTGTTAGAAAGCTGCTGAAGACTAGTTTAATCTCCAATTTGCATCATCTCATTTGGACTTCTGTAGCTCCCGTGATTAGCAAAACATTGAAGGTATATCACTGCAGGGCAAAATCTGGATAGCCCGTGAAGATGCTTGAATTTCGTGGACCAAATGAACTCCAATTAACTTGAAACAACTTGGAATTGAAAACTGAAATCTAGCTCTTGAAGGGCAGCAAAAAAATTGGACTTTTAAAACATATTTAAGCCTCCTTAATTAAGTAAACAAAACCGGACTTAACATTGGATTATATCTCGGGTAAAGCAAAATGATCTTGCCTTGCCAAATGACTTTGGATCAAAGATTGGACTGATTTTCTGGTATCATTTGGGACCTCATGGACTAGATGATTAATTGTGGATGGTCCTCCATCAAAGTCCTTATGCACAAGACTATTTTGAAGAAATCATGGCGCTACTGCACAAGGGAGAGAGGTAAAAAGATAATAAACACTTCCATACTATCCATATTCTCCCTTGACCATCCAAAATGAAGCACTATTTGGGATAGCATGTCGGGTGGTACTCTTAAGCCTTCTGATGGCAAGATCCTACTATGCTGGACTCCCTAAGAAGTCTTCTTTTAAGTAGTGACATCCATTTTGGGTTATGATTATGGCATTTTAGTAAGTTAGCCTAAAACAGTAGCATACTCAGTTTGGGCTATTTTTTATCCGGTTACAAAGAAGTGGTTGTTTCTTAACCTTCCACTTGACTTAGGATTGATTTTATTATTTAGGAAGATTATTAACATAATTGTAACACCCATGCTTTAAAATCATTCCTCAATCATGTCTAGCTTGGAATAACAACTTGCACAAATTTGGTGTTATCCTAGGTTGTTCAAGTCAAAATAAGCTATTTTGACATTACAATGGATTCTGCTACATCTAGAAGGTTTGGTCACCTACCTCTATGTTTTCATGGATCCTTAAGTATCCACGAAAACCATCATGAAGGCCCAGCTGCTTTTGAAGACAAGTGGACTAATAATCCAAAAAAGAGAATGCTTATTTCATCTGAATTGGCCAACCGCAATGCAAGTCACATCTACGGCCTTCTTTCTCTCTCTTTCATATGCAAGTGGGTTGACTTGAACTACTAATCATGCCCAGGAACAAGATTATGTAAATCAAAGCATAGATTGGCTAGACTCATTCTAAGTAATCAGTTAGCTTATTTTCAATTTAGGAGACACTTTGCACCAAAGCTAGATTGAGGATTACCTAAGCATTAAGGCTGGTTTTTTGGTAAGAAAAGAGTCTAGGCTAGTTATTTAAATGACTCCCTTTCTAGTTGAAACTTTGTTGTACATCTATGAAAGAAACTCCATTGTTGAACTCAAAGTTCCCCCAAAATTTCATTTAACAAATTATGATTAACTTGTTAAACTGAGTGGTCCCCTTTAATGTAATTCTCGTGTCCTTGATAAGTGCCTCTCATATATATCATTTTAGGGTCATTTTGCTGCATTTTAATAGAATTATGTGCTTTACGTTACCATTTATACCCTTGTTCTTGATTTATGCTTGGGTATGGTTGTTTGATGATATTTGTAGGAATTTAGACCGTTTTAACCCAACATTTGACCCTCATTTGAGTATATTTTGAACCCCTACGGATGTCCATAAGGTGTTATGCCCATGGAGCAAGAGAAGAGTAGAAAAGTTAGTTCCAGCCAAGGCCACAGTCCCACTGTGGTGCCCCCCACAGACCGTGGTGAGCTGCGTAACTATGGCCTCTTCATTTTCCCTTCAGCTTTATGACTGAAAATCCTCAGGTTCCCCGTTATAAACTCATCCCTCAATAGCAGAAGAAAGGAAGCATAGCATAGATAGTCCATTTTCTTCCTAAATTTTACTCTTTTTAGTTAGGATTTTTAGTTTGCTTTTTATGTAAGTGAGAAATCTTGAGAGAGGAGTTCGGTTTATTAGCGGTTTGAAGACTTTGTTGAAGGCTGCCATTATCAAGCCCTTCCCTCTTAGATTTCCCCAATTCGATGGGTTAATTGTTTAATTTTTAATCATAGTGAGTAGTCTATCTTGTCTAGGGATTTGTTATTTAATAGAAGTATAGTTGGATCATGTTATAGTCAATAGAATTGTGCTTTTGTTTCATGATTGGTTTGATTTCATTTTATCAAGTGAATATTATGTTTTGATTAGATTTTGGCCAAATTTTGCTTACACACTTGAAATAATTGAATAATGAACTGAAAGGTGAAATTGATTTTTAGACTGCTTGATAGAACCCAATATAACGATGACTCAAAAGAGAGATTTGCATGTTGGGAGGACTTGAGAGTAATCAAAAACATTCAACTTTGATTAAGATAAATTAGTTTGGAAGAATGACTTTTGCTTAGTTTAGGCAATTTGGTTGATTTCAAAAGAATATACTAAATTCTTAATAGATCACAATTCCTCGAAATTATCCAATTAGAGAAAAGCCCATGTTAATCATATTGATCCAACACCTTTGTTAACTACATAAATCCCTAGGCATTTTTTCTTGATTGAATTTAGAATCAGTTAATTAGAAGTTGTTAAATCAAATGATTGACTAAGTTATTGCTTAGCATTTTCTGGTAGAAAGGACTCGATAGATTACTTTGGTCCTTGAGGATGATGTTTTATCTGTACTATGACACCCGTACGCTTACTGCAGTGGTCAAGTTTTTGGGGCCGTTATCGGGGACCAATTTGTTAACTATTGAGTTTGTCTTGCGATAGTGCTTGCAGGACTCTTCCCCATTTATACGAAGTTTATTTCTATATGAACCAGATCCCGAGATCGAGAGGACTTTCCACCTAAGGAGGAAGAATCAAAAGATTGAAGAACAAAGATGCGAGGCAGGAGGAACTTTAACATAATGGTGGGAGGAGGAGGTGAACAAAGGAGGACGCTTAGGGATTTTGTTACCCCTGGAGTCTAAGGAATCAACTCAAGCTTCGCTCCCCCTAATGTTAATACAAACAATTTTAAGCTAAAGCCAGCTCTCATTTCTATGGTGCAACAATCCCAATTTAGCAGCACTCCTTTAGAAGACCCGAAATTACACCTCTCTGTCTTTTTAGACGTGTGCGACACGTTGAAGCTTAACGGAGTCCCCACTAATGCTATTCGACTACGATTATTTCCCTTCTCAGTAAGGGATAAGGCAAGAGCTTGGCTGCATTCTCTGCCTTTGAGATGTATCACCACATAGGATGAGCTTACTAGAGCTTTCCTCACCAAGTTATTCCCTCCAAGTAAAGCGGTAAGTTTGAGGAATCAAATCACCAACTTCGCTTAAAGGGATAATGAGGGGCACTATGAGGGTTAGGAGTGGTTTAAGGATCTGCTGCATTTCTGCCCCATAATGATCTTCAACGATGGATGATTATTCAAGCTTTTTACAATGGTATGACCCAACCTGTAAGGTGCACTATTGATGCAGAGGCAGGAGGAACTTTGATGAATAAAACTTAAGAGGAGGCCTATAATTTGATTGAGGAGATGGCACTCAATAATTTCCAATGGTCCATTGAACGAGGCTAACCCAAACTGGTTGGAGGTAAGCTTGATGTTGATGCACTTACTTTGCTTTCTGCTAAAGTTGATACTATGACTCAAAGGTAGGACCGTATAAATGTTAATGCTATGAATTCTATTGCCCCTCTCCCATATGAAATTTGTGGCTCTGTTGAACATGTGACTTTGAATTGTCAAGTTAGGAGTTCTTTTCCTCAAGACTGTAGTGAAGTCGATTGCATCCAAAACTTCAACCCAAGGTCGGCCAATGACCCTTATTCTAGTACCTATAATCTGGGTTAGAGGAATCATCCGAATTTCTCATATAGGTCTAATCCAAACCCTCCGAATATGCCCCCAATGAATGCTAGGCCACCCCCCGATTTTCAAAGACCTCCTTTCTGTCCACAAGTACCTCAAAATTCTAATTTAGTAGGCATGATGGAAAGTATGCTCATGGCACAACAAAAGCAGGATGAGTATATTAAGCAATTAGCCTCTAAGGTTGATGTGCTTACGACTCATAACAAGATATTGGTAGCCGAAATTACCCAACGAGCTAACTTTTCATCTACGCCCCTAGATAGACTTCTTAGCAAGCCTGAACCTAACCCACATGAGCATTGTAATTGTATTACCTTGAACGAAAAAGTGGAGCACTCTACTGACCCATAGGATATACTAATTAAAGAGGGTAGAGAAATAATTATGGTTGAGAGTAAGGTAGGGAATGATGGTGGCAAGGCCGCCACATTCATAGAGAATGAAAATATAGAGATCCCCATCATTTTTCCACCTAAGCTTTTTGACCCAGGTAGTTTCCTTATCCCCTGTATTGTGGGAAATATGCAAATTGAGGGAGCCTTGTGTGATCTAGGTGCAAGCATCAGTTTAATGTCTTACTCTTTATTCCATAAGCTTTACTTAGGGCCATTATAGCCCGCACCCTTTTCACTACAGTTAGCAGAAGGTTTTGAAATGCAACTGATAGGCAAATTAGAAGTTGTGCCATGATAGGAGATATTTGGATATTATAAGACTTTATCATAGTTGATATGGCCAAGATCGATGATGCCCAAATCATTCTAGGTAGGCCCTTTATAGCTACCGCACGGTGCTATATTGATGAAAGAAAGAGGCGTATAGCATTTGATGTACAAGGGTGCTATGCTATGTTTTGTCATATGGAGGAGAAAGTGGTTTTTCTTAGTTCTTCTCCATTGGATGAATTTCCCCCTTCCCCTAAGATTAACATAGAGGATATGTTGAATTGTGAAGATCCTTTTGACTGTGACTAGATTTCTACTGAGGACCCCGACCAAAGGTATGTTAAGGTGGAGTTTGCTATTCCTATGCCACCTAGTATACCCAAGGTTGAGGCCCATACTTCTTATGAGTCTGCTCTGAGTAATTATTGCAGGATTGCTTAAGCTGTTCTCTCTCTACCCCCTGTGGAGGGATTTGATGCAGATTTTGATTTGGGGGTTGAACAAGGTGATGGTAGTTAGTCTGATGGGCTACGTAAGCGGTTTGTCTTATATACAGATAGTGCATTATGGCATCAATTGATGACGATGAATGACCTTCGACCAGAGCTTTTGAGGTGGTACCTTCGATTGAAGGCATTCGATTTTGTGGTCCATGATAAAGCTAATGTCCATACACTCACTGATCCGATCAAGCATAGAATTATGGTCAAGCTCCTGACCTTAAAAGGGCGCTTTTCTGGGAGGCAACCAAAGCTCTTTTTCTTTTCTTAGCTTTGATTTTCATGATTTTTTATAGTTTTTCCAAAATACGAGAAAAAAAGAAACAAAAAAAGAGACTTCAAAAAAGAGAGTAGGATGAGATTAGAATAAGGGGAAAAAAAATAAAAAAAGAAAAAAAGAAAAAAAAGAGAAAAAGAAAAAGATAATAAAATTGTTTGGCACCACGGCCAGCAGCCTAGCCGCGCAGTCGTGGGGAGCCAAACCTAGAAATCAAAAAAAATTTGGCGCCAATAGACACCATCGTTGGCCCGTGGACCGTGGTGAACTGCTATGGACCGTGGTAAACTATTGTCGACTGCAGTTAAGGGTTTTAACCGTGACGACCCTCCGTTTTCACCAAACTTCATCTTTTTCTTTGACTCTTTCTCTCTCTACGTCTCTCTTTCTCTTACTAAACACACCATTACTACACCATCACTTTTCCCTCAATTCTTCTCATTTTTACTCCATTTTCACCCAACATCGTTCCTCTTCACTTAGCCCTTCTCTTTCTTCCATAAATTTCATCTCTTCTTCTTCTTCCTCTTCTTCTTCTTCTTCTTCTTCTTCAAACTCATCTCACCTTCACCCATCGACCGTAACCATCTTCTTCTCCCTCTAATTCTTTTTCTTTTTTTCATTTTTCTTCCTCAAATTTTATTATTTATGTTTCAAGTTCAGTTTTTGTTTCATTTTGCAACAATGGCACCGACCAAAAAGCAAAGGAGTGTTAAGGAGGTTGGATCATCAAGTCAAGCACTGTCTCGCCCTTAACGGACCTCACGAACCTCCACTAATGCTCGAGCCCAGGCTAACATTCTTCATCTTCTTGGTTTGATAAGCCCCAATCATGTTGCCAGATATAATTGTTTGAATGAACACATGATTGTGGCAACCCGTTATTATGATGAGGAATTATTAGCGCATTTAGGAATGATAGATGATATTAGGTGGTAGTTTGCACGAGATGATATGGGACACTTCATAGAAATAAAAGAGCATACATACTGAGACCTGACCTTAAAGTTCCTGAGTAACTTTATGTTGAGGTCACTAGAGGGCCTCAATGTGAAGCCCAGTACATTTCATTTTACTTTTAAGGACAATTATATGAGTTGAACTTAGGTACCTTCCACAGTGTATTCAGTTTTCCACCTAGTACAAGTTTACCGAACCGATAAGTCCCCTGTGAATTCAACTCAAATGCATTTTGGGGCGAGCTTTCGGGGAATGTTAGGTACAACACTAGTTCATCCAAGTGCACACATATTAGGAACCCCTGCATTTGGGTAGCTCTGCATATCCTAGCTTGCTATTTCTTTGCTCAGGACGATAGTTTGAATGTCATTGAATGTCTCGAGATTATCTGAGTTATATTTCTTATCTTACATACTTGACAGTGTCCAGCTTGACCTCAGTTCATTTTTAGCCAAGCAATTGTATAGTGCTGCTATTAGCACTAAGGGTAGGATAGTCATAGGTTGTATTGTAACAACTATCACTAGATTTTTGGGTATTGAGCCCAACTCTGAGGATAGAGTCTCTGGGTCCGAGCGGCTTAATCAAGCTGCTTTTGAGATCATGAATTTTTATAAAGTAGAGGCTGGGCGTTTGTGCTGGATTTACCGTGGGGATCGGCTTCAGCCGCTTCCAATGTTGATCGAACCACCTTATTTCACCGGGCTAACCTTTATTGGATACCTGGCGATGCTACGGTTGTTCAACCATGCACCCTATCCTCCATTCGCTTATTCTAGTCAAGCTAAACCTAGCTTTTCCGTACAACCACCCCCTACTAACTATGCTGACCTACAAGCCACCCTTAGGTCCATTCAGGAAGACCAAGTGTGCCTTCGAGCTTATGTTGCTTCTGATAATGCCGCTATTCATGACTTTGTCCAAGAGTGCCATGACAAGCTCTGTGGGATGGTTGCTACCTAGACTCATTATTTCCAGGACTATAGGGCTTGTTTAGAGACCTGGCGTGATTGGCATATCTCTTATGGGTAGCCACCCCATCCTCCTTCCCCACCTCCTTTCTAATTTCTGTTTGCTACTCACCTTCCCTTTTTCTACTATATGCACACATTAAGGGCAATGTGTAATTCAAGCATGGGGGAGTTAGTCATTATATTTGACATCTGATGCCTTATTTAGTTAGGCGTCTTGTGTATCGCATATATTGTTTGTGATAGTTTTTATTATAGGTTTTATTGTAGTCTTCATTCTAGATTACATTGTTTTTAGTTTCTTTTCATTCTAGATTGTGCATAAAAATGTTTGAGAATGAGCTTGCGAAAATGAGCTTCATGTTTTGACCATATGTTGAGTGCGAGCTGATTACCCCGTGACTCTTTACACGAATTTGGGCATGTGTTTACCAATGCGCTAATTATAACCTTGGTAGATGTCTCGTGAGGCTTTGAGCTTTTAGAGACTATTTATCAATTTAGTCTCATGTTTCTTTCATGTGTGACTCTTCCTTGACATCATTTCTCTAGAACTTATTTTGATTCTCATTCAAAATCACATTTTGCATATGCATTTAGGTAATATGATTGAGGCATTCTTTCTCTTGTTTAACCCAATAACAAAATAGCCACCTTTGTTGCATATCATATCCCTTGCTAGCCTCTTTGAGCTTATATCTACTTTTCTTGATTTGAACCTCCTAGTATAGCCTACGGCCAAATGATCATCTCACCCTTAAGCCAAGACTGTAGGAGCATTTCAATCTTTTGCATCAAGTTTGATTAGAAGCTAGTAACGTGTATTGAGAACTTTTTAGTGGATTCGGTTGTTTGGTGAAGGGATGTGTGATCTTGTTTGACAAAAGGAAATCTCTTGTCTTTTTGTACAAAAATTACAGAAGAGTTAAGATTCAAAGTTTGGCATGGATTTCCCTTGGCTAACTCTTTTGGGGGGGAAAAACACAAAATATAAAAAAAGCAAAAGAAAAAATAGAGAATAATACTAAAAGTGTTACCCTTGTTTGGGATTATAAAATATTTATTGCTTTTAACTCTTTGTCTCTTCAATTAGGGATATATTTCATTACTGAATTATAATGGTTTAGGGAGAACATTGTATGATGCATTGGAAACATTTAGCTTTTAGTCTATGGCTTCTAGCTCCAAATTTTCAAAATATTTGTTCCCCTTTTACCTTTACCTATGGCCCCATTACAACCATATAAAAGTCCTCATGATTGTTTAGTGCGTTGGCATTTTACTCATGGTGAATTAGAGAATCTTGTCAAGTATATGGTAGATTTGAGTCTATGGAATGAGAATTGAGGGAACATTCATACATATTTTTAAACACATGAGTGATGAGTGCCACATGACTATAGTGAGGTTCTACCGGCATCGCTAGCTCCATTTGTTTCATATGTTAAATGATTGTATTTGATGATTTGAGGGGATTGATTCAAATTTGACATTGTGGTATATCAAGTAGTTTTTGAAATTTTTATTTCCTAGTCTCTGTGCAAAATGATTTTGCCATCTTTTTGGGCTAATATTATATGAGCTTTGCCATTGAAACGCTACCTTTGTCTATCCTAAGGAGGTTTTGAATAATTTTCGATTTTACCATTGCTTAGGGATAAGCAACAGTTTAAGCATTGGGGGTTTGATAGGTGCCTATCGTATATATCATTTTAGAGTCATTTTGCTACATTTCTAGGAGAATTATGTGCTTTAGGTTACCATTTATACTTTTATTCTCGATTTATGCTTAGGTATGGTTGTTTGATGATATCTGCAGGACGTTAGACCATTTTGACCTAGCATTTGACCCTCACTTGGTTATATTTTGACCCCCCATAGATGTCCACGTGGTGTTATGCCCATGGAGCAAGCGAAGAGCAGCAAACTTGGTTCCACCTAAGACCATGGTCCAACCGTGGTCCCTCTCACGGACAGTGGTGAACTCTGTAACTATGGCCTCTTCATTTTCCCTTCGGTTGTGTAGCTGAAAATCCTCATGTTCTTCTTTATAAACTTGTTCCTCAGCACTAGAAGAAAGGAAGCATAGCATAGATAGTCCATTTCCTTCCTTTTTACTGTTTTTATTTAGGATTTTTAGTTGTCTTTTTATGCAAGTGAGAAATCTTACGTGCGAAGTTTGGTTTGTTGGCGGTTTGAAGACTTTGTTAAAGGTTGTCTTTGTCAAGCCCTTCCCTCTTAGATTTTGCTGATTCGATTGGTTAGTTATTTAATTTTGAATAATGAGTGAGTAGTTTATCTTGTCTAGGGATTTGTTAATTAATGGAAGTGTAGTTGGATCATGTTATAGTCAATAGAATTGTGCTTTTGTTTCATGATTGGTTTGATTTCATTTTATCAAGATGAATATCATGTTGTGAGTAGATTTTGTCCAAATTTTGCTTGCACACTTGAAACAATTGAATGAAGAACTAAAAGGCGAAATTTGATTGTTAGACTACTTGATAGAACCTAATATAGCGATGACTCAAAAGAGGGATTTCATGTGTTGAGAGTGATCAAAAACATTGAACTTAGATTAAGATAAATTAGTTTAAAAGAACGACTTTTTCTTAGTTTAGGCAATTTGGTTGATATCGAAGGAATAGACTAAATTCTGGATAGATTATAATTCCTCAAAATTATCCAATTAGAGAAAAGTGCATGCTAATCATATTGATCCAGCACCTTTTTTAACTGCATAAATCCCTAGGTGTTTCTTCTTGATTGAATTTAGAATCCGTTAATTAAAAGTTGCTAAATCAAATCGTCGATTAAATTATTGCTTTCCATTTTCTAATAGAAAGGACTCGATAGATTACTTTGGTCCCTAAAGACTATATTTTATCTATACTACGACACCTGTGCACTTGCGGCAGTGGTCAGTCCTAGTGTTCGTAAATTAGAGGGTGGATTCCTACCTTAGTTTCAGTGGTCGCCGAGCCTCTAACCCATCCATGTCATTGCACTTGCTGATTGAAAGCTTAATTCACCCAAACTAAGACTCGAGGAAAACCTTGCTTGAGTTTTGATTAAGGTTATGTATCACTTCCCTCTTTGAGTCCCAATCAGAGCCACAATGAAATCTATACTTACATCATCCCAAGCCCTAAAAGGGTGTGGGCAGTGGGGTATATAAGCCTTGGTGGAATTAACTTTTGACTGAAATGATCTTATGAACATCGCCTCCTATTTTTTGCCGATAGAAATGCTCTTCAGAATATGAGCAATCTTGTTCAGCAAAAATGGCCAGCAAGAGCACCCATATGAGTCTCTCGGACCAATAGCTCTCTTAAAGAGTGCTTAGGAATGCAAAGCGTGTTGTTACTAGATAGATATCCTTCTTGGGTAGTGCAGGGCCCATCTTTTGGAGTTTCCTTGTTCAAGAGCTCAAAATCTGGATCCTCTTTATAAATCTCTTGGATTGGATGAAATCTAAGTACCTTTACTTCCAAAACAGAAAGTAAGTTATACCTTCTAGAGAGGGCATCCATAGTCATATTCCCTTTTCCACACTTCTATTTGCAAGTAAAGTTGATTGATTGAAGAAACTCCACTTGTTTTGCATGTCTTTCATTTAACTTTTGCTGCCCATTGAAATATTTGAGCGTCTGATGGTCTGAGTGCAGTACATAAGGTTTACACTTGCGGCAACGACCCAAATGAGTCATAGCCCTTACAGTAGCATAGAATTCTTTGTAAAAAGTGCTAATAGTTACACCTAGAACCATTAAGTTTCTCACTAAAGTAGGCATAGGCCTTTTAAATTATATTAGGGTAGCTACTATCCCAACTCCACTTGTATCACATTGAAGCTCAAATAAGCCTTTAAATTTTAGAAGGGCGAAGATAGTGCTTGGCATGGTTTATGCTTGATAACTTCAAAGGCATTTTGGGCAGCCTTGGACCTCTCAAAACCTCCTTTCTTCATACACTCAGAAATGGGGGCCATGACTAAGCTGAAATCCCCAATGAACCTCCTGTAGAAAGAGGCCAAATCGTGAAAACTCCTTACCTTCATGACTGGCTTGGGTTGAGGCTAGGTTTGAATTGCCTCAATCTTGCTTTGATTAACTTATATACCATTGGCTGAAAGTAGATAACCAAAGAATGTAAGTTATCGAGTGAAAAACCCACACTTCCCTATCTTGGCATACAGTTTTTGCCCTCTCAGTACCTCAAATGCTCCTTATGGTTTCTTTTATTCTGGCATTAAATCAGAATATCATCAAAGTACACCGTCACAAAGTGATCAATGAAAGGTTTAAGGACCTTATTCATTAATATTATGAAAGTGCTAGGGGCATTGGACAAACCAATTGGCATCACAAGTCATTCATACAACCCTTGGATTATCTTAATGGTTATTTCCTGTCATCGCCATCTCTCATCCTAATATGATGATATCCACTCCTTAGATCAATCCTAGAAAATAACTTAGACCCATGCAACGCATCTAGCATATCATCAAGTCTACCAATGGGATACCTATACCTAATTTTAATATTGATAATAGCAAGAGTGTCCACACACATACTCATGGTTTCATCATTTTTTAGAACAAGCAAAGCCAGAACAAAACATATACTCATGCTTTCCCTAGTGCCATCCTTATTAGTGAGCTCTTGAACTTGCATTTAAAGTTCCTTACTTTCAGTAAGGTTACACCTAGAGGCTGGTTTGTTTGCTTGGGCAGCTCCAGGTAGTAGGTTAATTTAGTGCTCAATGCCTCTAAGTGGAGGCAAACTCGGGGGCAAATCTGTAGGAAAAACATTCTCAAACTCTTGAAGAAGAGGTCGAGCTAAAGAACATAAGGGTGATCCTAACTCTCATTTTCCAACGCGAGCAAGGCATAAGCAGCCTCACCATTACTTTTGGAGCTCTCAGCCCATGCTTGACTCAAAAAAGGGCTTTCTCTCTTGTGTTTCCCTCCAATTTGAACTAATGCTAGGCATGACTTGACTTAGGGGTAAGGGGGCCAAAGTATAGCTATAGCCTTTCACTTTGAAGGTGTAGGTATTGATCTTTCCGTGGGGAATAACGCTTTTATCAAACTACAAAGGCCTATAATGTAACATGTGACGTACATCTATAGGTAAAACATGACATAGCACTTAATCTTCAAAGTAACTAATGTAGTAAGAAATCAAGGCTTGCTTAGTCACATGTACCTCATTTCCCTTTTTAAGCCATTGACATGAATAGGGCTAGGGACATTGGACAGTAGGCAGTCTTGGTTTATTAATCAAATGGATAGAAACCACATTGGTACGACTACCTCCATCAATAATAAAGCCACATACAATGCCTTAGATGGTACACCATGAGTGAAAGATATGTTCTCTTTGGTTTTCCTCTTGGGGTTTCCCATGGTATGCAAAATTCCACTCAGTACAAGCATCTCTCTTACATCAGAAGGTAGGAAAGTAGCTTGTTCCTCAAATTCCTCCTCTTCCTCACTTATTTATAAGTGAATCTAGTCGATCTCTTTAATCTCTCTAATGGTAAGTGTAGCTTGAAAGTGATCGTACCCTTCATATTTGAAACACCTTTTGCCATCAAGTTTCTTATCTTTATTAATATCTTCTTTTGCAGCAGTCTCAAGCATAGAATGAACGTAGGGCTTAGTTTGTGTGCTTGGCTGTAAGTAAGAACTAAAGAATGATCTCTTGCTCTTGGAATATTTTTTAACTTTTATGGCTAGCTTACACACATCCTCAAAAGACAAGTAAGGTTGTAGTTTAAACTTTTTAGCAATGTTCGGATCAAGCCCTCTTAAATACCTAGTTATTGTATGCTTGGTTTCCTCCTCCAAGCTAGTTCCTTGTAATTGTTAGGCAAAAATCTCTTATGCATGAGTTTCTTTAACTTGGACCACGTCCTGATCCGTGACTTGCCTTCCTTACTTCTCGTCCTTTTGGTGTTTTTATACCAAAGGGAGGTATACTTTTTCAATTTAAGGATGGCAATTTTAAAAGCTTTTTCTTGAGAATATCCTTGATTTCAAAGAATCTCTTCAAAACTTAAAACCACTTAAGGTATAACTTCGCGTTTAGGTTCCCTTCAAATTCAGGAGGGCCAAATTTCATGGCCCTCTAATAATCCAGGGGTTGCCTATGATGTCTCCCTCACCTCTTTACAGGCTCATCAACTTAGGATAAAGATGACTGAGTGGAAGGGTTACCACCCCTTTGAGAGCCTGATAGAGATCGAGGCACCTGGGATGTCCTTGAGCATGTGGACACTACAAAGGTGTATCCAAATCTAGGAGAGATCTGCGAAATCATGGCATTGGTCAAGGAGCACCTCTACAAGCAGTTCTATTTAGCTCTAGTTCAGCCAGTTTCTAGCTAGAGTTTGTGACCATGATCAGTATTGATCATGAGTTGGAAAGGGCCTACTAACGCCTCTAACCATTACTTAAGTTTATCCTTAGTCCAATAACATAAGTTTTAATGTTTTTAGAACGCAGGAGGTTAACCATTCCAAAATCCTTGAAATTCAATTGCCGATTGAATTATGGTTAATATAGATCGACCTGAGACTTATGGTCCAAGACAAGCCAAGTTTAAGGAAAAAAGAGAGATTTTGTTTTCTTTACGTTTATTTTGTTTAAAATTTATTTACCTCTCTCTCCAACTTTTATTTTGAAATTAATTACCTTGCCCTCCCAAATTACCCAAACACTTAGCTCCCTTTCCCACTCAAACTCTCCACCCTCTCTCTTCCCTAGTAGCCGCCCCCTTTTTTGTTTTCTATTCTCTCCCACTACGCTCTCTCTAGCTCTCTCTCTTCTATCTTACTCCCTAGCCCTCTAGGCTGCCTTGCACTGCTGCCACCAACCTTCGGCAGTCGTGCCGCCGCTAGGCGCCACCATAGCTACCACCCACTCCCTCTCTCCCTTTTGGTTTTCGTGAATGTGGTTGCATAGTTTTGAAACCCTACTCACATGCATATTTCATGTACCAAGAAAATAATAAAGCTAGAGTCTCTTTCCTGTTTCTACGGTCTTACAATTCAAGAACACAATTTTGCAACTTTTGATGCATATTTTATGAAATTTCATATTTAAACTCGATATGGGTGGCGATTCCATCATCTTTCTTTTCAAAACCCGATCAAGGTAAGCATAGTGGTGATGTTCGATAGTTGTTTTGAATAAATTTTGACCTTTGGCATGACTTAGATTGGTGGGGGGCTTAGAAATCGATAGGATGGATGTGAGTTGTCGTGTGACCCGACGTGGTGCAAATTTGGGCTAAAAGAATACCCTGTAGAAGTGGAATAGTTGGGCAAAATGCCCCTGATTGGAGCCCAGACCATACCCCGAATGTAAAATTCTACCCACGGTGGAATATTAGACCAAAACTCACAACATTTTTATGACAGGAAGGCCAGGGGTTGGTTAGTATTTTGGCTTTTGAATCAAGGGAATCGGCATTGTATTGGGTAAGTTATGGCGGTTTGCTGAGGACTGCCTAGTTCTAAGTAGCCAGTGACAATGTGGAAACTTTGAGAAAATAGGCCTAGTGATGGATAGATTTTAGAGAAATGCCAAAATAGGAGTTGTAAGCACGAATTGACCTTTCTAGAATAGGAAAGAACTTTGAGTTTCAACACCAGGAACTCGAGATATGGGCTCTGAAAGTTGGGTCCAGATTCTAACTGAAACTGGAATCGAGGTTAGCTACAGTTCGGAATTCCTAAAGTGGTCTAAAAATGGTAGAAAAACTATTCTAAGCTAAGGACAGAGTGGGGATGCGTTTTGTATAAATTTGGGGGCTAAGTATGGGTGTTGTTTAAATCCAGGTAAGGATCTCTAGGCCGAGCTAGGAAATCGAGCCTGTAAGTTACGCACTACCAGGAAACAATCATACCCTAACCATTCCCTAAATATCCTTTGAAAAAATTGACAGTGTGTATGTTTAAACATTGTTTTGAATGTATTTCATGTTGATGTTCGGGGGATTTCCTCGGGTGAATGTGAAGATCTTTCCTGTGGTATATATGAAACATTTTGCTAAATCAGTGCATGCATGGGTTATTGGCCTGATTGTGTTACGAAAACAAAGTGGAAATGTTTTGGGACAAGAATGGGTTGGGTTAGTATATGTATGTTGGTTAAAAATCAAGGTTAACTATGCATGTGCAAATAAATGACTGAATATGTGAGATTAAGAAGTTATGTTTTTGTGTTATTAGAGGCCATTAGCCTTCCCCGAGTAAAGTGCATGCATGTCAGCGGCCATGTGCCTTCTGCGAGACGGACGTGGGCCAGGTTAGTGGTAGCCATCCATATTGACTTTTGGCTAGGGTATGGTTAAGTGGTAACCATCTAAGTTGACGGTTGGCCAGGGTGTGGTTAAACGGCAACTGTCTAAGTTGACGGTAGGCCAGGTTATGCTTAAGCATCTACGTTAAACCCCAGCGCAGGCTATGAGACCCAGTGGGGTCGCTTGCCCTTAAGAACCTAACACTGAATAAAAGGAACTTGGATTATTGTGTGCTCCTCCTAACAATGTAAAGGTGTGATCTACTTATGGTTCCCCATCCTAAAATGGTTTGAAAATGAATTTCTATGCGTGTTTTTACTGTCAGGGGTGGTAGTTATTGAGTATATCTCATATTTATAAAATGTCTTATTTTCAGGTGAAGTACACGAGCATGGGGTTGGGGGCTCGAATAAGTGCAAGGCCGTGATATGAGATTTAGCTGAAATGAATCAATTCCAGTTTAGACTTGTCACAAAGATTATGCTTTAGTTGGACTTTATTATACTATTTTTAGTGCTTGAACTGATGCTAAGATTTGAGAATGTAGTTACGTTAAAGTTTTGTATGATACTTAGCCGGGTATTTCCAAGAAGAAAATACAACAGTAACACCCCACTTAGGCTTTTCCTCTACCACATAGGTTAATATTAGTAGTAAGCAGAAATTAGAAATTTAGGGTGTTACAATGTGGTATTAGGGCCCAGGTTTACGGAGCTGATAGTAACCCTTTTATAATTTTTAGTGATATGTGGAGAGTGAATGTAGCAATAGGCAGGGGTGCATACATGTGCATATAATATTAAATGTATGCATGCTTTATGTGTGAATGCATGTCTTACGTGTAAATACCTCTGTATAGGAATAGAGGGTACCCAGCACTGTAATTGTGTAAGGGGCAGCTGCCTTCACAAACGGTTAGCTAAGAGGCCTGGTTTGGTTTTGTGGGAGCATGTTCGGCAGGTTAGAAGGATGATAGCTAGATACTTGGTGGATATACCTTATAGCTACCTGAGGTTCGAGGCATACCAAACCTTCTTCCTCCTTGTAACCCTTAAGGGAGACCCAAAGTGGCCATACAAGGTCAACAAGTTACAACCTAAAGCTCGGGAGTTTCATCTATGGGGGAGGTGCTATTGGTGTGATTAGCAACCCCTAGGGACAAGTTTGATTGAATCGGTGGATCATTTAAGAGAGGAGGGCCCCTTATGACCGACCCCCTTCACTTACCGCTAGCCAGGAGGGTACCTCACCCCTTAAGGATAAGACATCTGAGGAGGAACCCACTGAGGAGGGGGGAGAACCTATGGAAGAGGAGAACCCTGAGGAAGATCCTATTCAAGATAAGGCAGGACCTATGCAAGAGGAGGATCCTGAGGAGTATCCTAGTAAAGATGAGGGGGAACCAATGGAAGAGGAGAACCTCGAGGAAGACCCTAGTGAGGACAAGGAGGAGGCCACTGAGGGAGGGGTGAGACCTATTGATGAGAGCAACTAAACGAAGGAACCTGAGGGTAATGAAGATGAGGGGAGAGATTTGGTAGAAGAAAGGAGTGAGCCTAAGGTCAGGGTATCCCCATGGCAGTGAGGAAGGTATGGTAGGATGTGTAGGGCAATATGCCCACTTGATGCTCCCAACTAGTAGGGGTAGGGCGTGCTAAGAAATTGGGCTGGTTTTCTTTTGTGTTATTAGATTCTTTATTAGTTAATGCACAAACTCAATTACTTGTTATGAACTCACTGGACTGGAATGAAAGCTAGAATGCATTTCTTTTCTATGTTGAACATATGCTTTTCATTATATTTGAGTTGTGATTGTGGCATAGCCTTTAGGGATTGTGAAGCAGTCTTACACCTGTAACTTGTGAGTGGAAATGATGATGTTATGCACAAGTATAGGCTACATAACTTTTCCTCGAAAAGAAAAGGACCCTGTGATGTTGACCTGGTATAAGTTGTCACAAAATTATACTTTATGTATTACCTTTTAAATTGTGCCAAGCATATAGAGCCTGTCAATGCTTAATGGAAAGTGTTGCGAGAAATATTGGGATATGAACCAAACCAGGGTATGTTACCTCAAGATGCCGAGAACTAACGACGAGTCTCAAACTGGACCTTATGAGTAAAAGCTTTAAGCCTTACCTAGATAAGTTTGTAGTGGTATTCATAGATGATATACAGTTCTTTTCGAAAACACCCAAAGAGCACACTGGCCGCCTGAGGGAGGTTCTGGAGGTACTGAGGAGCAATAAGCCATGTACGAAGCTAACCAAATATAAGTTATGGCTGGGAAAGGTATCCTTTTGGGGCATGTAGTGTTTAAATAAGGGGTTTCCATAGACCCTCAGAAAATAGAAGCTGTAACGTAATAGCGTAGACCCAGGAACGTAACTGAACTGAGAAGTTTCCTAGGGTTAGCGAGCTATTACCGAAAGTTCATCCAAATTTTTTTTAGGATTGTTGTTCAACTTATTGATTTGATAAGGAAGACTATGAAGTACGAGTGGGCTGATAAGTGTGAGGAAGCCTTCTAGGGGCTTAAGGAGAGATTGATCAGTGCACTAGTATTAGCACTACTTGGAGAAGGGGAGCACTTTGTGGTGTATAGTGATGCATCGAAGAGCGGGGTAGGTTGTGTATTGATGCAACGGGGGCCGAGTGATAGCTTAAGCTTCTCGACAATTAAAACCACATCAACAAAACTATCCGACCCATGATCTTGAACTTGCACCTGTAGTATTTGTGCTAAAAATTGGGAGACACTACCAGTAATAGTACATTACGAGCTTTTTACCAACCACCAATGCCTAAAGTACCTTTTGTCACAAAAAGACATCAATCTAACGAAGACAGGGTGGTTAAAATTCCTGAAAGATTATGATGTTAATTTTTAATATCACCCATGAAAGGCAATATGGTGGCTGATGCATTATGTCGCTGATCATACCTAACACTGAATTGCATATTAGAGTTACCCATTGACTTGTACGAGCAGTTCTAAAAGCTGGAGATCAATGTAGTTACCCCAGGAACTAAATCTATGTTGTATGCCATGGAGGCATAACCAACGCTTATAGAGGAGATCCAAGTAGCACAGGCTATGGACGCGTAACTGGAAGCATATTAGGGAAGAAATATTGGTAAGGAAAGCACTTAGGTTTGTTATCCATGAGGATGGCACCATAGGGTTCCACAATCGGGTGTGTGTCCCGGTAGTGGAAGAACTTAAAAAGAAAATTCTGGATGAGGGTCACAACACACCACATTCTGTACACCCAGGAGGAAATAAGTTACATAAGGATCTGAAGCATATGTTACGATGGAGCAACATGACGTAGGAGGTAGTCGACTATGTGGCGAGATATTTGACCTGTTAACGAGTGAAGATTGAACACCAGCGACCGACGGGACTGTTGCAGCTGTTGGACATCCCCAAGTGGAAGTGGGATTCGGTATCCATGGAGTTCGTGATAGGCTTACCTCTGATTCAAGGGAAGAATAATGCAATTTGGGTAATAGTAGATACACTCTCTAAAACGGAACATTGCATAGCCATAAGGAATACCTGGACTCTAGACCAGCTGGCTCGAGTTTATCTTGAGGAGATAGTTAGGCTACATGGAGCGCCCAGCTCCATAGTGTTGGACCGAGACACTAGGTTTCAATCAGGTTTTTAGCAGAAGTTACAGAAGGTATTTGGGATGTTTTCACATTTCAGTACTACCTTCAATCCGACCATGGATGGGAAAACTAAGCGAACCATTCAAACACTGAAAAACATACTGATAGCTTGTGCCCTGGACTTCAAAAAAGTGTATGATGAACAGCTGGCACTAATCGAGTTCTCCTACAATAACAATTACCACTCAAGTATTGGGATGGCCCCGTATGAGGTGCTATATCAAAGAAGGTGCATAACTCCACTTTGTTGGCAAGAAATCGACGAGGCCCTGACAGTTGGACCTGAGTTAATCCAAGCTACCATTGGCAAGATTCGGGTGATTCAGGAATGAAAGAGAGTTGCTCAGAGCCGCCAAAAGAGTTATGCCCACCGAAGGCACAGTCACTTAGAATTTCAAGTGAGAGATCAGGTATTTCTTAAGGTATCCCCAACCAAGGGTATCGCAAGATTCGGTATGGTAGGAAAGCTTAGCCCGAGCTACATCTAGCCGTACCCAGTTATGCAAAGAGTTGGAGAAGTAGTGTATCAGTTAGAAGTACCACCGGAGCTTCCAAGGGTGTATATATTTCACGTGTTACAGCTGCGGAAGTACATCTCGGACCTCCCTCAATTGATCAAGTCTGACCCCGTACAGCTTCAAGAAGACTTATCGTATGAGGGACAATCTGTGCAAATCCTGGACCGGATAGAGAAACAACTTCATAGGAAAATGGTGCCTTTGGTGAAGATCCTCTGGGCCAACCACGAAATGTCAGAAGTAACCTGGGAATCAGAGCAGGAGATACAAGACAAATACCCTCACTTGTTTTATTAAGTCCGTGTAAGTGTCGGGGATGAAACTTTCTTACGTGGGGTAGTATGTAAAATTCTGGAAATTCTTTTTTATGATGATGGAATATGTCGCAATTCATTTAAATTTTAGGGATGAAACTTTCTTAAGTGGTGTAGTATGTAAAATCCCGAAAATTCAATTGCGAGTTGAACTACGGCTGATGTGGACCGACCTAAGACTTGTGGTCTAAGTCAAGTCAAGTTTGAGGAAAAAAAGAGAGATTTTGTTTTCTTTACTTTTATTTTGTTTCAAATTTATTTACCTTTCCACCAACTTTTATTTTGAAATTAATTACCTTTCCCTCCTAAAGTACCCTAACCCTAATCTCCCTCTCCCACCTAAACTCTCCTCCCTCTCTCTTCTCTAGTAGCTGCCCCCTTTTATTTTTTATTCTCTCCTTCTACGCTGTCTCTAGCTCTCTCTCTTCTCTCTCACTCCCTTGCCCTCTTGGCCCCCTTGCACCCCTGCCACCAACCTCCAGTAGCCCTGCTGTCGCACAATTGCCAGGCACCACCACAGCCGCCACCCATTCCCTTTCTCCCTCTTGGTTTTGGTAAGTGTGGTTGTGTAGTTTTGAAACCCTAGTCCCATGCACCTTTCATGCACCAAGAAAATAATAAAACTAGAGTCTTTTTCATGTTTCTATGGTTTTACAATTCAAGAATATGAGCTTGCAACTTGTGATGCATATTTTATGAAATTTCATATTTGAACTCGAATTGGGTGATGATTCCATTATCTTCCTTTTCAAAACCCGACCAAGGTAAGCATAGTGGTGATGTTCAATAGTTATTTTGAATAAATTTTGATCTTTAACTTGACTTTGATTAGTGAGGGGCTTAGAAATCATAGGATAGATGTGGGTAGTCATGCAACTCAACGTGGTGCAAATTTGGGCTAAAAAAATACCCTTTTGAAGTAGAATAGTTGGGTAGAACACCCTTGATTGAAGGCCAGAACATACCCTGACTTTAAAATTCAGCCCACGATGAAATATTTGTCCAAAAATCACAAAAAGTTTATGAGAGATAGGTCCAAGTGGACTTAGTGTTTTGGCTTTTGAATCAAGGGAATTGGAGTTGTATTGGGTAAGTTATGGGCAGTTTACTGAGGACTGCCCAGTTCTAGGTAGCCAGTAATAGTGTGGAAACTCTAAGAAAATTGACCTAGTGATAGATAGATTTTGGGCAAATGCCAAACATGGTAGTTATAGGGGATGGATTGTCCTTTCCATAATAGGTAAAAACTTTGAGTTTCAATACCGAAAACTCAAGATATAGGCTCTAGAAATTAGGTTTAGATTCTGACTTAAACTGGAATCAGGGTTAACTATGATTCAGAATTCCTAAAGCGCTCTAAAAATCATAAAAAAATTTATTCTAAGCTAGGGATAGAGTGGGGATGCATTTTGCATAAATTTGGGGGCTAACTACTGGTGCTGTTTTAATCCAGGTACGGATCTCTAGGCCGAGCTAGGAAACTGAGCCTGTAAGTTACGCACCACCAGGTAACAATCATACCCAAACCCTTCCCTGAATATCCTTTGAAAAATGTGATTAATGTGCATGTTTAAAGACTGTTTTCAATGTATTTTGTATTGATGTTTAGGGGATTTTCCTGGGTGAATGTGAAATAAGATCTTTCCTGTGGTATATATGAAACGTTTTGCTAAATTAGTGAGTGCATGGGTTATTGGCCTGATTGTGTTGCAAAAATAATGTGGAAATGTTTTGGGACAAGAATGGGTGGGGTTGGGATGCATACGTTGGTTAAAAATCAAGGTTAACTATGGATGTGTAAATAAATGACTGAATGAGTGAGACTTAGAAGTTATGTTCTTGTGTTATTAAAGGCCATTAGCATTCCCCGGGTAAAGTGCGTCCATGTGAGCGGCCACGTGCCTCCAGTGGGATGGACGTGGGCCAGGTTCGCGGTAGCCATCCATATTGATGGTAGGCCGGGGTATGGTTAAGTAGTAACCATCCAAGTTGACGGTAGGTCAGGGTATGGTTAAGCGGTAATTTTCCAAGTTGACGGTAAGCCAGGTTATGGTTAAGCAGCTGCGTTAAGCCCCAGCATAGGCCATGAGACCCAGTGGGGTCATTCACCCTTGAGAACCTAACACTGAATAAAAAGAACTTGGATTATTACATGCTCCTCCTAAGAATGTATCGGTGTGATCTACTTGTGGCTCCCCATCCCTAAAATAGTTTGAAAATGAATTTCTATGCGTACTTTTACTGTTATGGGTGGTTGTTATTGACTTCATCTCATATTTATAAAATGTCTTATTTTCAGGTGAAGTGCATGAGCATGGGGTTGGAGACTCGAATTAGTGCAAGGCCATGATATGAGATTTAGTTGGAATGACTCGGTTCTGGTTTAGACTTGTTATAAAGATTGTGTTTCAGTTGGACTTTGTCATACTATTTTTAATGCTCGAACTGATGCTAAGATTTGAGTATATCGTTGCATTAAAGTTTTGTATGATACTCAGCCTGGTATTTCCAAGAAGGAAATACGACACCCCACTTAGGCTTTTTGGCTGCCACGTAAGGTTAATATTAGTAGTAAGCAGAAATTTGAAATTTAGGGTGTTACAAGCATCCAAGTCTAAATTCCAGGTAGTGCACACTGGGCTTCAATCCAACGCAATCTAGTTTTGGTAGGAAATTTGAATTGGTCAAGGCATCCATTTAGCATGTGCATTTAGGCCTTGAAAGTGAGCTAAAATTTTTATCAAATGAGCTACTAAAAGATTGTAATTAGCTCCCTCAAGGCTTGCTTTTATCCAGCTGAAGCATAAAGAAAAGCAGCCTAATATCCAAGTCACTGTATGAGCTGCCCTGGTAATCATTAGGGGATCTAATCATATTATAAGGTGCATTTCAGCATATTTAAGGGTCATGTTGAGATCCTAAACCCAGCCATATATGACAACCTGAGTGACACATCACCTGATTATTGGAATGACCAAAATAGGTGTAAAAAACTCCTAGGTTTGTTTTCATATCCACTTATAATTTCCCTATGGTACTTGTAATCCCCTAGGTTAATGTGATTAGTGCCTAGTCCTTCTTTTTTGAATTTTAGCAATTGGCTATCAAGAGTGACGGTTATATAAAACCGCTGACCTTTGTTACGGTATTCTCTTTATCATCGCTTGACATTAGCACTTAAGTTTAACTCAGTTTACTCTCAAATTCCTAGTGGTTGTATCATGAGTTGACGGCTCTGTGGTGATACACTATAGGGCGTTTTAGTTCTTCTTGGTGGTGTTTCTGCATCTAAGAAGCTCTAAGTGACTGCACAAGCAAGCTTCAAGTGTGGTGTTTCTGTATCGCTTGATTGATTACTTGATTTCCCAATTGTACTAGTTCAGTTCTTGTAAATTTCTTTTCTATTAAGTTTCTGTTCCTTTAAAAGAGTAAGGCTAGGTACATCAAGTGGTATTAGAGCCATGGTTACTCTCCTAAGAGATACTCATAGCCAAAACACAACCTATTCAGCCCAAACACCTTTCCTAATCCACAGAAAGCCTCTAGCATATCATCTAGCCTCACTCCAGAGCAAGTAGCTGAGCAAGCACGTAGGGAGAAGGCTAAGCTTAAGGGAAGGGTTAAATACCTTCAAGATCAGCTTGGAAAGCTTATGGGAGAAAGGAGTGGAAACCTGATGAAGTGTAGTAGTAGCAGCAGACACGATGATTCTAGTTCTTGCCTACCTGAACAGGAAGTTGAAGATAATCCTTTTGCCTCCCCCGGTGATACCTCTTCCAAAGGAAGCAAAAGAAAGCATAGCAGGAGACATGATTTTAGAGTTGATATTCCAGAATTTGAGGGACCGGTTCATCCAAATCTATTCTTAGGTTGGCTTTAAACTGTTGAGAAAGTCTTTGAATATAAACATATCCTTAATGAGAAAAAGGTTAAGTTAGTTGCGTTGAAGTTAAGGAAGTATGCCTTAATCTAGTGTACTATTATGGTAGCTGAAAGGGGTAGGAAGAGAAAAAGTAATATCAAGTTTTTACGAGATCGCTACCTACAACATAACTTTCTCATGTTCCACAATCTTAAGCAAGACACTAAGAGTGTAGAAGAGTATACAATAGAATGTGACCCCAGAGAAGATGAAACCCAAACCTTAGTTAGATATTTGCCAAGGTTAGATAAGAAAATAGTCCACATCATGGAGTTGCATCCCTACACCACTCTTAATGATGTCAGTTCCTTGGCCAAAAGGTTGAACTGCAAAGGAAGGCAAAGGGAAAGGTAGAAGCTAGTAAGCCACCAAACAAAACATATTCATTCGAGAAACCACCTCAAAATCCTTCTAGATCAAACTACCCTCCATAAAATAGAACCATTTGACCCACTCCTCCAAATCTCTAATAAATAATCCCCTTAGCCTATTGATGTTTAGAGGAGTTTTAGGTGTCAATGTTTGGGTCATATAGCTTCTGAATGCTTAAACAAGACAATAGTGACACTGGCTAAGTATCAATTAGTTTGTAAGAACTTAGAGGAATCGAAAGAATGAGGCAATGAGCTCCTCTTAACTGTAAAGATGGAAGAATATGAGGACAGACCAGATTATGGAGAGATGCTAGTGGTCATGAGAACCTTAAATGGCTTAGTAGCATTAGAAAAGTAAAAGCAAAGAGAAACTATCTTCTATACCAGATGCACTATTAGTGTAAAAGTATGCTCCTTGATCATAGATAAGGGTTGTTAGACCAATGTAGCTTCCAAGACACTGGTGGACAAGTTAAAATTCTCAATCATACCCCTCCTGTCTCCTTACACCATTCAATGGCTAAACTAATGGAAATGCATCCAAATCTCTTCTAAATGCTTATTTTATTTGTCTATTGGGAAGGGATTTAAGGATGAGATTTAGTGTGATGTGATTCTTGTGGAAACTTATCATGTCTTCCTATGCAGACCTTGGTTGTTGCATAGAGGGGACATAAGACCATAAAAAAATTACTCTCACCCCCCTTAAGCCACCATAAATTCAGAAGCCCAAAGACCCCTATAACTTGATGTGTTTCTTATGACTCTGCCAAGGTCCTAACAGCATAAGTTTAAGTCTGTTCAAGAACTGATTCTATTGAGCCTTAAACTTGAAACCACCCCACTCACTATCCATCCCCTGCTGCAACCTCTTTTATTTGATTTTAAACATGTATTTCCCATTAGATTGCTCTTAGCTTGCCCTCAAAAAGATCAAACCAACATAAGATAGACCTAATTCTAAGGTAAGTCCTTCCAAATAAACATGTTTACAGAATGAGCCCTTAAGAGACAAATAAGATTCAGGGGCAAGTGGATAAGTTGCTTGTCAATAGAATGATTAAAGGGAGTCTTAGTCCCTATGATATCCCAGCCCTACTAGTACCCAATAAGGATGGGAGTACGAGAACGTGTGGGAATAGTAGATCCATAAATAAGATCACCATCAACTGTAGGTACCCTATTCCTATGTTGGAGGACATTCTTGATGAACTACGTGGTACCATAATATTCTCTAAAATTGATGCCGAAAGTGGTTATACTAAGATAAGGATCTGCAAGGGAGATGAATGGAAGATAACCTTCAAGACTAAGGAAGGGTTGTATAAGTGGTTAGTCATACCTTTTGGTTCAACTAATTCACCTAGTACCTTCATAAGGTCGATGAATCAAGTGCTAAAGCCCCTGATGGGGAAGTCTGTGGTAGTTTATTTTAATGATAATCTGGTCTACAACTAGAATTAAGAAGAGCATTACCACTATCTGTCCTAAGTGCTCCACATTCAGTCCCAATGGAAGCTATATTGGAATCTTGAGAAGTGCCACTTTTTCATGCATCAAGTCAAGTTCCTAGGCTATGTGGTCTCGTCTCAAGGAATTCAGGTTGATAATGATAAGATAAAAGTAATCAAAGAATGACCAGTTCCCTGCTCCCTCCAACAAATCAGAAGATTTCATGTCTTAGCCTCCTTTTATAGGAGATTTGTGAGGAACTTTGGTTTTCTTATGGCACCAGTTACTAAGGTACTCAAGTATAAGAGATTTGAAGGGAATGACTAAGCTTAGAAAGTCTTTGAAGTCATCAAGGAGAAGCTTGCCAGTGCCCCCATCCCACCTCAACCAAACTTTGCCAAAGTATTTGAGGTAGACTATGATACTTCTAGGCTATGGATTAAAGCAGTCTTAACTCAAGAACGGAGGCTTGTTGCCTATTTCAGTGAGAAGCTGAGTGATGTAAGGAGAAAGTTTTCCACCTACATCTGTGAATTCAATGCCATCATTTGGACATTGGATTATTGGAGACATCACTGGATTGGTGGAGGGTTATCCGATATTCAAACCATAAGGCCCTTAAACTTATGAAAGGATAACTTAAATATGACCTAGGACATGACAAGTAGGTTGAGTATTTATAGTCCTTCCACTCGATGATTCACTACAAGTTTGGAAAGCTCAATGAGGGTGTTGATGTGCTTTCTAGAAGATACCTAGTCTTATCCACTCTAGATTCCAAAATCCTTGGATTTTAGTTCATTAAAAAGCAGTACAAAACTAATGAAGAATTCCAGGAGTTATTTAGGAAATGCTCTTATCACGCTCAGGGAGTATTTCACAATAATCAAGTTTTCGTTTGTAAAGGGATTAGACTTTGTATTCCTAGGAGTGTGATAAGAGAGTTGTTGATTCAAGAAGTCGATGGTGGTGCTTTGGCTAGTGATTTTGGGATTGGAAAGACTTGTGCGTTGCTTAAGTAATAATACTAGATGACCAAAGATATTGAGCATTTTATCAAGAGATGCTCTATATGCCATTTAGCCAATAGCCATGTTCTGCTCCAGGGTTGGCATTCTTCACTGCTTGTTCACCAAGGACCTTGGGGGGGATATCAGTATAGATTTGATCATGGGGCTGCTAAGGACACAAAGAAGCACAGATTCCATTATTGTGGCAGTAGACAGATTCTCGAAGATGCCTCATTTCCTCCATTACTATACTATCTTTAAAGCTTTCAATGTGGCCAATCTCTATTTCTGAGTGATTGTAAGATTACATGGAATCCCTAAGAGCATGATCTCTTATAGCGATACAAAATTTTTTAGTCACTTCTGGATAAGCCTTATATGGATGATGGGTACGTTGCTCGAGTTTAGTACCACCTGCCATCCCTAGGCATAGGGTTAAAGCGAAGTGAGCAAGAGAACTTTCGATACTTTACTGCGGGTGATGGTGAAGAATAGCATCAAGGGGTGGGATGAATTATTATGCCATATAGAATTTACCAACAACAGAGCCCCCAACAAGGCCATAGGAATGTCCCCTTTCTCGGTGGTCTATGGCCATAATCCGCTCACTCCTGTAGAGTTGGTCCCTAATCCCACTCCCACCAAGTTTAGTAAGGAAGCTACAAAGTGGGCGGAAAAGAGTATGGACCTACATGCTAAAGTTCAAGAAAAAACTGAGAAGAGTAATGAGCAAGCAAGAACTCAGGCTAACGGGCATAGAAAAATTGCTCACTTCTAACCTGGAGACTTAGTCTAGGTTCATATAAGAAAAGAAATAGTTCCTAGCAAAATGAATTCTGAGCTGATGATAAGATCATATGACCACTTTAATGTTTTGGAAAGGATTGGACCCAATGCATATAAGGTGGACATCTCTTAAGAGTATGCAATCTCAGCCACCTTCAATTTAGTAGATGTTAGCCCTTACTATATTGATGCCACTGAGTTACCTATTTTGAGAGCAAACTCGTTCTAGGAAGGGGAGCTGACAGAGATCAAGGAACCAGGGATATCCTTGAGCATGAGGAGACTACGAAGGTGTATCCAAATCCAGGAGAGATCCAGCGAACCATGGCATTGGTCAGGGAGCACATTTAGCAAGCAGTTCTTTCTAGCTTCAGTCCAGCCAATTTCTAGCCAACATTTGTGACTACGATTAGTGTTGATCATGAATTGGAGAGAGCATGCTAATTCCTCCCACGTTTGGTCCAGATTGCCCTTGTTCTAACACTAGCAAAAAAAAAAAAAATTCATTCTTCCATGCTTATTTAACCACTCATGGCTAAGTGTAGTAGGAAAATAAGCAAAAATGAGCACCTGAAGTTATCCCTACACACAATAAGTGATGCAAAATCTAACCACTCTTATAAGAGCGGTAGTAACTAATTAAGGAATGTCCACGCATATTAAGCGTGGAGCCCTATATCTCATGAATATGACACACTCACCATGGATATTAAGTGTGGTAGACTTTTTTTAACTTTTTGAAACAATACTATGAATAAATGGAATAATATTGAATACAAAAGATATGTATTGGTATATATAGAGCCATTTAGGTGAAAACTCATAAGTTCCTTCTAAATAATTTATCAAGCTACCAAAATAACTCAAATTTTTTTAAAGCCTAAGTATCTACAACATCGAAGGGGGCTTTTTAAAGGAAAATAATGTGGTACAAATATCTAGATTTTTCTTAAAAGAATCAACACATACCCCCTTCTTCATCTTCCCAGAGCAGCGCCCCCCGCTTCCATATTCTGCAGACAACGAACAACACCTGGCAGCCAGTCGCGCCTTCGTCAGGCCGTTGACAACAACCGTGCCATCACCGGCACTCTGTCACCCTCTGCACTCCCTCTCTCTCACTCAACCATGTAGGGCAAACTCCCCTCCTCAATCCCTTGCTTCCCCAGCACCACCCGCCGCCGTTGCTATGCTACCATAGGCCCATCGATGCCGTCAGTTATTGGTGAGGACCCCATCATGCCGCCACCACACATCCCCCTCTTCTCTTGGTGGTGTTCTTGGTGATTTTGGAGATGAACCCTAAGTCTCCCAATTCGATTTTGGCCATTTAATTTCTCAATTTAATTAACATGTATGTCCTTTTCCTAACTTAGATGCACATTAATTGTATGAATTTGGTGCTACTAAGGTAATTTGGAGGATGAACATGATTGCCAGTTTGTGGGCATCCATAGAATAATGGGTTTTGGATATTGTTATGAAGTTGTGTTCATATGACTTTATTGTATTGAATCTTTGACGGTTTTAGTGGTGATGAATGAAAATTAGGGGCTTCTTAATTTGTGCTTATGTAGAGTATCATTTGGGTTAATTCAGGGTAAAAATTATGAAGCTTAGGACGCAGTCGTTAGAGTCGCCTAAGGTATGCAAACTTTTCGATTTTTTGCAACTTCATGGTTAATCTATTCTAAATTTCTTCTCCTAGTGAGAACAGTGCAGATCCTCCTAATTTGATTACCAATATTGTTATTTTCTTTCACATTATAGCCTTTCAATCTGGTGCTAGGATATAGTTTTATTTTGTTTTCTGTTGATGTGTACAGTATGACGATTCTAGGTTTTTTTTATTAAATTTTTTATAATTATTTGATAAACTTACACCCTGCAATACATTCAATTGCTTCACTAGACCACTCTGGAGTTTAGTGCTTACTAGTAGTATCACCAGATCCTTCTAAAAGTTATATTCATTATTATGGACTGTAGGATTCTGTCATAATTGGATTTTCTATATTATTTCATCTAGCGAAGCATCCTATGGGTAGGCCTGCTGAAAGATCCATGTTGTTCTCTTTTGGTTGTTCTCCTCTCTTTTCCTTTTGGGGACAGTGGTTGTGGTTGGTTCAGTGGTTCCTGTCATTTTGGGTGGAGTAAGGCTGTTGCTGTTTGTTGATCTTGATATGCCTTTTCTCCATTGTGTTCTGATCTCCTAGTATTAAGCGGTGCTTTTATGAACATTCAGCTATAGTTCTTACATGAATTATGAATCAGGGGTCCAGTGGAGGAGGAGAGGGCTTTGAACTTACAAAGATTGGCCATGGACGTGTTGCGCTTATTGGGTTTATAAGGTTTTCTAGCTCTTTAACCTATGTATCTTACATAGTTAAATTATTGTTGGTTGTTAGTCATGCAGAACACTCTAAAAGATTAGATGCAAAGCTAGCATCCTAAAAAAGATATAAACATCCGTATGAAAGTTATCTATAAAACCTACAAGATTTAGAAAGCAATAAGGAAAGTTCTTATTATCTCAAACATAGAGTCTTTCATGAAATTATTTTTGAAGACCTGAAGTGGAAACTCTAATAGATACTCAGGGATGTGAGGCTTACATCCATAGACGACCTCCCTAGCAAAGTAAAGATCCCCTAATACATAAGTACGTATGAATCAGTTTTCGGCATTATTTTATCACATAATTAAGTGGACCAGCCAATTAGCTTACAGGCATGGTAAATATGGTCTTATCTTTCATGTATGCTCGATTTTAATATGATAGATTCAATCACATGTTTACAAGTTAAACATAATTACAATAGGTATTGAATGCATGAGATTACAAACCTAATCCACAAATGGTTAAAAAGTTGTTATTTGAGAGACTACAAAATGTGAACATTGTGAGTTTAGTTTAAAAATTTTAAGTTATATGTTTTTATAGTAATGAGTTCTTTGATTTGCATTGTGCATTGAAATCCTATCATGACTTGTTTAATTTCTCGGATTTATTCATGGTAATGTGTTGGATTTGTGTTGGATACTTCAGGTATGTGGCCTATTAAGTTGATTTGCTCCAGCATGTGGTCGTTAAGATTGTGAATAGTTTCTTATTGTGTTTATGACATGTTGGGAAAGGAAAATAGCCAAGTTTTAGGCAGAACTCTACCAAATTGTTTTCAAAATCAGGGAATTTACTAAAATGACAAACCTAAGGGTAAGGATCTTACATAATGTTTGAAGAGCGGGAGTACATAGTTATGAAGGCTAATAGATATTACATCTTGCAATATTTTAGAAGCTTTTTTATATTAGTAGCGTTATTTGTTACAGTTAACCCTGATGTATGGGTTTGGCGATTTCAGATTGAAAGAATTAAAGGGCAGCATGCCACAAAATCGAATATAAAGTTTAGTTTCGTGAAGTGTTTACTTGAAACTACGGAGTTCTAAACCATCTTATTTGTTCTGCTTATCTTCAATCTTATATGTGTGTATTTCAAACAATCTCAACTTTTAGGCAATGGGTGCATACTTTATAGGCATGTTGAGTTCAATTTCATACTTTTCATTATGTGGTTGAACACTAGTTATTTTTTAACTTAATTAATGACAATTTGTTCATGGTTATTAAGTTGTCGTACTTTTTGTATTTTTTGCATTATTTACATTATGATCAAATATATATTCTCTCTCTCTCTCTCTCTCTCTCTCTCTCTCTCTCTCTCTCTCTCTCTCTATATATATATATCTCTCTCTCTATATATATATATATATATGTGTGTGTGTGTGTGTGATTATAATACGTTAGTGAATATAAATTATTTGCATTTTTTTAATACAATGACTTTTTATTTCTTTTATATAACAATTCTCCCATTAAAATTAGTTTTTCGCTTAAAGCATTTGAAAGCTAGTTT
Source organism: Carnegiea gigantea (assembly GCA_029747015.1). NCBI lineage: Eukaryota > Viridiplantae > Streptophyta > Magnoliopsida > Caryophyllales > Cactaceae > Carnegiea > Carnegiea gigantea. The sequence continues at coordinate 201,155 of JAKOGI010000164.1, read as the reverse complement.
TTAAATGCATAACATCACACTTATAAGCAAGGGAGTGGTGAAAATGATTTTTCTCTCAAAGGTTACTCTAGCCACGGATGCAAGTGAGGGGAATCTATATACATCTATAAGCATGGTAGATGGCACAGTCTTCCATGGATATAAGTGTGGGTACTGTACTATCTGCCACGCTTATTAAGCGTGGCAAATTTTTCTCCACTGATACCCTACACACGCTTACCTAAAGAGTGTTGAATTTGCCCTGCCCCGGATATAAGTGTAGAAGGAGGTAAATTTCAGCATAGGTAGATACAACATTTCTTATAATGTAATAACACATGTTTCAAGATTTTTGGAGCGCATGGGGTCCAGCTTACAAGTCCAAATCCCAAGTAGTGCACTCTAGGCTTCAATCCAGCATAGTCCAGTTTTAGAAGGAAATTTGAATGCTTCTAAGGACTCATCTGGCACATGCTTTTAGGCCTCGAAAGTGAGCTAAAATATTTATCATAGGAGCTATTAAAAGACGGTGATCTAATCATGCTACAGGTTGCATGTTGGCATACTTAAGGGTCTTCTTGAGAGTCTAAACCTAGTCATATATGATAACCTAAGTGATGCCTCACGTGATTATTGGAATCAGTAGAATAGGTGTCAAAAACTCCTTGGTTTGTTTTCACATCTGTATGTAATTTCCCTAAGCTACTTATAATCCCCTACACTGATGTGATTAGCATATGGTCCTCTCATTTTGTGTTTCAGTCATTGATATGTAAGAGAGAAGGTCTTATAAAACCACTCTTCTTTGTTGTGGTATTCACATTATCATGTATTGAAATTAGAACTTTAGTTTTACTCAATTTACTGTTAAATTCCTAGTGGTTGTATCTTGAGTTAGCAACTCAAGTGGTGATGCATTATCGGTCATCTTAGTTCATCTTAGTGGCGTTTATACATCAAATAAGCCCTAAAGTGACTGGGCAAGTGAGCTTCAAGTGTGGTGTTTCTTCATCACTCAACATATTACTTGATTTCCCAACTCTGCCAGTTCTGTTCTTATGAGTTTGTTTTCACCTGAGTTTCTATTCCTTTAAAAAAGTAAGGAAAAGTACATCAGAGCCACAATGCCTTATGGCCTACCCTCTAGGGCCATTCCTTAAGCTAGCTACAACTTCCTTTAGCTTGGCAAAAACGGTGGCAGGCTTCGTGGATAGTGTTTAAAAGTTTTATTGTGGTTGGTGCATGGCATTCACCCTACCCAACTCATGGGCTTGCTCAAGACTAAGTCCTCTATGGACCTTAGTTTAGGGGGTGCTATGTTTCTCCTCCCTGGATATAGATTTGAAACTAGCAAAGGCTGTTTGTGGTGTTCAAGGTTCTTTTATGGGTAGGTGTGTGTTTGGGCTATGTAGGGTGCTTTGTGATTGTTGGAAATGTGGATTCAAAACAAGGGAAGATTGGGAATCAATAAAATAGTAAGCAAAACTCACCAGGTTGAGCTCTAATACCACTTTGATGCATGAGCCTTGAACAGACTCGAGCAATTTAATCTATTTGGGATCTAGTTCTGACTTGGTTTTCATCTAACAACGAAATGGAACCAAAACAGGGGATAAGAACAGGATATAATCACAATACAACCGAAAAGAGTAAGAAAAATTAAGAATTAGAAAATAAAACTATAATAAAACTGCACTTAACCTTAGCAAAGCAATGATAAATATCTAACAACTCAATGGATAGATAAGAAATGCTTCCCGGCATACCATTACGTATATCTAAGATGCAATATAACTGCATTCTTAAACAACAATTAAGCCATACCAACGGTAAAAATAATACTAGTGTTACCAAAATCTAAAAGAAAATAGGTATCATATTTAGAATATAGTAAAAATAGTAACCAAAACAAATATACAAATCGTTAAAACACATGTCTTCATTAACAAATGTGCTGCTACCAAAGAAAGGTTCACTAATAATATTAGTGTCAGCGCCTAACAAGTTTAATTAAATTCATTATTGGATTTATCATCAAATAATAGCATGTCATCTTCATTAGTTGACTTAGATTCACTTCCATCATCAACAATTATCATTTTGCCCTTGTTGTTATGTCGCTGCAGCTCTTATGCCACAATAGTAGCATCTACAACATTTGGGCTTTCATCATCCCAACCAAAGAAATTTCACCATCATTTTCTAGTAGGATATATGCTTGTCCAACTACATTAGCATCATCCACAATTGATTTAGGTTCTTCGTCTTCATCTTCAGAAGGAATGTCACAGAAATTACGAGGATTTTCATAACCGCTCCGTAATTTTGATGCACGTGATGTCTCCCATAGTATACTTGCTCAACTTGAGAAGCTACAACAAATAGCTCATTCGTTTTTAAAAAACATTTCACATTGACTGAAGCAATGACATATTCTTCTCTTTTGATTCCTACGTTGTTAGTATATACATCGAACCAGTTACACCTAAATGTAACAACTTTATGCTTATTATCATACTCCAATTCAACAACCTCTTGTAAGATATCGAAGTAGTCCTTTTCTCCACTGTGCATATCATCTTTTACCACAACACTACAATTTTGGGTGCTAAGATTTTTCACTAGTGCTTTTGTACGAAATCTATATCCATTTATAAGATATGCTTTATAACCAAGTACTCTCTTCATAGGGCATTGTGCCAAAACCAATACTTCTTATTTTGGTCTTTTATCACTATGTTTCACAATTGGGTAATCTAACCAAAACAAAACAAAAGGTTAACACCCAGGCTAATGCATTATGTACGTTACATGTACAGTTATCATATTAGCTTACTTGCTTTTCGAAGCACTAGTTAAAATTGCATACATAGGATGAATCAAAGCTTTGATATTCCCTAAAATGTAGAAACACAATTAATATTTTTAAAACAAATGTCAGAAAAAAGTCAGAATATCTATTCACATGATACATTTCTTACTTAATAACAGGTTGCACTTCCTCACAATTGCTTAGCACATAAAGGTGAGCATAATTCTAATTAGCATGGGAAAGGACTTTGATATTTGCCTGACCGAATAGCGTTCCCGTCTTCATGAAAACCGATAGTCCTTGATGTTGGCTATCCCTTTCATCTTCATTCCTTTCAAGACAATTAAACCTATTCTCTGCTCTATGCAAGTACCCTGAAGAAAAGGTTAAACACTCATCGGTAATGTATGCTTCTGCCATCGACCTTTTAGGATGAGCTTTATTATGCAGAATTTCTTTTAAAGTGTGCATGAGCCTAACCATAAGCCAAGATTTCTCAAGCATATGCTATATAATCCCAAACAACAATTTCTTTCAACAAAATCAAAAGAAATAAAAATATCTTTACCTTTTAAATGGGCATATCCAACGATATTGAATAGGTCCAACAAGTTTAGCTTCAGTAGTTAAATGGACAGTCAAGTGTACCATAATGACAAAAAAAGGAGGGAGTAAAGACACGCTCTAATTTCGCAAAAGGTAATAGTAATACTCTTCTCCAATCTCTGCAACACATCTACCTTCAATATGTTTAAGCATAACTCTTTGAGGAATAAACATAATTCCACCAGAGCATCGTATACATTTTTTTCTAATTTCCGATGAATGCCTAGTGCTAGTTAAGTTTGCACAAAAACATGACAATCATGACTCTTTAATGTCCTTGTTATGTTCTCCTCATTAACATTTAGACTTCGACCTATGTTCGATGAGTATCCATCCGGCACTTTTAAGTCAGCTAAAAATCTACAAACATCCTTTCTTTCATTTAAACCTAACTCAAATGATGCTTTGGGAATTTCATATTTGTCACCAACCTTCTTAGGGTGCAAGCTCTTTTTAATTCGCATTTTAACCAAATCCAAGCCAGATTTCAAGTTATCCTTTGTTTTCCCTAGTATGTTCATAACCATACCTAATATTTTTTCATAAATATTGTTCTCAATATGTATAACATTTAAATTATGGCACACCAAATTTTTGCTGCAATATTGTAATTCAGAGAAGATACTTTTTTTTTCCTAATTATAGACCAACTTTGGTTTTATTTTCTTCAGCTTACCATCAACCTCCCCAAACCTTATATTTTTCAAACTTGCCAATTTAATCAACGACTTCCTCTCTAGATCGATACATAGGAGGAGGATCCATTTCCAATATGCTGTCAAAAGATTTCTTATCATGCTTCCACCGATGACCAAGCTCTAAAAACCTATGATGACCCATGTAACATTGTTCATGCCAATGACGTAAGTATCTTCACCATGTATCCTTATTATAAACAGGACAAGCTAGATATCCTTTAACACTCCACCTAGAGAGATTACTGTATGTAGGAAAATGGTTGATTGTCCATAACAAAGCAGCATCCAACATAAAATATTCAGCTTTGAAAGCATCATAAGTGTTTACACCAATATCCCATAACCAATTCAACTTATCAATCAATGGTTGTAAGTACACATCAATATCAGTCCCAGGAGCAGTTTTCCCAGGAAGGACCATGCATATTAAACATTATGTGTGGCTTTTTCTTAAACATCCAAGGTGGCAAGTCATAAGGGACCACAAACACATGCCAAATGCTATAGGTTCAGTTCATGCTTGCATATGAGGTAAAGCCATGACTACATAAAGCCAGTCTCACATTATGAGCATCTATAGCAAAATTTGGAAAAGATTCATCAAATGACTTCCAAGCCTTTGCATTTGCTGGATGCCTTAAAATCCTATCATCTGGACGTTCATCCTTGTGCCATCACATGTGAGATACTATTTTGGCATATATAAATAATCTCTATAACCTTAGTATAAGAGGAAAATAATATAACACCTTATAGGGAACATCTCCTCCCCTTTCCCTTCTTCTCACTTTCATCGTCACTATCATCACACCCTCCCTATTATCCTTCGACCTAGGATGAGCACATCTAGGACATTGTCTTCATTTTCATGCTCCTTCCAATAAAGTATGCAATCATTCTTACACCTTCACATAACTCAATCCCAACTCCCGAGTGTATTTTTTGGCTTCATAAGCATTCTTTGGAAAAGTACCATCAAATTAAATGCCTTTTTCAAAAGCTCAAGTATCATTATGAGTAATTTATCACTCCAACCACAAAAGGAACTTTACATGAAGAAGATGCACCATAAACTTCAATTTGGGAACTTTCTCACAACCTGAAAATAGCCCTTTCTCTGCATCTCTAACTAACCAACCAAATTTCACCAGCAGTTCAAGTGACTTACCACAACTAAGACCACTTAACATTTCAAATTCACCCATTATATTAAAAAGCTCTAGTATTTGTCACATCATATACCATGGTTAATGTCTCATCTAACATCATCCTCAACTACTAGCTCTGTTAGATCAATAAACCCCACTTGATCACTGTTATCCTCATCACTTTCATGATTATGCTCTTTAACACTGTATTTTTCCCTATGAAATTCCCATGGATTGTAGTATCTCAGGATTCCATCATTCATCACACGAAGCAAAACTAATTTTCTATTTTGATGATTATAATTGTCGCAGTTGACACAAGGAAATCTAGTTTTCCCATCTTTAGCCACGTTAGCAAATGCAAAGTCATGAAATTCATTAACCCCTTTGATTTATTCTACCTTTTCCATATATTCATAAGTCTTCCAGTTCATCCAATCTCGATCTCTATTCATCTTGTACCTTAAGACATAAATTGATTACTCACCTACATAAAAGGAAAGTAATGCATTAAAAATTTAAATTAATCACTTAAGAAATGTTATTCCAATCTTAAAAGCTACCATCCCTTCAAAGAATAGGATTCATTCTATTAGTTTCGTCCACCAAACATGTATAGAAAAGCACATTGTACATAATCACAAGCCATGTAAAACTAAATAAAAAAAGAAGCATATGCCACGTCCAAAGCCCCCAAAAAAAGGAATAAATTACATATTGGCAAACCAAAAAAAAAGTATGGCCAAATTGGACTATGAGGACAAATGAGCCTCAAAACAAGACTACATAACTATCAATATTCTAACACTTCTCATGTTTGTAGTTCTAATATTTTGCTTATTTGGACCTACAATGAATTACCAAGTGCCCATACTCATGTCGAAGTACCAAGTTCACATCATAAGCTGTTAGGAGGAGATGAAAAGTATGAATCATGTAATATTAATTCCTAGAGACAATAATTAGGCATAGTTTCATGCATTTTTAATCTGTTGGCACAAATGGAAAGAGCAACAATGAAATTATGCTTGACACACTTTTCGTAGTTGACATAAACAACATTTAATGGTCCTGTTATAGGTTCATGATTTCTTTATGCAATAGGGCTACCTTTTATCTTTCAGTTACATGTCTTTATGTATATTTTTTTCTTGGCTTGAGATCTTTGTTGGTATATATGTGACTATATATATTTCTGAATTTCATTTCTACCTTATCCTACCTAGTTGACTAGTTGTAGTATGTAGCCAGAATTTCAGACAAATATGCCGGCCTATCTCCATTTTTATGTATCACAGGTTCACATTCCTTCAGACAAAACACACTTTTTTGATATTCTAGCAAAATATTAGGTTACCGTGTTTATTTGTTATTACTATATATACACAAAAATATTATCCTTTCCAGTTACAAGGCATTAAGATGTGTTCTGTTATGGTATTATTCAAAGAGGCCTACAATTTGGATAGGGATTGAAGTTCAGAAATTTATGTCATTATTGGAAACTACCATTTATTTAATTTCAACTATGAAAGAACAACAACAAAACTGTATCTCAAACACAGGGGAATTAAAATTTACTCAAGAATTTCCATTGACAGAACAGTATTGTGAGGGACACAAAAGCAAACATTGAGATAGAACCTCCATTACAAAATTGTTCATAAGATAATCCCAAAAATTACGAGTTCATATTTTACCAAATCCTAAGCTAGGTGATCAACTATTACTAGCAGAATTACCTAAGCGATTGAATCATCCAAAGCACCAACAATTGATATTGATTTTAAGGCACTCATTCTGCACTGAAATAGAAAGGCAATGAAGTAGTGGTTTTCTTACCTTCAATACAACAGTTCTGGATGAAAACCTTGTCACTTTAACCCCATTGAGCGAGACCTTATGCCTTAGTTAGAGAATTGAATTACAATACGAATTACTGATTTAGCTTATTACAATTAGGAATTTGATAAGGATTGGAAAATAATGTCAGAGATTACACATACCTAGCGAATCAAATCATGGAAGTTCTTCTGTTCTTGCTCGCAATTTAGGCAAGCATGATGAAGAGCTGAGAGACGAATTCGTACAAAACAAATTACAATTTCGGAAGGAGGAATGGATGAATTATATAGATGAATTTCACAACCACCCAATTGAAAGGGCCTATATCGAGTTGAATATAAATTACTAATTTAGCTTAATACAATTGGGAATTTTGATAAGGATTAGAAAATAATGTAAGAGATTACAGATACTCGGTGCACCAAATCATGGAAGTTCCTCATTTCCTTCTTGCAATTTAGGGAGGCACGATGAAGCGTTGAAAGATGAATTCATGGGAAAGAAATTGCAATTTAGGAAGGATGAATGGAGGAATCATATAGATGAATTTTTTATGAACGACAAGCAAAAAGGAAGGTAACGGCTAGTAGGATCGCAAAGTTATGTCTGCCTGCTCTTCAATCTCTTTCTTTTCTTTTTTTTCATGTCAAAAAATGTTTAATTTGATAGGGAGGGAAATGTTTTTCATAATAAAAATATAGCAACACGGATGGGGGGAATTCTTTGCAATGAATGAAAATTTCCTCTAAATCTGATTCGCCTTTTGCAAAAAAACGTTAATGCATTTTGCGGCAATTTTGCCTTATTGCCCCAATATACTCAACGTTTCATGGCAATATTGTATACGCTACAATTATTTTACTACATTTTTTTTATTGCAGCAAATTTAAATTTGCTACAGATAAGTTGCTACAAAAAATTTATTTCCTTCTAGTGTATGCATGCTCCTCAGCTTACAAGCAAGTAGGCTAAACTGTAAACATAAAATAAGTATAACCTAAACTGATTACTTGTGTGAGTAAATCTTATACATTCTGTTTGGATTAAACTCAAAGCTTGAACATGATTAACTACTGTAATTGAGGCCCTTGCACATAGGAGAGAACGAAAAGGTAAGCTACAAGCTATCACTTTACGGTGATCCAATCCATGAGCAAATGGATTTGAAGTTTCAAGCTAATTAGGCAGCGGACTTCCAAAGCTACAAAAGTGGTCACGATGATGCTCCCCATTGTCCAAGAAACCAAGCAAGCAAGTAAGTAGGTCACCAAACCCTTCCAATTAAGGAATAACTCAGCAAAGTCAAAACAACTTGTTCATGCCTAATAAACCCAGATTAGTGCTTGAGATTATCAAGTTGGTTCCCCAACCTATGCATGACCTAGAACTAATTAGGTTTAGATTAGTTCCTTAAGATGTTAATAAGCATCCCAAATAGAAAAATCAGCTCCAAATTAGGCTTAGATGAAGGAACCAACTAGACACTCAAACTAGGTCCCAAACTGCAACGGTTGGCGAAATATAGCTAAGTCACCTGGAAGAACTTGCCATGATTTGGATTTCTCTCCTTGAATTGATACCTTAGGATGTTGGATATCATCCTCAGGGAAACTTGTGGCCCTAAATTCTATGTTAGGTGGTGATCCCACCTAATCATTTGGTACAGGCAGACTAGAATCTTCTAGTATACCTTCACTATTTTGGGCCAATGTAGTAAGATGTCTAAGATTTGGACTAAAATTCTATTCCCTTAATATAACTAAACACCTATGGAGTCTAGAAAAGTAGGACTTGCACATAGGAGGCCTTGGAAACTCCAAGCATCATGCCATCCAAAAGCATGCTCAATTCCGGATTGGAATATGATAACAAGGATTGGATCATTTGCGTCTTTGCTTGCTTTCCTTGATCTTCCTTGTCTTGATTAGAACCATCATGTTGTTTTTGATTTACAGAACTCTTTTGGATGCCTTGCTCTATATCTCTTTCCCTTCCCTTGATTAGGTATGATGCTTCACATTTTACTAGGAGGTAAAGAGGCTATAGTGTAACTACGATGCTTAACCTTAAAGAAGTAGGCATTTAACTTCCTGTGATGAATTGATCCCTTATCACACTGCCATGGTCTACCAAGTAATACATGAAAAGCATCCATAGGAACACGTCACAAAACACTTCATCTTTCAAATTACCAATGGTGTAGGTAGCTAAAACTTGTTTAGTCACATGAACTTCATTACCCATTTTAACCCATTGAAGTGAGTACAGCCTATGGTGTGGAATAGTAGGTATTTTAATAGAGATTAGCCCACAAGAGATCATGTTCATCCTACTAATTCAAGCCAGAAGGTTCAAGCATTGGTTCAGGAGGTCTAAGTCAAGGTCCTACTCCCATTATCATTTAGAACGTGCCATTTAAGTCCCACTTCTACTACCTGATCCCGTGAGCTTGGTCTTGTTCTTTTTAAGGAGGAACCTAGCTTATTCGCTAGCTCATAAATCAGCTAATAAATGATACAAGTTGCTCTAACATCTTTTGAGAAGCTAACACAGCAAATAAAGTATTTTAGTCTAGCAGCCTTAGGATCAGTTTACTATCTAGCCTAGTAGTATGTTGAGAGTCAACTTTGACTCACCTCTACAACTAGCTTTTAACTCACTTAAGGGCTTGATTAGATGTCTAAAATATTATGAAAAATGGTCCTAAAGTTATAAAATTAGATCAGCTAGCACAAGCTTTTAGCCACCCCAACGTTAAAAGAAATTCCCTTTGAACCCATGGATTACTAGTTTCTGTACTTTTTGACAACTTAGGGATAATCAACTTATTAGTATCTACAACTTGCATCTCATATGCATCATTAGAAGTACTTTGATGCTATATTAGTATGACACCTTAGTAATGGAGATTAGCACCCTAGATAGGTGTCAAAGATCTAACTTAGCTGTTGTTTTTTTGCTTAAGCTTATAATATTATTTTTGGTATCTCTTGTATTCTGAGTTAGCCATCGAGAGAGGGAATAAGGTTTAGCTTTTAAGACTAATTTTCACATTATATTATGCTGTTGATGTTTTAATGAAGTTGAGCATGGCTCCTTACCTTGCAAAATCCTCTATAGCTGTCCTATAGTTGGTCATCATAAGAGGTGTTCTAGTGACTGTTGGTGGTTATTCTAGTGGTGTGTCTATATCTACAATACTTCTAATGGCCTTAACATAGCTTGGTGGTGTAACTGTATCCAAGTACAAGCTTAGATTATTCGCGCCAGTTGTTCTTTTCAACTCCTGTTTCAGTTCAGACTTTAAGTACCTAATTAGTGAGTTTGTTTGATTCCTTTTTCTTCTTAATCTTGCCATATTATACATCATATTTTAAGCTTATCAACTAAATGGACCATGGCAACACTGGCACAACTAGCTCCATAAATGATGAAACTACAAACCTTCCCTTGAATGGTGCACTAGGAGTGAAAGATATGCTCTCTTTGACTTGTCCTCCTTAGATCCCTCCATAACATGCCAGATGCTTTTAAGCAACAAGAATTCTCCCACATCAGGAGGCAATACAATAGGTTCCTCCTTCTTTTCTTCTTCTCCTTTACGGGACTTAAGGTTGATCTCATGAATTTTTCTCCATCTCTTTGATGGCGAGGCCCTCATTTTAGGACAATAAGCTTGCAAGTGCCCATAGCCTTGACACTTAAAGCATCTCTTTCCATCATTTTCCCTAGGAAACTGTTTGGCAACACTTTTCTTCTTATTTGATCCTTTACTATTTTTGAAGACAACCTTAGCCTTAGGAATAACTTAAGACTTGATTTCAGGACTCGATCGCGAGTAGGATCCAATATAATTCCTCTTGTTTCTAGCTTGTTTCTCCACCATGATAGCCAACTTGCAAATGTCCTCAAAGGACTAGTAAGCATAAAGCTCAACCTTTTGAGAAATACTAGGGTCAAGTCCCCTAAGGAACCTTGCCATAGTTTGTTGCTCATTCTCTTCTAGAGCACTATGAATATGGAATTGTTCAAACTCATGAATGCATTCTTCCACACTCATTCTTCCCTGATTCAAGGATGACACCCTAAGGTACAGATCATGGTTACAATTATAAAGAAGAAACCTTTTATGAATTAGCTTCTTTGGTTTAGACCAAGTTCTGATCTAGGACCTTTCCTCCTCTTGGATCATTACTTGATGCATGAGCTTACGTAAACTCAACCACTGTAATCAATTTGCTATCTTGATTAAGCTTGATTCTGGTTCAGTAACGGAGTTAAACCAAAATAAAGGATGTGAATGGGATAAAGGCAATCCCACCATCTAAGCTGATTAAGGATTCCCCTCTCCAAACTCTAATAGCTAAGCCACCATATTTAGATTACAAGAAACCACTTAAATTAACGATCAACATGATTATTTAAAGTGAGATTTTATGATAGTTTTGTGTAATACACTAAGATGAGCTTTTCACTCATAGATTGTTACTATAATAAATAACCAAGCAAGCTTATGTACACATCCCTAAGTCACAAGCAAGTAGGAAGACTCCTTGGGAACCTTAATCCAGCTTAACTAAACTGAAAATGCAAAACAAGCTTAGCCTAGGCTAATAACAAATGTGAGTCTAGTTAATAGATTCTGTTAAGGTAGACTTAAGTTGTAACGTGATCAATTATCTCTAACTAACCCACTTACACATGAGAGAGAGAGAGAGAGAGAGAGAGAGAGAGAGAGAGAGAGAGAGAGAGAGAGACAGAGAGGGAAAAGGTAGCCTGTGGGTTGTCTTCTTTGTGGCTATCTAATTAGAAAACATGTGGTTGGCACACTTAAAGCCAATTGGACAAGTTGCCTTTTAAAGCTGGAAAAGAGGCTATGATGATGTTTTTCAATGTCCAATGACCTAAGGGAGGAAGTAGGCACATCACCAAACCCTCCCTATAAAGGAATAGCTTGGCAAAGCTAAAACTGCTTGTTTCGGCCTAATGAACTCAAATTAGCACTACAAATGATCAAGTTCATTCCCCGAGCTATGCATAAATTAGAATTGATTTTAATGCATGACTTGGTTCCTCAAGATGTTGGTAAGCATCCCAACTAGAAAAATCAGCTCTAGATCATGCTTAGGTGAGAGAGCCAACCAAAAACTGAAACTGAATCAGAAATGAGGCCAAACAATAATGGTTAGCAAAATGCAGTTGAATCACCATGAAGAACTTCTCATGATTTGGATTCGTCTTCATGGCTTGATACCTAGGAATGTTGAATACCATCCTGAGCAAAAATACTGGCCTTAAATAAGGTTTTAAACCCACCCAATATTTTAATACGGCCATACTGAAATTACAGTAGTATATCTTCATTATTTTCGAGCAATGCAGCAAAATGCCTAATATTTAGGCCAAAATTGAGTTTCTTCAGTGAAACTAGATGTTTTAGGAAGTCCAGTAAAGTACGGCTTTGCCATAAGGCATTTGGAAAATCCAAGGATCATGCCATATGATGCGTGAGCTTATGCAAACTCAAGCAATTTCACCTAATTGCGATTTGGATTAAGCTTGCTTCTGGTTTAGTAATGGAGTTTTGACCAAAACAGAGGATATCTATACCACTACATAAAAGTAATGTTGTGCTGATGTGGATTTTCCTACATTGTCAAAAATCAGAACTTTTGGGCCGTAAGATTAGTCCTCACTCTTAATCACATCCGTTCATATTAATTAATCAATTCTAATGAAAGGAACCAAAAAATAATTAACAAGGAAAATATAAACACTAATTATGGAAACACTTAAACGATATAAGAATAAGAACGAGAATCACTGCATTCCTAAAATATAGTATTCTTAAAATATAATCAATTCTTATATTTATTTCTCCATCCAATCTGGCCAATATTGGACCGTGCTTTTCACGGTTGACCTACCTTGGCTAGAATATTAATAGCTATATATTACAATATTATATTTCAATATGAATGGAAATAATTTTTTGGAATTTAAGTGGCTTTTGCATTTGGGGAGGGTAAACCATGCAAAGATTTGACACGTCAACTTTTTTAATTTTAAAATTCAAATAATGATAATATAATCTATACTAAGAGTTCAGCAAATAATTTAGCAATATTTTATAGATAATATTGTATACGCTTTAGCTTTTGTGTTCCAATCACTGCAAACTTTCCAAAAAAATTATTCCCCCTAAAATCATATAGGCATTGTTTTAGCAATATTATTGTTACCATTGGTATTGTGTGTTCAAGCTGGCAATTTACCGTCCAAGCAGGCGTTGATTGAGGTCTGCAATATTGATCTTCTTGAATTAACACCTTCACTTCCAACCATATTATTTTCTTTTTATTCGTTGTCCGTTGTGCTTCGATGTAATCCTTTTCAATTTCTGGGAATCAATATACAGTAAGAAAGATGTCTGCATTAATCTACATCAATTAACAAATAGTCATCTTGCTTCCCCTCTTTCATCTTCTTGCTAGGATATTTATGTTTTTCTTAATCTCAGTTTTCTTTTTATACTTTTGTAATTTGTAGGGATCAAAATACAATAAGGACGACGTCTTCATCAATCGCATAGCTACGGTTTCATATTATTAATTATGTTCTATGTATGGATTACACACAACAATACAAGGAAGAAAAAAATTAGAAAATTTTTTTAACCAACTTTAAGACTTTTAATTTTATGAACTTGTGTGTGTTTTGATAATAGTATATGCTAATTAAGCAAAATACTACCATAATTGGACCTTACTTTTGTTTTACTTTCCATTAAGGACCCAAGTGTATACCAAATTCTATCAAGGAACTCAGCTATGTTTCCGGTGACACAATAATAAAGTAAGGCCAAAAAAATCCAACACAAAAAGCCACATTTTTTTTTCAGTTGTACAATATTCAAGAGATACTTCATTTCAAAATAAAAATAAAAAATCATGGAGTGCTTGTGGCAGAATTCTTTTTTACTAATTTTAGTTATTGAGCCTTTCAATTCTATTTTCTAAAATTATACAACTAATCTTTTTTTCATAAAAAACAAAGATTATAATCTTTATCTTAAGACAATATCTCATTGGCCTTCTTTGGCATTTGATAGTCATTTTATTATATTATTTTCTCTTGAGAAATGTTAATTTATGAAGTTAAATTTATGTTCATAAACTTCAAATGTTGGTCCCAGATTCCTAAATTTTATATCGCATGATAATAGAAATTATGGTCCAAAGCACTAATTTATGAAGTTACGTTAATGTTTTTATCTTCAAATGTTGTTGGTCACAAATTTCTAAATTTTAAACCAATAAGAATAATAATTATAGCTTGAGAGGTTACGTTTGTGGCAAAGAATGTGAATGCAATGTGGAAAGCCATATGAAAAAAAGTCAATATTATAAGGAAGCATGTTATTATAGAAACTATAATTTGTGGAAGTCACTCTCAACACAAAGAACGTCATGAAAAAGTTATCTCATGTTGTTGATTAAAATATGTACATAAAAAACATGATAATTGTTGATTTAAAGTTTTTTTATGCAATTTTGATTTTTATTCTCAATAATTTGATATGCCTCTTCCTAGATTCTTTGTAATAAAGTACTCTCTTACACTATAAATATTTTCATTATAATGTAATTTAGATTCGAGAAATTTATGATAAAAAATTTTATTTGGAAGTTTGGAAATGTTGATTGGACTTTGAAAATAAGCATATCGAGAGAAAAAAATATAATTAGCAAACATAATTATCAATCCAACAAGATATATATTATTTTTAAAATAAAAGATAAATAGTAGTACATTTTTTCTAAATAGAATCCAAATAATTACTAAGAACTTAATTTTTAATGTAGGCATAAGAAAAGAAAGTGGATTCTTCAGCATTGGCACTATAACGCCAAGCCTCACTCACACACTGCATGGGAAACTTTCCAGGAGGTCACCCATCCCATGATTGCTCCCTAGCAAGCACGCTTAACTGTTGAGTTCTTAGAGTGGGCTTCCCGAAAAGAAAAGTGCACCTTTGGTGATATAAATAGTCACTTCGGTCTTTTTAAGACACACTGGGGGTGTTACAATCACCCCCACTTGAAGCGCACAACGTCCTCGTTGTGCCTCATTAACCGACCGACTTGTCGGTCCTCTTAACGGGCAGTTCACACCCAGTATCTTTGCCCGCTAGGTGGCTGCGCATGGGCTCTCCATCCATTGGCGCAGCTCACGGACGTGGGTCGGCTTTTATACCATCTGTAATGCCTCGACCCATCGCAGGCCATGGACAGTTACCAGGAATGGGTTCAAGGATTGTTAACTGACCCCACAAATCACCACAAGTCTTTGCGATGTGCTTATCCTCACTCACACTCTACTTGAGAAACTTCCAAACAGGCCACCCATGCTAAGATTGCTCCCCAGTAAGCACGCTTAACTGTGGAGTTTTTAAGAGTGGGTTTTCCGAAATGAAAGGTGCACCTCTGGTGATATAAGTATTCACTTCGATCCTTTTCAACCACGCTCGGGGTGTTACAGGCACCATAAATTAACATATCACCATGTCATTTGGCATGATTTTTGGTTTCATTTTGACTAACTACAATCTCTATCATCCTTTACACCGTGTCTTTTACAATCATAGGCTATTTTAATTTTTGAGTTTCAATGGTTGTGCATAAAATTGCTATCTATTGATATTTTTCAATAAATTTTGACTTTTCTTTTCTATATTATGATATTAACTTTGTCTCTAATGAACATTCCTATATTCAAACTATCTACTATAGCACGCACCATACAAAGCACGGGTCCAGACTAGTGAATGGCATAAAGGCAATGCCACCCCCTAATCTAGTTAAGGATTCTAGCCTATAAACTGTAAAGGCTTAGCCACTGTGTTTAGATTAAAGGAAACCACTTAGGTTAGCAACCAATCTGATTATTAAAGAGAGATTTTGAGAGAGTGTTGTGTAAAAACACAAAGCTGAGCTTTCACTCGTGGATTCTTATTAACATACCTAGCCAAGCAAGCTATGTATAGATCCCCTAAACTACGAAGCAAGTAGGCAGGCTCCTTAGAGACCTTAATCTAGCTTAGCTAAACAGAAAGCATAAAATATGCTTAGTTTAAGCTAATTACAATTGTGAGTCTAGCTAATACATTCTATTTAGGGTAGACTCAATCTTAAACATGACTAATTATCTCAAAATAAGCCACTTACACATGGAGAGAGAGAAAAGGTAAGCAACTAGTTGTCACTTTATGTCTATCCAATTAGAAAGCAAGTGGTTGTCACCGTCCAAGCCAACTAGCCAAGTGGAAATGGTAGCAACCTCCATGGATAGTGTTTGAAGGTTTTGCTGTAGTTAAAGTGTGGCATTTCACCTGCCCAACTCATGGGCTTGCTCAAGACTAAGTCATATAGGGACCTTAGGTTAGGGTGTTACTTTCCTCATTATCGAACATAGGTTGAAAACTAGTAAAGGTTATTTGTGGTGTTCCATGTTCTTTTCTGGCTGGGTGTGTGTTTGGGCTTTGTAGGGTGCTTTATAGTTTTTGGGAACATGGTTTTAGAGCAGGGGAAGCTTATAATCAATAAATAGTAAGCAAAAACTCATGAGGTTGAGCTCTGATGCCACTTTGATGCATGAGCTCTAAGTAAACAAGGGAAACATAGTTCCAAACTGTAAAGGCTAGGCTGCCAAGTATAAATTAAAGGAAAGCACTTAAGTTTAGCAATCAATTTAGATTGAAAAGATGAGATCTTAGAGAGTTTGGCATAGAAACACAAAGCTAAGCTTCCATTCAAGGATTCTACCTTGAATAAGCAGCCAAGCAAGCTTATATACACATCCCTAAGGTCACAAGCAAGTAGGCTAGCTCCTTAGCAACCTTAATCTACCTTAGCTGAACTGAAAATGCAAAATAAGTTTAGCGTAAGCAAATTATAAGCGTGAGCCAATCTAATACATTCAGTTTGGAGTAAACTCAAGCTTGAACATGATTAATTACTCTAATTGAGCCACCTGCACAAACGAGAGAGAAAGAAAAGGTAGGTTGCAAGCTGTCACTTTATGGCCATTGAATCTGGACCAAGTAGATGTCAAGCTTCAAACCAATTGGCCAAGTGGACTGCCAAAGCTACAAGAGTGGTCATGGTAATGTTCTTGGTCATCCAAGCAGCCAAGCGAGCAAGCATGAAGGTTGCTAAACCCTCCCCATTAAGGAATAACTCAGTAAAGTTAAAGCAGCTTGGTTAAGCCTAATAAACCCGTATTAGCATTAGAAATGACCAAGTTAGTTACCCAACCTATACTTGACTTAGAATTGATTTTAATTCATGGCTTGCTTAATTACAATGTTAAAAAGCAACCCAAATAGAAAAATTAGCTATAAATCAGGTTTAGATGAGAGAACCAACCAGAAACTCAATCTGGGTCTGAAATGAGTCAAACTACAATGTCGATAAAATGCAGTTAAATCACAAAGAAGAACTTGTCATGATTTGGATTTATCTCCGTAGATTGATACCTTAGGATTTTGGCTATCATTCTAGGCAAAAAGTCTGGCCCTAAATCAGGTTTTCCCACCTAATCTTTCAATTCGGGCATACTGGAATCTTTTCGGTATATCTTCATGATTTTAGACTCGTGTAGCGAAATGCCTAAAGCCTAACGCTTAGGCCAGACTTTAATTCCTCAATGGAGCTAGACATCTTATGGAATTCGGCAAAGTAGGACTTCCCCATAGGAGGTCTTAGGAACTCAAAGGATCATGCCATCCAAAACCATGCTCAGTTCTCGATTAGAACAAGGGAGCAAGGATTGGATCAGTTGTGTTATTGGTTGCTTTCCTTGGTCTTCCTTTGCTTGATTATAGTGATGATGTTGTTATATATTTAGGGAACTATCTTAGATGCATTGCTCTATATTAGAAGCCCAAGGAATGACCACTTCTTTCAAACAGGGCAGAAAGTAGCTCAAACTGAGCGCCTTGATTAATCACCAAAATGGACTTCACTCTTCAAAATAAGACTCCCTGAGTATTCTGAAAACATAGGGCACCACATAAGAAGACTTAAGAACATCACTAGGGATGCTACTCATGATAGTAGTTAATTCTTGATGGCTAAGGGAGATTAAAGATAGGATTAAGGTGTTTCTAAGGTGATTACCTTCTTCCTCTTGGATAGTACCACTATGGTTTGCATCATAATCTCACTAGGGTTTGCATCCATTCAAGGTAATGATCTGGATTCAAAATACCTTCAAATTCTAAAGGGTCAAATCTCATGTCCCTTAAATCATCCTTTCTAGCTAGCCACTTTCTTCCTCTAGGTGAATGCTCATCTTGCGATGAAGAGGAATGGGTAGGGGTCAGGTCACCCCTAAGAGATTCATGATTCCTTCTCCTCCTCCCTCCAGGATCATCTATTAACCTAACAAGGACTTCATCCAACATAGTGGTGATGTTTTTGATTTTAGGAGATAAGGAATGGACATCCCTTTGGAGTTGATAAATAGAATTTCCTCTCCCTATTTGAAAGGCCTCCCCCAGAGTAAGCCCTCTAGTAACTCTAGGCTAAGATGAGTTAGTTTCCTCTCTCGCAAACATAAAATAGAAATTAAGGAATCTATTTTTTGAAACAGAGGTGTTCTTATGGCTAACTACATGTTTGGGTAGCAACGTTCTTCGTGCAGTTATGAAAAAATGTGTTTGCATAAAGTATCGTCTAAGAATTAGAGGAAAAGATGGAAAGAAAACAAAAACTCAGTAGGTTATGTTCTAAAACCACTTTGATTCATGAGCTCAATCAAATTTATACAAGGATTTCCCAGAATTTCAACGGGGATGAATCAGAATGTTATCTAGCAAGAACCAAGGACACGTGTAGGCTAAAGGCTCAGCCACCACCCAAGTTATGAAGGAATCCAGCCTCCAGAATCATAGAGGCTAAACCACCAATTTTTGATTAAAGGGATCCACTCAGTTCAATAAGAAAATCAGTGTTCGATAAGTGGGATTTAAGGAAGAACTTGAGCTCACAAATTGAGTGAAGCAAGTGCCTTCAACTATGGCTTCAAAATAGCAGGGGAGGGGGTTTTATACAACCTGCCTCAACCCCTTTCCTGCTAAGGAGTTTCCTTAATGCATAGGAAATCCTTAATCAAGTTTAGGCACAATTTATTTTCCGAAACAGAAACTATGCTAAATTATTACAATGCATGAGTCTAGCTAACCTAGGTTTGATTTACAAAAACTTAATCCTAAACATGATTAGCTTTCCAAAATAAGCCCACTTGCAAATGGTGGGGAGAGAAAATGGCCACTGATGTGATCTTGCTTTGCGGCTAGCCGATGCAGCTAAAGCTAGGGATCGCTCTTTGATTTTTGGCAAAGTTACTGCCAAAAGTGGTAGGACTTTCATGATTGTGTTCTTGTCTACCTAAGGAGCTAAGGAAGCATTAAGGTAGATGAGCAAGTCTTCATGTTATAGCAAACGCCATCACAAAGTCAAAACAACTTATTTTGATTTGGACAACCTGGGTTAACACCAATTTTGTATAAGTTGTTCTTTCAAGCTGGACTTGATTTAGGGATGATCTTAGGGCATAGGGGGTGAAATAGGATGTTAGAAACCCTCAAAATAATAAAATCAATCGTAAGTCAGGTTGATGGTCAAGACACAACCACTTCTTTCAAATAAGGTAAAAAGTAGCCCAAAATTGAGTATGCAACTATTTTGGGCCTCTTATGAAAAATGTTTGGATCGATCACCAAAATGGAATTTACTCTTAAAAATTAGACTTTTTTAGGGAGTCTAAGAAAGTAGGATCAACCCATGAGGAAGCTTAGGAATATCACTGAGGATGTTACTCAAAATAGTGCCTAGTTCTGGACTGTTAAGGGACAATAAGCACAGGATTAAAGCGTTTTTCATTTGATTACCTCTTCTCCTTGGGCAATAGTACTGTGATTTGCACCAGAAATCCTAAAATACACCCCCTACCTAAGAGGACTACCTCTTTAAGAACAAAAAGCTTTGCATTCCTAAGTTCTCTTTGAAAGAGTTGCTTGATGGAGGTCCATCAATGGAGCAAGATTTAGGCCCGCAGAATGGTCAATCAAATCTAACTTCAAGCACCAAGGTCCAAGGATTAATCTAATCTTTGCTTAGCCAAAGTTCAGATTTCCCTGGTTTTGATCCAATGCACAAGCCTGGCTTTGTGCATCATATTTCCTTAACCTTCATGAGGGTTAGAGCTATTGTTTTTGCTTTGGATCATAGAGAACATCCTCAAATATCAAGCCATGAAGAGAAATCTAGGTTAAGTCAAGTGCTTTATGGGGATTCAGTGGCTTCAAGTTAACTATTGCAGTTTTGGCTCAAATTGGACCTGTTTTGAGATTCAAATTGGTTGCCCTCACTAAGCCTAATTTAGGACTAATTTCTTCATTTAAGGTGTTCACCAACATTATAATGAAATCATCCATGCTTTAAAATTAAGGTCAAATCAAGTGGAGGTCATGCAGGCAGCTTGCTCAAAATTAGCGTCAATCTGAGTGTGTAACCATTTTAACTTTGCAATGGTTCTGCCTTCTAGAGGAAGCTTTGGAGACCGTCCTACATACCTACTTGCTACCTTAAGGATGCAGGAACAATGTCATTAGCTATTTTGTATCTTCGGAAGACAAGTTGGGCACTAGGAGAAGAGATAAATGTTTGCTAACATTCTAGTTAAATGGCCAAAAAGGGGTAGGAGTAGTAGCCATTTTTCTCTCTCCCATGTGAAAATGGATCATTTATGATCTAATTAACATGTTCTTGCTTGAGGTTAGCCTGTAAACAGCTTGTTTTAACTAGACTCATCGAACATAATTAGTTAGAACTAAGCTTACCTTGCATTCTGATTAGTCTACGCTATATTAGAGGTTCTGTAATCGATAAGGAACCTTCTTTCCAACTTTGTAGTAAAGGCAGAGACATTTATATATGCTTTCTTTTGAGCTGATTGTAATCAAATTTGAAGATTGCATGAAAAAAGTTGAGCTTTTCTCCTTTGAATCCAAAACTCTCTTTTAGCTTATTGTTACTGTGGCCGAGTAAGGTGGTGACCTAGTCAGAGTCTTAGCTCCTATTTGATGGTGTTTCTGTATCCAAAGAGAGGTTAAGGGCCCTAACAACATCCTTAGTGGCATTTCTGTATCTATGGATGGAGTTAGCATCCATTTATCCCCTCTGTTTATCCCGTTTTCCACTTCATTTAGGTTACTTGGTTACATTCTCTTTTGAGAGTGACTTAATCCTTGATAGAATACATCATTCTTGTTGTCAGAGCCAATGTTTGTCCTTAATCGGGAACCACAGCCCAAACACGTCTATACTACCCAAACATAATCCAAACCTAAAGAACCCAATTTTGAACCAACTTGAGTCATGAGTGCGAGCATAACTTTGGACGAAAAGTTCTAGGGTCTCATGAAGAATTAAAAAACCAGAATGAGTATTTGAGATGCAAACTTAGTGAATTAGTGAACCGAAAAAGGAAGATCATTGCGAGTCCTTATTCTTCTGGCTCACTCAGTTCTAACCAAGAAGAAGAAAGTGAAAAAGATAGCCATGCTTTTGCTTCTTCTAGCAAAGAGAAGCCTCAAAGAAGACCCAGAAAAGGATAAGAGAGGTAGACCCTAATGAATTCTTAGAATGGTTACACATGGTGGAAAGAGTCTTTGACTACAAGGATATTCCGGAGGATATGATGGTAAAGGTTATTGCTCTTAGGCTTAGAAAGTATACATCTCTTCGTTAGACAAATTTATGTGCCAGGAGAGTTAGAAAAGAAAGGAGAAGATCATAACTTGGGAGAAAATGAAGTCTAACCTCAAAACCTATTTTCTGCCCCTTTCTTACCTTTATGATAGCTACTCCCAATTACACATCTGGCCAAAGGTACCATAAGTGTTGAGGGGTATACTAGAGAATTTGAGAAAATCTTGACCAAATGTGACCTACGAGAGGCCGAAGATCCAACCATTGTGAGGTACTTAAGAGGACTTGATCCTAGGCATGCTCATGAAGTTGAATTATAGCAATACTCAACCTTTAATGGGGTATGTGTTCTAGCTCACAAGGTTGAACAACAAAAGAGAGCCAACCCCTATAAAGGAGATTTTCCTAAACCTCCATCAGAGAGCCAACCTTTTCACAAGGGGAGTTCATTTCTACCCTCTTTTACCCCCTTCCACCCCACAAAAGAACAAAACTCTACAAATGAGCCTAGCCCCTCAAAGCAGACCTAACCACGGCCCTTTAAACACTAGAAGGTGCTTTTAAGTGCCAATGCCTTACTCACATTGCTTTGGAGTATCCGAATAGGAAAATTATTTCCATGGCCGAATGGGAGGCTGCAAAGGATGAGGAAAATGGCGAGGAAAAGGAAGTGTGCTTAATGAAGGATCAAGATAAGAATTAACAGGAGGTTATGGAGGAGGCTGATGAAAGAGAAATGTTGGTATTAAGAAGAGTGTTGAGTGTTCTTATAGGAGCCAAAGAAGAACAATAAGAGAACGTCTTTCACTCTCGGTGTACTGTCCGATGAAAAGTATGCTCTTTGATTATTGATGGAGGTAGTTGGTGTCAATGGGGCTTCACTTAGCATGGTGGAGAAACTTAATCTCCATGCCTTAGCTCACGCTCACCCATACAACATCAACTGGCTCAATCAAGTTAAAGGGTTACTAGTTAACTCTAGACACTTAGTTACGTTCTCCATTGGTAAGAATGGCCAAGATGAGCTATGGTGTGATATTATTCCCGTGGAAGCATATTATATTCTATCGGGAAGACTGTGGTTGCTTCACAAGATTGTAATGCATTATGGTTACTGATGCATGGTATCTAGGCTCTAAACATGATAAGTTGAATGGTGATCCTTCTTTACCAGCTTGCTTGCTTATTTGTTTGATTTATCTCGAGATTTGAGACCTTAAGTAGCTCAAACCTTGTTATTATTTTGCTTCCAAGGTCATTTACCAGGTTCAAGTCATAGATTAAGGTTGAGCCCAGTTTTGTCTACACTCCTAAAATTTTATAGGATTTGCTTAACTCATTTTTAATGTGTTAGATAACTTCATATTAGATCCAAAGGTTTGTATATGAAAGCTTAATATGTCTACTTTATGGATATATAATTTATTTTAGGTTAAGTGAAATGAAAGTGGTTCATCCAGACAAAAAAATTTTAATTTATAGTTTTAATCCAATTCCACCAAATTTTGGAGATTGAGATGATTCACCTTTCAGAGCCTAATTTAGGGGCAATACGATGCGTGAGCTTTAGGAAACTCAAGCAATGTGATCTATTTGTAATCTAGAACAAGCTTTGCCTTTGGTTTAGTGATGAAGTTGAACCAAAATAGAGGATGTGAATGGGATAAAGGAAATGCCATCACCCAAGCTGATTAAGGATTCCAGCCTTCAAACTGTAAAGGCTACGCCAACATGTTTAGATTAAAGGAAACCACTCAAATTTAGTAAATGATCTGATTGTTTCAAATGAGATTTGAGAGAGTTCTGTGTAAAAAACACGAAGCTGAGCTTTCATTCATGGATTCTTGTCACATTAAGTAGCCAAGCAAGCTTATATACATGCCTAAGCTACCAAGCAAGCAAGTAGGCTCCTTAGGGGCCTTAATCTATCTTAGCTAAACTGAACTTGCAAAAGAAGCTTTACCTAATAAGCTAATTACAAGTGCAAGTCTAACTACTACATTTTGTTTAAGGTAAAGTGAAGCCATTTCACTTGGGAGATGGAGAAAAGGTAGGCCATAGGTTGTTTACTTTGCGGCTCTCTAATCAGAAAGTAAGTGGTTGTCACACTTCAAGCCAATTGGCCAAGTTACCTTCCAAAGTTGCAAAGAAAGCTATGATTATGTTTCTTAATGTCTGAGGAGACAATAGAGCAAGTAGGAAGGCCACTTAAGCTCAACATTAAGGAATATAATAGTAAAGTCAATGCAGCTTGTTTGGGCAGACTGATCTCGTATTAGCGCTGAAAATGATCGAGTTCATTCCCTAACCTACACTTGACATAGAACTTATTTTAATACGTGGTTTGATTCCTTAGGATATTAATAAGCATCCCAAATAGAAAAATCATCTTTAAATTAGATTTAGGTGAGAGAAGTAACCAGAAACTCATAACAAGTGAAAAATGATCCCAAATTGCAACAACTACAAATGCAGCTGAATCACCACAAAGAACTAGTCATAATTTAGATTTCTGTTCATGGCTGGATACCTTAAGATGTTGGATGACATCTTGACCAAACATTCTGGCCCTAAAACATGTTTTAGGTTGTGATTCCACATAATCTTTCAATACGGGTAGACTAAAACTCCAAGAAAAATGCCATCTAAAGCTACACTCAGTTCTTGAATGGAACAGGAGAACAAAGAGTTGATCAGTTCTGTTGTTGCTTGCTTTCCTTGATCTTCCTTAGCTTAAATAACACCATGATCTTATTTTGGATTTAGGGAACTCTCTTGGATGCCTTGCTCCACACGAAGTCGCCTTCTTAATGTGATTGCTTACTTGTTCATATAACTTCTTCATCTCTTGGCTCTTAGCTTAGCATCATAGCTAACCCTTGGCTCACTTAGTTGGGGCAGTAGCTCAATAGGGGTAAAGGGTGCAAGCCATACACTCACTTAAAGTGAGAGTGTTTGGTAGCACAAGACTAAGCTCTATTCTAGGCAAACTTAGCATAGGGTAGCTTTAAATCCTAATCTTTCAAACTTTTGCTCACCAAACTCATAAGCAAAGTAGTTGAAGTCTAGTTGGTTCTCTCTATTTGGCCAACAGTTTAGGGATGATCAGCCCGATTAAATAAGAGTTTAGTGCCCAATAACTTCCATAAATGTACTAAGAAGTGGGAGAAAAACTTGGAGTCTTGGTCAGACGCAATGGTTTTAGGAACACCATGGAGCCTAATGATCTTTTTATAGTAAATCTCGGTAATGTAGCTTGCACCATCAGTTTTATGGCATTGAATAAACTGAGCCATCTTTAACAATCTACTGATAACTAACATAATCGCATCATTCCCTCTCCGAGTCCTACACATAGACACAATGAAATCCATACCTATGTTATCCTAAGGCCTTAAGGGTACATGCGATGGGGTGAATAATCCTTGGTGGAATTGAATTTTGGCATTGTGGCAAATGAAGCAAGCTAAAATGATCTTGTGAAGATCTCCTCCTATCTTAGGCCAATACAAATGCTCTTTTAGAATATCAATAGTGTTGTTTAGGCCAAACTAGCTAGCTAGAGCACCAGTATGAGCCTCTCAGACCAGTAGCTCTCGTAAAGAGCATTTAAGAATGCAAAGCTTGTTAATTCTAAATACATAGCCCTCTTCGATGGTGTAGGGGATATCCTTGGGAACTCCCTTTATTAAGAGTTGGAAATTTGGATCCTCTTTGTAAATTTCTTGGATTAAATGAAGTCTAAGTACCTTAGCTTCCAAAACAAAAAGTAAAGTACACCTTCTGGGAAGGGCATCCGTAATCACATTCTCTTTTTTACTCTTAATGGTCTGAATGCAACACAAAAGGTCTAGGCTTGAGGTAATGATCGCAATGAGTCAAAGCCCTAACAATGGCATAGATTCCCTTATCATAAGTGTTGTTGTTGTATCTAGAACAAATGAGTTTCTCACTAAAGTAGGCAATGTGCCTCTTAGATTGATTAGGATAGCTCTTATCCCTACTCCTGTTGCATCACGTTCAAGCTCAAATAAACAAAAATTTAGAAGGGCTAGGATAGGTGCTTGGTAATGTTTTTTCTGCTTGATACCTTCAAAGGCCTTCTTTGTAGTCTTGGACCACTCCAAAAGCCCTTCTTTTATACACTCAGGAATGGGGGCCATGACAGAGCTAAAATCTCTAATGAACCTCCTATAAAAGGAGGTCAAGCCATGAAAACTCTTTACCTCCATGACTGTGTTAGGTTAGGGCCAGGTCTGGATTATGTAAATCTTACATTGATTAGCCTGCATACCTTTGGCTGAAACCACATAGCCAAGGAAAGTGAGTTGTGGAGTGAAAAACTCACACTTCCTTATGTTGGCATAGAGTTTCCACCTTCTAAGAACTTCGAATACTCGTCTCAAATGCCCTTTGTGGTCTTTCTCATTCTGGCTGTAAATTAGAACATGATCAAAGTATACAACAACAAAGTGATAATCGAAGGGTTTAAAAACCTCATTCATCAATCTCGTGAAAGTACTAAGGGCATTAGGTAAACCATATACCATGACAAGCCATTCCTAAAACCCTTGCTTTGTCTTAAAGGTTGTTTTCCACTCGTCTACATCTGTCATCCTAATCTGATGGTATCCAATCCTCAAATTATTCCTAGAAAACACCTTATAACCATGCAACTCATCTAACATATCATCAAGTCTAAGAATAGGGTATCTTTACTTGCTTGTAATGTTATTAATAACACGGTTATCCACACACATCCTCACGGCCCCATCCTTCTTAGAACAAGCAAAGCCGGGACAAAACATGGACTCATGCATTCCCTAATGTATCCCCTATCAATGAGTTCTTGAACTTGCCTCTAGAGTTACCTAGTTTTAGCGGGGTTACATTTAGTGGCTGGTTTTTTTTAGGTAGGGAGCTCCGGGCAGTAAGTTAATTTGGTGCTGAATACTTCTAAGTGGAGGCAAACCCAAGGGTAAATCAATAGGAAAAACATCCTCAAATTCTTCAATACGAGGTTGAGCTAAAGGATGTAAGGGTGTCTCTTCCTCTCCTTTTTCAAACACAAGCAAGGCATAAATAATTTCACCATTACTTAGCTCTCAACTCGTGTTTCACTTAGAAATAAGGTCTTCTTACTTATGTTTCCGCCATTAAACCTAATACTAGGCTAGACTTGACTTAGGGACAAAGGCGCCAAAGTATAACTACAACTTTTAACTTTAAAGGAGTAGGTATTGGTTTCTCCTTTATGAATGGAACTTCTATCAAACTGCCAATACCTACCAAGGAACATATGACATGCATCCATAGGTAAAACATCATAAAGCACTTCATCCTTAAAGTTACCAATGGAGTAAGCAATCAAGGCTTGTTTAGCCACATGTACTTCATTTTCTTGCTTAAGCCATTGAAGTGAATAGGGTCGTGCGTGATGACAGTAGGTAGTCAAAGTTTATTAATCAAATTGACAGAAACCATATTGGTGCAACGACCCTTGTCAATGAGCAAACTACATACCTTGCCTTGGATGGTACATCGTGAGTGAAAAGATATGTTCTCTTTGGTTTTCCTCTTGGGGACCTTCTATGGTATGCAAAATCCTTCTTAGTATAAGCACCTCTTCCACATCAGTAGGTAGAATAGTAGCTTTTTCCTCTAATTCTTCGTCTTCCTCACTTGTTTTAAAGTAAATCTAGCCGATTTCCTCAATCTCTCTAATGTTAAGTGCTCTCCTATTGGGGCAGCCAACTTACAATCACTTTAATCCTGTCCTTATTCTCCCTTAACCATCCAAAACTAAGCACTATCTTGAGTAACATTTGTAGTTTTCTAAGTCTTTTTATGGACTTATCCTGCTTTCTTGGACTCCCTAAGAAGTCTTCTTTTGAAGAGTCAAGTCCATTTTGGTGATCGATCAAGGCATTTGAGATAAAAAGCCCCAAATAGTAGCATGCGCAGTTTGAGCTACTTTAGGCATCCTTTGAAAGAAGTGGTTGTCCTTGGCCTTCAATCTGACCTAGGCTAACTTTGTTATTTGGTGGGTTTAGGAACATGCTATTGTACCCCTCTGTGCATCAAAATCATCCTTAAATCATGTTTGGCTTGGAAAAATAACTTGTACAAGTTTGGAATTAACCCAGGTTGTTCAGATCAAAGTAAGTTGTTTTTAATTTGTGATGGACTTTGCTGAATTTTGAGGGTTTACTCACCTACATCCATGCTTTCTTGGCCCCTTAAGCAGTCAGGAACACAATCATCAAGGACTTACATCTTTTGGGAGTAAGTTGGCCAATGATCAAAGGAAATGATCTCAAACTTCACCAGGATTGGGCAAGGACAATGCAAGGATTGGACAATGACAATGCAAGTCACATCTACAGCCTTTTTTTTCTGTCTTCATCACGTGCAAGGGGCCTGATTTGAATAGCTAATCATGTTCAGGCTCAAGATAGTGCGAACTAAGCATAGATCAGCTAGACTGAGACCATATAATAAGCTAGCTTATCTTATGTTTAGGAAACAGTTTGTACTTAAGCTAGATTTGAGATTTCCTTAGCATTAAGGCAACTCTTTTGGTGGGAAAATAGCTTGGGCTTATTGTTTAAAAGCCCTCTCTTGCTGGTTGCAAGCGATAATTGAATATCTTTACAAAATTCCATTGTTGAACTCAAAGTTCTCTAAAAATTTCACTCAACAAACTGTGTTAGTTTGTTAAACTGAGTGGTTTTCTTTAATCTGATTGTGGTGGCTTAGCCGTTATGGGTTATAGGGTGGATTCCTACTTTAGTTTGGGTTGTGGCCAAGCCTTTAACCCATTTATATCCTTGTTCTCGCTGATTGCTAACCTGATTCATCCAAACGAAAGTTCTAAGAAGCCTTTACTTGAGTTTTGATTAAGCTCACGCATCAAATTGTTAACATAGCACAACCTATTAATTTTTTATTTTCTTTCCTAGTATTACTCTATTTTTCTTAGTTGATACTCTGCCCAAACACACTGCCACCAACAAAAACAACTCCACTTTCTAAAACTGATTCCATGAGTCCTAGTCTATGTCTGCAAGAGAGGAAAGTAACTCTTCCCAGCTTAGAGTTCCAAGAGGGCTTAACTTGGAAGAGGCCCGTGAGATAGGCAGAGGGAATGCAATTCAATAACTCCAAAGAGATGTTCATTCCTTGTCTATTGAAATCATTAATATCACCACTAGATTAGATTAGGTTCTTGCTAGGTTTAGAGATGATCCTAAAGGGGGGAGGACAAAGAACCGTAGATCTCATAAGGGTGATCCATTCCTTGCCCATTCCTCTTTATCCCAAGATGAGTAGTCACCTAGGGGAAGAAGGAGGCCAACTAGGGAAGACAATTTACGAGACGAAAGGTTTAGCCCTGCAGAATTTGCAGGTACTTTAAATCCAGATGATTACCTTGAATGGATTCAAAATTTAGACTGATTCTTTGATACTAAAGAATACTCATATGAAAAGGCCTTCAAGATTGCTATGCTCAAGCTAAAAAAATATGCTTCCCTATGGTATACTAGGAGACAAACAGCTAAAGAGGGGAAACCAACTCAAAACTGAAACGACTGATGCATAGAAGGTTTCTCCCTGATAATTGCAAGCACGATCTGTACCTTAGGATATCATCCTTGAATCAGGGAAGAATGACTTTGGATGAATACATTCATCAGTTTGAGCAACTCTAGATTTGTAGTGGTCTCAAAGAAGAAGAACAACAAACTATGGTGAGGTTTCTTAGGGGACTTAATCCTAGTATTTCTGAGAAGGTTTAACAGCAACTTTACTAGTCCTTTAAGGACATTTGCAAGTTGGCCATTAAGGTGAGAAACACTCTAAGAATTAGAGTCCTTTTTCCTGTTTCTACTCTTAGCCTAATCCTCAAATCAAGTCTCGATCGATTCCTAATGCCGAGGCTATTTCCAAGGATAGCAAGTGATCAGACAAGGGGAAATGCATTGTCAAAGAGTTTCCTAAGAAACATGATGGCAAGAGATGCTTTAAGTGTCAAGGTTATGTGCACTTTCAAGTTGACTGTCCTAATAGGAGGGCACTCACCATCAAGGAGATGGAAGAAATTGATCGAATTAACCTTGAATCTAGTGAAGGAGAAGAAGAAAAGGAGGAAGAACATATTGTCTTACCACCTAATATGGGAGAGTTCTTGGTGCTCAAGGGATCATGCATGTTGTGGTGAGATCCAACAAGGAGAGTCAAAGAGAGCATATCTTTCACTCCGGAGCACCATTCAAGGGAAGTTATGTACTTTAATCATTGATTGATGCGCAAGCATTAAGCAAAACTCATGCATTGAGACTTTGTAATCTGATTGTGAGCTTGAATCAAGAATATCAATAGCGTCATGGACAAAACCAAGGATATCCAAGGGATAAAGGCAATGCCACCACCTAAGCTAGGAAGAAATCCACCGTCTAAACACTAAAGGCACAGGCACCAAGGTTAGATTAAGGGAAACCACTCATATTAAGGGAAACCACTCAGATTAAGCTGAAGAAAAGGGTGTGTAAAAACACAAAGCTTTGGTTTTCATTCATTAAATGATTTTTACAATAAGCAACCAAGAAAGCTTATATACATGTCCCCCTAAGCTATCAAGCAAGTAGGCAAGTTCCTCAATGATTAGGAAACCTGCAAACATGCTTAAAACAAAGCTAATCACAAATTGAAATTTAGCTAAACTATTTAAAATAATGATTCTAGCTAATACAAGCTCTAATTATATTAGACTGAATCTTAAACATGTAATAAACACCTTTTAGAGCCAATTGCACATGGAGGAGAGAGAAATGGTAGTTTCCTGTAGATTGCTTTTTAGTTAGCAAATCAAATTACAAGTGGATCTTTCTCTTTCTTCCTATGGCCAACTTGCCTTCTAAAGTTGCAAAAAACATCATGATGGTGTTCCTAGTCATCCATGGAATTAAGGGAACAAGTAGGCAGGTCACCAAACCCACCCCATTAAAGAAAACCAATGCAAAGTTAAAACAACGTGCATACGCTTAATTAACCTAGTTTAACATTAAAAAAGATCAATTTTGTTCTCTGACCGACAATTGATTTAGAATAGATTTTTTATGCGTGGATGGGTTCCTAAAGATGTTAACAAACACTTGAAACCATTAAAATTTCCCCTAAATGAGGTTTAGGCGGATCATTCAACTCAATTACTACAATCGGGTCAGACTGGGCTAAAGCCGCAATCGTTGGCCAAATGCAGCAGAATTACAGTAAGGAACTTGTTATGATTTTGATTTCTCTTCATGGTTTGATACCTTAGGGTGCTAGTACCATCCTAAGAAACAATATTAGCTCTAAATCAAGTTTTTGTTTGAGAACCAAGCTAATTTGCAAATTTACTAGAATAGATCCTGATGTGCAAAAGCCAATTTGGTCAACTAAATCTCCATCAGTTAACCAATCCTCTAATTTCTTCCTTGGTTTAACACCTTAGGATGTTGGCCAACATATTAACCAATAATATTGCCCCTAAATATGGTTTTAGGTGGTGAGTCAGCCTAAACTAGACAATTGAGCAAAATTAAACCAATTCTGGGCATGTTAGATTTTTGGGTTGTTTGAGAAAAATGCCTTGGTGTTAGTCCAAAAGTGATTTGTCCAAGAAAGAATAGATATCCTAGGGAGTCCAATAAAATGGGACTCACCTAAAGGACATTTTGGGAACACAAGGAAAATACTATCCAAAACTGTGTGTGCTTCTAAACTTGAAAAGGATATCAAAGTTTGAATTTGAGTAAACAATGCTTAATTATCGTGCATCGGCTTGGCTTGGTTGGTTCCTTGGTCATGGTTTGGATTGTGGGAACTCCCTTTGGTACCTTAGCCTGTATCATTGATGAAGGTAGTTATACTAATGTTACCTCAATCCACTTAGTTGAAAAGCTTAAACTGCCTACTGTCCCACACCCTAGGCGATATTCACTTCAGTGGCTTAAGAAGGGTAACGAGGTTAACGTGACTAAACAAGTTTTAATGCCCTACCCCTTCAGTAACCTTAAGGATGAAGTACTTTGTGATATGTTGCCTATAGATGATTGTCATGTTTTACTTGGTAGGCCATGGCAGTTTGATAAAGAAGCTATTTATCACGAAAAGCCTAATACTTACTCCTTTAAGGTTAAGGGTTATAGTTATACTCTATCCCCTTTACCCCCTATCCAAGTCAAAAGCATTACACCCAGCTAATCGAAGGGAAATACAGGTGAGATGACATTATTTATTAGTGAAACATGGGTTAAGAAGTCCATATCTGAGGGTGAACTAGGTTATGCCCTACTTATGTAAGAAAAAGGAGAAGAAGAGACACCTTTGCATCCACTTGCTCAACCTCTTGTCCCTGAGGTGGATGATGTTTTTCATGATGATCTACCATCAGCGCTGCCTTAAATAAGGGGCATTGAACACCACATTGACTTACTGCCATGGACTGCCCTCTAAATAAGCCAGCCTATAGGTGTAATCCTATGGAGACTAAGGAGTTACAATGACAAGTTCAAGATCTTACTGATAATGGGTACATTAGAGAAGGCATGAGTCCATGTTCTACCCCGACTTTACTTGTTCTAAAGAAAGATGGGACCATGAGAATGTGTTTGCATAGCCATGCTATAAACAACATTATAATCAAGTATAGGTACCCGATTCCCAAACTTGATGATATACAAGGTGCGTTGCATGGTGCTAATATGTTTTCCCAGAATAATTTAAGGAGTTGTTATCACCATATCAGAATGAGGGACATGGATGAATGAAAAACATCTTCTAAAACAAAATAGGGGTGTGTGAGTGGCTTATCGTACCCTTTGGTTTATCTAATGCCCCTACAACTTTTATATGGTCAATGAATGAGGTGCTTGAACCTTTCATTGGTCATTTTGTTGTATTATACGTTGATGATATCTTAGTTTATAAATGGAACAAAGAGGAACATAAACAGCACCTAACACAGGTTTGAAGGTTCTAAGACAGCAACAACTCTATGCCAAGAGGGAAAAGTGTGAGTTTTTCACCCAACAAGTCACCTTTATGGGGTATGTGGTTTCTACAAAGGGAATCCAGGTTGATCCTGGAAAATTTGAAGTAATCCAAACCCAACCTCAACCTACTTCAGTCCCGGAGGTGAGGAGTTTTCATTGCTTAGCTTCTTTTTACATGAGGTTCATCAAGGATTTTAGTTCTATCGTAGCCCCTATTAATGAATGCATGAAGGGACATTTGAACGGACCAAGGCTGCCCAGAAAGCCTTTGAAACCATCAAACAGAAGCTTTGCCAATGTCTAGTTTAAAAGCAGTCCCAAATTATGAAGATTTATTTATGTTGTAATGTGATGTAAGCAGAGTAGGGAGGGCTGTCCTAGCCTTCCCTGGGTGCTTTCATGCATGGTTGGAGGCCACGTGCCACCTTATGGATGGATGTGGGCTAGGTTATTGCCAACCGTCCAATTTGACGGTGCGCCATGATGTGGATAAGCTTCTACATTTAAACTAAATACAGGCTATCACACCTAATAAGGTCACTCACCCTTTTATTTTGCAAACTAACCTACATGTGGCTCGGATGAACTTATGGTGTGGGTTAAGAATGGTTGGGTGCCCTTTTATGAATCATTTGAATTGTCTATATTCCCCACTGCTAAACTGTTGAAATGAATTTAATTGTGTTTGGCTATTAAGGGTGGTTATTACTAAGCTTGTCTCACTCTTTAAAATGTTTTGGTTTTCAGGTGATGTTAACGAGCATAGTAACAGGACCTCCGTTTAGAGAAAGGTCATTTACTCATAGAACTTATAGATGGTGTCCGAAATAATTTCTATTTTACAGTGGACATTTACCCTAGTCTTGTGTGCCGGACTTGATTTTGTCTTCGAGTTAACATTAAATGTTCATTAATGGATTTTTCTATGGTACTTAGTCTTGTATTTCCTAACAGGAAATACGACAGTAACGCCAGCATTAGGTTATCTGCTACCATGTATGTTAAATATTAGTAATTAGTTAAAAATTAGAAACTTTGGGGTCTTACAAAGTGGTATCAGAGCTCAGGCTTACGGACCTAAAAGCTCGCTTTAGAATGCTGTAATTCAGGATGGGAACTTAAAACCTATAGGGTTAAGAACTACGTGGATAGTGAGTGTAGGATGGGGAAAAAGAGGATGCATGGGGCACACATCATTGTATAGGAAGAATGTCACACAGCATTGTCACTACATGGGGAGTTCTTCTCTCCACCAAAGAGTAGAAATGAAATGTAGACTTGACTTGGTTGGCCATCTTCAACGAGTTGAAGAGATCATACATAGGTACCTGGATGAGGTGCCAAGTAGCTGCTTAAGACTTAGGGAAAACCAAGCCCTTTTGTTCCTCTTAGCCGTTCGAGGTGACCCAACATGGCACTGTCAGATTAGTAAGTTTCATCCTAAGGATAGAGTCTTTCATGACTACAAAAGGTATTGGTTATGTGATTAGGAGCCTATTCGGATGAATGTAATAAAGTCATTGATCGGTTAATTAATGTAGGCCCGTACAAGAGTCCCCTTATACCTACAACCAATGATGAGACCCCATCGCCCCCAGATGAGGAAGATGCTGAGAGTCCCACCGCCATAAAACCCAAGCTGTCTAGGGAGGGGAGGACCCCAAAGAGGAGAACATATAGAGGAGGCACCTATAAAGGAGGAGGACCTTGAGGGGGAACCCATGCAGGAGGAAGACTCCGTGGAGGAGAAAGACCCTGAGAAGGAACCCATAGAGGAAGAGGAACCTATAGAGGAGGAACCCATAGATGAGGAAGACGCTAAGGAGGAACCCACAGAGGAGGAACCCAAGAAAGAGGAAGGCCCTGAGGAAGAACCTATGGAGGAGGAGGACTATAAGGAGGAACCCATTGAGGAAGAGGGCCTTGAGGAGGAGCCTATGGAGGAGGAACACCCACAAAGGAGGAACCAACACAAGAAGAAGGCCCTGAGGAAGAGCGAGCAGAGGATGAAGACCTCGAGGAAGCAAATCTAGGTGAAGGACTGCGGGGGAAAATCAATGAAAGAACCTGAGATTGAACTTGTACTTGCAACTGAGTTTGAACCTTAACCTAGAGTTACTGACTGGAAGTGCGGGAGGTATTGATGTGGATTTTATATGTATGTTTTAAAACCCTTTTTACTTGCAAGTGCACAAGGTTAATTGTAGACTAGCGAGTATTAGGGTGTCGATCCCGCGGGAAACAATAGTGATTCTTAAATTTAACCTTTCCGATTATAAAGAATAATCACAATTTTATGAGTTCGATTATCAATATAATTTAAGGAACAAAAGAAGAGTAAGTGAGTAGCAAAGTAGAGAGAATTCAAATAGGAGAAAAATCTAGGACTTCGGATTTCACCTTTGATGCCAATATTAATTACTAATTCAAATGGGGATTCAATTTGTCTCTTATTCAACCTAAGCTACAAGCATTAGGTCATGAATTAAAAAGATGATTATAATTATAAAGTGACATAATTTATCTAGCGGTTTAGCATGAATTATTCTTTTTAGACATAACTCATCTAATTTCTACCATAAATTATTCAATTTAAACAATTATAATTTTAAGTCCAATTACATAATCATCATATTAGCCTACAAGGTCTAATATTCATTTGAGATAGCAAATTAAACTAGTGTCATCAACATGATTAAACATTAGTATTAAAATGCATGAGTAGATGATGATCAAATGTAAACTCAAGATTATGCAAAAGAGACAAAAACAACCCCATAAGAATTTAGCAAAATAATATTATTACCAAGGATCCATCCTAATCCTAGAATGAGTAGTTTAGTCGGCCATAGTTAGCAAAAACACCATTGGAATTGGTATATTTCACTTCCTATGCCCAAACCTTATACCCAATTACACAAAATTATGAAACTTAGTGTAAACTCTCAAAGTTGACTCACAAATAAGATGAAAAGAGAAGAGAAAAATAGCTAATGAAGCTTATTTTCTTCCAAACCTCTCAACCCAAATGGTTTTGTCTTCCAAAGATTCTCTCTAGAAAAATGAAAGATGGAAGAATAAGAAGATGCTTGAGTAAGAGAGTGGATGAATGTGCATGTGTCCTTTTTCCCTCAACCTTGGCCCCTTTTATAGTGGAAAATCCACCCCTTAGGATACCCCCAAAATTAATGGAAATTAATTCCAATTAATTTGGGATGTTACATGCATGGTTATGGCTAGTCATAAGTATAATATTAATTTGCTTAATTGCTTTGACTAGGTAAATAATTGATCATGTGGAGAATAAAGATGAAGAGTAGATGAGTTGATGTTGGCTTGGACTTGCTGGGAGGCACGACTGGGCTGCAGCATAGGCCCACACGGAAAGAAAGGAGAGAAGGAAAAAATGAAGCGGGAGGCAAGCTAGAGCCACTGGGCCGTCAAAACAAGCCCAAACGGAGGGAGAGAAGAAGTGTGGGAATGAGGGGGAGAAAGCTGGTGCTGGGCCAGGCCCAGGCGGAGGAAAAAAAAACAGAGAGAGAGAGAGGAGGCTGGGTTGGAGTTTGACAATGGGCCGCGATGCACAGGCCCAAGCATGGCTGCCTTGCTCTTCTTCTTTCCTTCTTTTGGGCTCTTGGACTTGGACTTTAGGCATTGGACTTGTGAAAAATCCAAGTAAAATTGAACAACTCCTCCCAAATTCTTTCATTTTAGTTTTACCTGAAAATCATATAAAATATGCATTATTTTCCATAAAAATATATTTCAAAGACATAAAAGTAGGTGCAATGAGGGAGAAAGGTATATATAAAATATGAATTGTCAACTCCCCCATACCAAGACTTTGCTAGTCCTCAAGTAAAGAATATCATTAATGCATATATTCATTTAAACCATCAAGCAGAACAAGATTAAGGAAGAAAATCAAGTGATCTAACTATGAATGTCCACTCCAAATCACATATATCAATTCACTACCAACCCACAACTCATTATCAAAGATTTCCAATTCCGACCAAGTCAATAGGCCAAAATTCAAGCAAATTAAGTACACAACGAAACCAAGTAGTAAACCATAAGCACAAAATTTCACCCCACATAACAAAAATCACAAGAGCATTTTTCAAAATCGAGTCCCCAATGACAAATCAAATGATTATTTTTTTATTTTATTTTTTTTTGGTGAGCTTTTCTATTTTCATAAGTTACTTGATTTCATGTGCTTTCTTGAGTGGATAAAGATATGAATAATGATAATACTCAGAGAAACACTTAGTACATATTCAGGCAATTAAAGATATGGATATAGATAGGACCTGAACATTGGTACCGAAAGTAGAACTTAATTAATTTCATTTATTTGATTTTTTTTTTTTGATTGAAAAGTCAATGGGAAACTCAATGCTTAACGAATACTCATCACGACATTATAAATGGGGTTACATATCATACTCAAAATCGATTACATAGTGACATTAGCATAGCAAAAATTTTGGCCTTCAACTAGTCAAGGCTAGAAATAATCTCTAATGAGCATGGGTCACATGAATCAAATCCATATAATAGGAATAAGACATGCACAATTAGGACACTCAATCAAATTTTCATTTTGCCTTCCCCCCACACCTAAACCTCACATTGTCCTCAATATAGAAAACAATAAGATAAAGAAAAATGGAGAAAAGAGCAATACAACCTGATAGCACGAGGAAAGTTGTTTCCATGTAAGCAAAGCAATCACACTCCCAAAGCGCCTTCACAACCATTCCCAACCTCAAAAGCCAAAAACCAAGTACAGAATCACATTCAATAACACAAGCACACCTTGATTAAAAATATATATATATATAAAAATAAAAATAAAAATAAAAGACTCAAAATCACCTAAAAAGATTGGGTTGCCTCCCAACAAGCGCTAAGTTTAATGTCTTCAGCCAGACAATGCCCCACCACTAATCACAGTAGACAGGGTCACCCAAGTTGATGGATTCAATCAAACCAGGGTTAATATCATGAGTCAGAACAGGTTTCAAACGTTGACCATTAACCATAAGAACTCTACCATCTTGAGGATCCAAAATTTGAACTGCCCCAGAGGGAAACACTTGTTGAACAACAAAAGGACCATCCCATCTAGATCTCAACTTGCCAGGAAACAGTTTAAGCTTAGAGTTAAAAAGCCAAACCTTTTGATTAGGTTCAAAAGATTTACGAGAAATCGTTTTATCATGAAAAGCTTTGGTCTTGGCTTTATAAATCTTAGCATTCTCATAGGCTTCGTTATGCAACTCTTCCAACTCATTTAATTGAAGCCTACGGTTAGAACCTACTTGTTTCATATCAAAATTAAAAGTTTTAATAGCCCAAAAAGCACGGTGTTCTAACTCAACCGGCAAGTGACAAGCCTTACCAAAAAGAAGCCGGTAAGGAGACATCCCAATGGGAGTCTTATAAGCGGTACGATAGGCCCAAAGAGCATCATGCAATCTCAAAGACCAGTCTTTTCTATCAGGTCGAACTGTTTTTTCAAGGATAGACTTAATTTCACGATTTGACACCTCAACTTGACCACTAGTTTGAGGATGATAAGGACTAGCTACTTTATGAGTCACAGAATACTTCCTAAGCAAAGCCTCAAAAGATCGATGACAAAAGTGACTCCCTCCATCACTAATAAGGGCTCTAGGGGTTCCACATCGACAGAAAATGTACTCTTTCACAAACTTGACCACAACCTTGTGGTCATTAGTCCTAGTAACTTGAGCTTCCACCCACTTTGATACATAATCAGCAGCAACCAATATCTATACAAAGCCAAAAGATGGGGGAAAGGGACCCATGAAATCAATGCCCCACACATCAAATATTTCAACAATCAGAATAGGGGAAAGGGGCATCATATCACGACGGGACAGGGCACCCGTATGTTGACAACGCTCACAAGCAAGACAGAATTTGTGAGCATCTCTAAACAGAGTGGGCCAAAAGAACCCACTTTGTAGGACTTTAACAGCTGTCCTACGACCTCCAAAGTGACCACCACAAGTATAAGAGTGACAAAATGTGAGAATACTATGGATTTCACTCTCAGGGACACATCGTCGTACCACTTGGTCAGGGCAATGTTTGAAAAGATAAGGATCTTCCCAATAGTAATGTCTTACCTGTGAGAAGAACCTATCTTTCTCTTGTTTGGACCAGTGAGGAGGAATCTTCCTAGTGACGAGGTAGTTCACAATGTGAGCAAACCAAGGGAGAGGGGCACGTGACACAGCAAATAGTTGCTCATCAGGAAAGTGGTCAGAAAATCGAACTGAGTCATCAGTATACTCAGTAATGATTCTAGACAAGTGGTCTGCAACAGAATTTTCAGAACCTTTCCTATCTTTTATTTCAATATCAAACTCTTGGAGCAACAAAATCCATCTAATGAGTCTTGGCTTAGTGTCATTCTTAGCCAATAAGTGTTTTAATGCAGCATGATCAGTAAACACAATCACTTTAGAACACAAAAGGTACGGACGAAATTTATCAAGTGCAAATACAACAGCTAGCAACTCTTTCTCAGTAGTAGAATAATTCTTTTGAGCATCAGTGAGAGTTCTACTAGCATAGTATATGACATGAGGCATTCTATTGACCCTTTGACCCAAAACAGCCCCAATAGCAAAATCAGATGCATCACACATGATCTCAAAAGGCAAAGAAAAATCAGGGGGTTGCACAATAGGAGCTGACACCAACAAAGATCGAAGCTTTTCAAAAGCTTGCACACAAGGCTCATTAATCACAAAAGGAGTATCTTTGGTAAGAAGATTAGTAAGTGAACGAGCCACTTTGCTAAAATCCTTAATAAATCTCCTATAGAAACCAGCATGACCAAGGAAAGATCTGACTTGCTTCACAGAAGAAGGCACAGGCAAATTAGAAATCAGATCAACCTTGGCTTTATCAACCTCAATCCCTTTTTCGGACACTTTATGTCCCGAAACAATCCCTTCTTGGACCATGAAATGACTCTTTTCCCAACTCAAAACAAGATTCACTTCTTCACATCTTTTCAACATAATGGATAGATTAGCAAGGCACACATCAAAGGAAGAACCGAAAACAGAGAAATCATCCATAAACACTTTCATAAAATTATCAATATAATCAGAAAATATGGCCATCATACATCTCTGGAATGTAGAAGGTGCATTACACAACCCAAAAGGTATCCTCCGATAAGCAAAGGTATCTGACGGGCATGTAAATGTGGTTTTCTCTTGGTCCTCAGGATAGACAGGTATTTGGTTGTACCCAGAATACCCATCTAAAAAGCAATAAAAACTTTGTCTAGCTAACTTTTCCAAAATTTGATCAATGAATGGGAGGGGAAAATGGTCTTTTCTAGTGACAGAATTCAGCTTTCTGTAATCAATGCACACCCTCCATCCCGTGGTCTGTCTAGTGGGAATTAGTTCACCTTCATTATTCTTAACCACAGTTATGCCAGATTTCTTAGGAACTACTTGAACTGGACTGACCCATGGACTATCAGAAATAGGGTAGATAATGCCTGCATCCAAAAGCTTAACTACCTCTTCTTGGACAACTTTTTTCATGTGAGGGTTCAGTCTACGTTGCATTTGCCTAACAGGTTTAACATCATCCTCTAAATGAACTCTGTGCATACAAATTGTGGGACTAATCCCTTTCAAATCAGCAACCAACCATCCAATACCACCCTTATGATCAGACAAAACACGAATCAACTCTTCCTCTTGATCACAAGATAGAAGAGAAGATATAATAACCGATAGGGTCTCTTTGAGGCCTAAAAACATATACTTGAGTGAATCAGGGAGAGGCTTTAACTCAAGTTTAGGTGGAGATACAATAGAAGGTGGCATAGGAGAACTAGCCAAGGGGGGAAGAGGTTCATATGTGGACACCCAAGAGAAACACTCGAGATAAGGAGTGGAGTCAAGAATAAAATTCATCTCACTTATGGTACTTTCCAATTCAAATAACCTCAAATCCCCATGAGAAAGACAGGTTCCCAACGGATCACTATTCAGAATAGCAGGCAAGACTTCTTCAATCATACCATCAATCATATCAACAAAGAAGCATTCAGATTCATCTTCAAACACAGGTTGAGCAGAAGCTTTAAAAATGTTAAGCCTAACCCTCATGTTCATGACCGAGACATCCATGATTCCCGACCTACAGTTAATGGTAGCATTAGCTGTGGCTAGGAAGGGACGTCCTAAAATAAGAGGGATCTGCTTAGAAGCATGACTAGGGTCCATATCCAACACAACAAAGTCAACAGGAAAGAATCCTTTATCAATTTGCACTAAGACATCATCTATTCGCCCCCTAGGAGTCCTAACCGACCTATCAGCAAGCTGAAGGGTACAGTTGGAAGGTTGCAGTTCACCTAATCCCAACTCTAAGTAAACAGAATATGGTATCAAATTGACACTAGAACCCAAATCCAAAAGTGCCCTTTCAATTTTGTGATTGCCAATAAAACATGAAATGGTAGGGACACCAGGATCTTTGAACTTAGGGGGAGTATCACATTTCAGAATTGAACTTACTTGTTCACTTAGAAGAACCTTTTTAGACTTGTCATCTTTAGATTTTCTTTTAAAAGTGCACATGTCTTTAAGGAACTTAGCATAGGCTGGGATCTGTCTAATTGCTTCTAAGAGGGGAAGATTGACCTTAACTTGCTTAAAAGTCTCTAAGATGTCATCTCTTTGCTTGTCTTTCTTGGAAGGGAAAGGAGCATCCAAAGCTTGAGGGTAAGGAACCCTTGGCTCATATGTCACAATGGGGTTAGACACAACAGGAGAGGGGGATAGGTCATTCTCTTTTTCAATCTCAAGGTCACTCTTCATGGTCTTAAGTCCTTCATCTTTATCATGTTTCTTCTCACTCACCTTGTTATCCACTTCTTTACCACTCCTAAGAACCATTACAGCTTTCAATTGTTCAAATTGCTCGCCTTTAGGGTTCTGGATGGGATGACTCGGAAGTTTTCCTTCTTCTCTTTTACCTACAGCTATGGCTAGTTGCCCAAGTTAGGTTTCTAATTTAGCTATAGATTGTGAGTGAGAGTCAACTATATGCATTTTAGACTCAATGCCTTGGACCTTAGAATCAACATTTTGCACAACAGAGGTCAAGGTTCCAAGGGCAGAAATTACCTTGTCTATATTAGAGCTCCCAGATGGAGCTTGATGGGAAGAGGGAAGAGCATATCTCTGGTTTTGAAAACCAGGAGGGGTAGGTCTGCTAGATTGGGTCTGAGGATTCTCAACATTTTGTGACCTCCATGAAAAATTAGGATGATTTCTCCAGCCATGATTATAGGTATTAGAATAAGGGTTGTTGGAGGGAGGAAATCCTTGGGCAGCATTTACTTGTTCAGTCACACAGTCAGACTTACCAAGACACGGACAATCAACAGAAGCATGCATGAGACTAGCACAAATCGAACACACATCTTGCATATTAGGGGCATTAGACACTTTATTCATACATAACAATTGATCAAATTTCTTAGCTAAAGCATCAACTTTACTAGAAAGGTCAATTGAATGTGAAACCTCATAAATCCCCCCTTTACTTCCTAAGTGTCTAGGCAAATCAGAATGTGAGGAAGTAGCATGCAAGTGTGAATTTTCACTCAAATGTTCAAATAGTTCCCAAGCTTCTTCAGGAGTTTTGTACAAAAAACTACCACCACATGATGCATCAACCATCTGCCTATTATGCTCATCTAAGTCAGAGTAAAAACTCTAGACAAGTTGCCACATAGGGACCTCATGATGAGGACAACATCGCAACAATTCTTTAAACCGTTCCCAACTTTCATGCAACTGCTCATTTTTATTTTGTGAGAAGGTGGTTATAGCACGTCTTAAGGCAGTCAGTTTACCAATGGAGAAAAACTTTTTCAAGAATTCCTTTTGCAATTGATCCCAAGTGGTGATATTGGTCTTAGTGTCCAACTAAGTTTTAGCTTTATCTTTTAAAGAAAAAGGAAAAAGCCGCAAGCGAAGAGCATCATCAGAAATATTATTTAAGAACACAGTAGAGCAAATCTCTAAGAATGCATCAACATGCTTGAAAGGATTTTCCGACTCTAGCCCATAAAACGACAGAAGCATTTGGATAAGAGAATATTTAATCTCAAATGGCACCGTAACAGTGGGCATACGGGTTCTTGTTGGTGAGTCATAAGTGGCAGGAGTGAAATATTCTTTAAGTTGCTTAGGTGGTGGGGTTGGTTGTTCTTCAGCCATTTTATTCT
Source organism: Carnegiea gigantea (assembly GCA_029747015.1). Classification (NCBI taxonomy): domain Eukaryota; kingdom Viridiplantae; phylum Streptophyta; class Magnoliopsida; order Caryophyllales; family Cactaceae; genus Carnegiea; species Carnegiea gigantea. The sequence continues at coordinate 157,939 of JAKOGI010000164.1, read as the reverse complement.
TAGATTCTGATTTCTTAGCACTTATCTCACGAAGAGAGTGTTCAATTTCAGGATTATATGGTTCAAGATCTACGCACAAAGAACGTCTACCAAGCATATACCAACAAACAACAAAAAGAAAAGAATATAATCACCACAGTAATAACCACCAAACAAAATAAAAGAGAAAAAAGAAAAGAGAGATAAGAAGAGAGAAATGAAAAATAAAAATAAAAATAAACAAATAAACAAATAAAAGAAAGAACCAAGGGAACGGGGAAAATAACAAAAAATAATAAAGCAAAATAAAATAAATAAATTAAAAAAAAAGAACAAAGGAAATAAAAGGGGAAGGGATTGTTAGATTAGGTGCAATAAATAAAATAACCAAAAAAAAAAGTTAGATTAGGTTGTTAGATTAGTGGGGAAAGGGGAAAAAAATAAATTAAAAAAATAGATTAGGTTAGAAGGGATAGGGAAAATAGTTAGATTAGAAAGGAGCGGGAAGAACAAAAATAAAATGGTTAGATTAGGAGGGATTGGGGAATGAAACAACAAAAGAAAAGGGAAGGGGAAGGAGAATAAAATAAATAAAATTGTTAGATTAGCAGGGAAGAGGGAAAAAAGAAATAAATAAAAGGAAGAGAAAATTTAAAAATCACTGTTCGTTCCCCGGCAACGGCGCCAAAAACTTGATGTGGATTTTATATGTATGTTTTAAAACCCTTTTTACTTGCAAGTGCACAAGGTTAATTGTAGACTAGCGAGTATTGGGGTGTCGATCCCGCGGGGAACAATAGTGATTCTTAAATTTAACCTTTCCGATTATAAAGAATAATCACAATTTTATGAGTTCGATTATCAATATAATTTAAGGAACAAAAGAAGAGTAAGTGAGTAGCAAAGTAGAGAGAATTCAAATAGGAGAAAAATCTAGGACTTCGGATTTCACCTTTGATGCCAATATTAATTACTAATTCAAATGGGGATTCAATTTGTCTCTTATTCAACCTAAGCTACAAGCATTAGGTCATGAATTAAAAAGATGATTATAATTATAAAGTGACATAATTTATCTAGTGATTTAGCATGAATTATTCTTTTTAGACATAACTCATCTAATTTCTAGCATAAATTATTCAATTTAAACAATTATAATTTTAAGTCCAATTACATAATCATCATATTAGCCTACAAGGTCTAATATTCATTTCAGATAGCAAATTAAACTAGTGTCATCAACATGATTAAACATTAGTATTAAAATGCATGAGTAGATGATGATCAAATGTAAACTCAAGATTATACAAAAGAGACAAAAACAACCCCATAAGAATTTAGCAAAATAATATTATTACCAAGGATCCATCCTAATCCTAGAATGAGTAGTTTAGCCGGCCATAGTTAGCAAAAGCACCATTGGAATTGGTATATTTCACTTCCTATGCCTAAACCTTATACTCAATTACACAAAATTATGAAACTTAGTGTAAACTCTTAAAGTTGACTCACAAATGAGATGAGAAGAGAAGAGAAAAATAGCTAATGAAGCTTATTTTCTTCCAAACCTCTCAACCCAAATGGTTTTGTCTTCCAAAGATTCTCTCTAGAAAAATGAAAGATGGAAGAATAAGAAGATGCTTGAGTAAGAGAGTGGATGAATGTGCGTGTGTCCTTTTTACCTCAACCTTGGCCCCTTTTATAGTGGAAAATCCACCCCTTAGGATACCCCCAAAATTAATGGAAATTAATTCCAATTAATTTGGGATGTTACATGCATGGTTATGGCTAGTCATAAGTATAATATTAATTTGCTTAATTGCTTTGACTAGGTAAATAATTGATCTTGTGGGGAATAGAGATGAAGAGTAGATGAGTTGATGTTGGCTTGGACTTGCTGGGAGGCACGACTGGGCTGCAGCATAGGCCCACACGGAAAGAAAGGAGAGAAGGAAAAAATGAAGGGGGAGGCAAGCTAGAGCCACTGGGCCGTCAAAACAAGCCCAAACGGAGGGAGAGAAGAAGTGTGGGAATGAGGAGGAGAAAGCTGGTGCTGGGCCAGGCCCAGGCGGAGGAAAAAAAAAGAGAGAGAGAGAGGAGGCTGGGTTGGAGTTTGACAATGGGCCGCGATGCACAGGCCCAAGCATGGCTGCCTTGCTCTTCTTCTTTCCTTCTTTTGGGCTCTTGGACTTGGACTTTAGGCATTGCACTTGTGAAAAATCTAAGTAAAATTGAACAACTCCTCCCAAATTCTTTCATTTTATTTTTACCTGAAAATCATATAAAATATGCATTATTTTCCATAAAAATATATTTCAAAGACATAAAAGTAGGTGCAATGAGGGAGAAAGTTATATATAAAATATGAATTGTCAGGTATGACAGGATGTGTCAAGGAACATGCCCGTTAGATGCTTTTAGGCAGTGGACGTTAGGTGATTTCTTAAAGCTAATGATGTTAGGTTTTAAAGATTGTATTGTTTTCTTCCTTTTGCTAGTTGTGCACAAACCGAGCAAGTTATTGAACTTCTTATGTAGTAGTGACAATGGTGTGAAAAAAAAATTTATCATTTGTAGTCTATGGATTGAAATTTTTTTTATTGACTTTTCCATGGGCGCACTTGTTTTTATATTTAATTGAGAACTGTGTGTTTGATTTATGAATGAATACTGGTAATGTTAATAGAGTATGAGACATGTGGTTTTGTGTCACAAGGACGTGGTCGTGTAAGTGCAAGACTAAGTGGCCCATATGAATGGATACAACCACAAACACTTACTGCATAATTATTTAATGATGGTGATGTAAATTAGGGTGCATTGTTAAAAGGTTATAAAATACATGCCGCAAACTATTATGAATGAAACTAAACTCACTTGATTTCCATATCAGCATTTGGGGAATTAACATAGAGTCATAAACTGGACCCCATCCACTCTAAGGCTTCATGTGAATCTGGAGACCATTATGGCTAGCTTGAGGGAACGAATGGAAGCCCTTTGCCATTAGCATGTGGGTGTGACTCCCAGTAATGTGGATGTGACCAACCCACCTGTTGTTATATACCTCATAAAGCTCCTGCTGTCACAGTTACTATAGAAGCAAGCGGAGTAAATACAGCAGCAAAATGAGCACCTACGAAAGATGGTGGAGGTCAATGAAAAGAATATGGGGGAGGACAACTCCTACATGTTCAAGAGACTTGCTAACTTTAACCACCAGTGTGCGATGGCGCTCTTGACCCCATGGTCTTCGAGGACTGGATTCGGGACATCGATAAGTTGTTTGATGCTCTCTAGTTCCTTGAGGAATGGAGTGTAGGATTCGTTGTATTCTACCTGAAGGATGAGGCTGACCTTCGGTAGGATAAAGTGAGGGAAATCTAATATGAGCCTGGGTTTGAGTGGGAGAAGTTTAAGGAGTTAATCAAAAATCATTTCTACTCAGTGTCCTTTTAAAAAGCGAAGGACAACCAGTTCATGAAACTACAATAGAGGAGAATGAGTGTGTTAGAGGATGCTTCTAAATTCAAGGAACTCTCTTGCTTCGCCCCGGCCTTAGTAGTTGGTGAGAAGTTACAATTGAACTGCTTTGAGGCGAGGCTTAACTCAAACCTCAAAGAGAGGATGTCAATGCATCAATACATTTCCTATAAGGATATGTACGACATTGCTATGAACGTGGAAAGAGCTATAAAGGAGAAGAATGAGTATTTAAATGAGTACTGAGGGAGTGAGCAGAAAGGGGGCCAGCGGGAGAATCACCACTCTCAGGGCCAATATCAAAAGCCTCAAGGAACTACCACAACCACAACAATAACATGTGTGGGGGGCAGCACACTAGTAATCGACCTAGAGTGACATGTAATGCCTGTAGGAAGGCAGGGCACTATACAAATAAGTGTCGTACCAATAAGAGATGCTACTATTGTGGAAGTCCTTAGCGTCAGGTGAGGGATTACCCACATCCACCACACCCTACTAATCAAGGGCCTGGGGGATAGTAGTGGCGATAATACTACCAAAACAAGTGTGGATAACTAGCAAACCTAAATAACCAAGCCGGAGTGCCTCAACAGAATCATCTGAGACTTCCAAATCAATAACCTCAGAAAACTGGAGGTGGAGTCTACGTGATGCAAAGGGAAGAATCTAAAGATGCTCATAACGTGGTGACTGATACTTTCTCTATCAAAACTCAACCTGTTTATCTCCTGTTCGACTGTAGTGCTATGGTATTGTTTTATTTCGGTCAAGTTGGTTGAGATATTAGGGCAAGTTCTAACGTGTAGACCCCTCTACTGCCTGCGGCCCTTCATGATGGGAAGACCACGAGGTGTTATGAACTATATAAGGACTTTCCTATCCAAATTTACGACCATAAGTTTTTCAGCTGACTTGTATAAATTTGAGCTAACCTATCTGAGCGTGATTTTACAAATGGACTAGTCATTGAGATACTAAGCCTAGATAAAAAGTCCCAAATAGAAAATCACCCTAAGGGGCCATAATGGATAAAACCTAGTTCATAAGTGGAAGGTCCTGAAGTGTGGAGTGAGGCTTAGCGCAGCAATGGAAACCCAGAAAAACTATTAGGATGAGGTTACGAGGGATCCTTATGCAATGTGGTAGACACCAAAATCCTTGCGCCATCTCGAAAATATATTACAGTAGTTTAGTAGTTTCCTAATGTCTTCCCTGAGGAGATCCCAGGTATGCCACCAACTAGGGATATGGATGACTTGGTGCCAGGAGCAACCCCTATCTCCAAGGCCCCTTACTGGATGCCCCCAACAAAACTTAAATAACTAAAAGCTCAACTTGACGAGTTGTTGGAAAAGGGGTATACTTGGCTAAGTACGTCTCCATGGGGAGCCCCGGTACTGTTCATGAAAAAGAAGGATGAAGCCTTGAGGTTTTGCATCAATTACAGGGACCTTAACATGACCATTAAGAATTGCTATCCATTGCCTTAAATAGATGACCTCTTTGACCATTTAAAGGGCGAAGGGACTTTTTCTAACATAGATCTTCAATCTGGCCACCATCAACTCCATATCAAGGAGGATGTGTAACACCCCTCTACCCCCGAGGGATGTCACACTGCCAGGATCCCCCAAGGGAGACCCCTAAGGCTGTCGTAACTAATGACTTTCTTAAAGATTCTACCAAACTCTAGGTCAATTAGGGAATTTCTGGAACGAAACTGCAAGAGCTCCGCCTGTAACTGCAACGTTTATAAAGTTTACGTTGCGAACTTAAGGGGTACCTGTGAGTTTACTACAAAATTTAACAAAAACTAAAAGTTTCCTAGGAGTTACACACTCAGGGTTGAGGCTTATGCCTCTATAAATACTTGTTCGAATAATTTATATAGGTTTACACACCACCAAAGCCACTACATGCTCGATTCATGCACTTCGTTAACCAAAATAATGATTCAGGCAGCTTCACAAACATTGCTTCACAGGAACACCTGCAAAAACGACTAGTAGTCTTAGAAAGCAGACACTGTCTTTCATTCATTCATCACCTAGGGAAAAAGGGGAAAGGAAATGCAGTGAGCCACCACATGCTCAATAAGTGTTCCTCCACTCCTTAAAACAAAACCATTTACAGGAAATACTACTCATACTAACCATGTATCAAGCATTTATGTATTATCAATCATCATATTAAGCTATGTGACACACTCGTAGGCTATTCACATGTCAAACATTCATTCATTCAGGAGAGATGCTTTCATTTATAGAACTTTTAACATGCTATAAACTTTCTTATTCAATTTATGCACTTTATAATCATTTCAACAACACAATGAGCCACACACGGCCTCCAATCCACACGATTGCAGTAATCACAACCCAGACTCCCTCCTCACATAGTAATCGGCCACAGGTCCTCAAACCGCCATAGTTCTACCTCAAACCATCCAACTACCATCTCGGTTTTAATTTTATAATCTATTATCCTAATCATTATGATATACTGAAAAGCAATACATAAACTTATGCAACTTACCAATTCTTAACTTACCGAATAAACAACTAACAATTAGCAGTGTGCTGCAACCAACAGTTATAAGCATACACACACACACACACACACATATATATATATAGGCATTCATACGACCTTAACTTGAAACGGACGTTTAGTAAGTTAAGTTAAACTAACTAAGCATGAAACTTTAATTAGCCCCCTGGCCAGCTAGTTATACTACCCCATATATAAGCATTGGCAACACTGCAATGGCATATGAAGAACAGATATTTGTGAGTCACTCTTTCCCTAGTAAGAGTCATCTGCTTAGATTTGCATGTCTGTTAAGGGATAAACTATTATAACCATCACCAAGCCTTTTTTAAAAACAAATAAGGTGGAGTTTGTTACTCCCCTTTAGAATCAGATAAGTTCAAAGTTTTTGGCTTAGAAACAGGGTAGTATTTGACACGATCAAGGTAAGGCAACTTCAACAAGCAATTGCAAGCTCAAAAACCACAAATCAAGAGTCAATGGCAATTCGCATAGATCAAGTTGAGTAATTACAAGAAGACTGTAGGCCCTTACTTGGTTACCAACAACAAAGACTACATTATACATAGTCATACTGAAATTATCGTAGTTACTGAATCTAGTTGGGAAACGGCACTTTACATAGCGATTAATTGGCCCTTGCTTTGTTCTGTCATCCTTTTTTTAAATCAAAAATAGAAATCTCAAGAAAGAGATCTCGGACAGAAATTAAAAATGAGGGATTTGGGTACGAACCTTCTTATTATGTCTCTCTTCTGCGCCCTCCTCCAACCCATTGCCAGTGACAACTCACTATCCGTTCAGTGGAAAGAGGACTCAAAATCAAGCATACCAACTAAAGAAGAATGTTACAGTATATAGAAAAAAAGTCATAAACCCAGCAAAGCAGATTATACAAGTAGATTATACAAGCAGATTATATAAAAATAAAGACACGAACCCAGCAAAGCAGATTACACAAACCTAGAAAAGTCATATTATACCTAGCAAACATGAGAAGAGAAATGAAAATTGACAGACATTGAAAACTATACTATGGACAAATCAGTTAGAGTTAATTTACAAAGCTTCAACACTCTAAACAGTGATAGTGGGATGAACTAAAGGTAAAGAAGCTAGCTGATCATTTTCTAAGTGCATAAGGTTGATATAAAGTGCATATTATCTCTAAGCAGTCAAAATGATAAAGCAAGTGACCATTGCTATAGCTAGAGAGTAAGAATAACACAACCTCTCAAATTTGAGTAATAGAAAAAAAATTGATTTGCAATGCACCGTGGCTTAATGTAATCACTATAACAAACTAATACTATAGCTACTGCCAAGGGTAAGAATTAAAATAACTTCTAAATTTTTACTAACAGAATAAAATTAACATCAATCTAACGACATATTACTATAATTAAGCATATGCAGCAACAATTATCAAATCAGTATGTACTAGCCTGAAGGAGGCTAAAGGGTAATATGAAGCGTATCCAAACATAAGAAAATTATCTTCTAAAAATATCACACCACCAAAAGGGCAAGCACAGGTTCTCCTACTCCCTGAACTCTCTTTGATTCAGATTTTTCAAGGAAAGCATATGAAATTGAAACAATCAACCCCTGAACATCTAATTCCCCTCTCCCACACCCCAATGGCCCCCTAAAACAGCAAGTGGGGAGCGGGTTCAGATGGAACTGGAGCCAAAAAAAATTCCTCAGTGCAAATCACTCGTAAATATAAATGAACCAGTTTCAAACTTTAATATGGACTTTTGTATAGTAAGGCAAACCTAAAACAAGAGTCAAATTTCAAGCACAAGCCCAAATTACCCACAATCAACTTGAACAAGAAAAACCTAATCTAAACTCTAGCAAAAAAGGAAGCAAAAATCAAACCTTCAGGAGCCCAGATGAACTTGAGTTTCGAAGGTTTAGGAGCAATGGAGCGATGGGGAAAATCTAACCTTCAGAAGTGAAAATCAAATCTGAAATTTCAGGTTAAATTGAAGAGGCAGCATAGATAGAGAGTGAGAGAGAGGGTGTTTCGAGGAGGTAGCGAAGGTTCAAGAGATGAATGAAATTGAAGTTGAAATTTTAAGCCAAATTGAAGAGGCAGCGGGAGATGAATGAAATTGGTGGGAAGCTGAAATTTTAGGCAATAAAATCCCAAGTTTCCTTCCTTTTTTCAATAGAGCAACCCAAATTTGAAACTAAAATAAATATTTTTGTTGCATATTTCACTAATTGCTATAATATACCCTCTTTTTCTTAGCAATATCTCCTTTGCTACTATATTTTTATAATTTTAGAATTATTGTAGCACATTTACACATGCCATAAATAAATTGCTACTACTAATCACTATTTTTGCAGTGATTGCGTAAGTTTGGTAAGTGTCATCATGCATGTGACATACATCTTCCATATGTATGTGTGACTTGAAGTGTTGGTGTATAACCATAGTTGCTAAGTGTCATGCTCAGTGTGTTTGATTATGTTGATATGCTTGTGGTTATAGTCATTATATTATGAATCGCTATGTGTAGACTTCTAAAAATGGCGTATCTAATTTTATAAATTGCCCAATGATGAAAATATGTCCTAACTTACGCATTTGGGGGCCTAGCAAAATATCCTAACAATTCGGGGTTAAAAAGGAAAAAAACAGAGGAAAAACATAAAAGGGAGCACGGGGCTCAATGGGCTTGACCTAGCTCAGAGCCCGGCCAAGTTATCCGCCAGGAACCTGACCAGGTTCTATGTTCGAGAAGCCGTTGCGTCTTACTTCTCTTTAATTGAGTCAAACTCCCTTTGATAGGGTTTGATCCGAATATTTGACTTATTTAGATTAAATCTACTGGGATTTGAAGTATCAATCGCTTTCCTTAGCTAATCCGAAGTATTTTAAGCATTATAAAGCTGCCGCCTAGGGCTAATCACCATGAACAATCTGAGTGAAGGATGAGAAAAACTAAAGAGAACACTAGAGAGAGGCTGAAAAATTAGAGAGAGAATTTGACAAAAAATACTCTAAAACTCGAGAGGCATCGAGAGTTCGAGATTGGTTAATCCCTAAAGGTGTGTTCTTTTAATTTGCTGGGTTCCTAAGTGAATGAAATGGGTCATCTTCAGGGCATAACCGAGTCTTCCCCTTACTCTTTTTTTGTAGTTTCCATCTCTTTATTCTCTTTACTTTTGGGTTCAATAAACATGTAATTTTTAGTTAGTTTTTATCCCTAACCATTGTAATGTTTTGAATTATTGCTTATTCCTTTGGATTGGGATTGTATTTTTTATTTATGTTATTGAATTAATTGATCCTAATAGGTTGGATACTTGCTATTTTAAGTATAATTAGATTTTAGTTTCCTATATGGTTAGTAGAGGCTGTCAATGATTATGATTGATGTTGTGATTCACTTCATCACGGCATCATACCTTTGCCCCAAATCTGGATCTTCGGTTCGAGTCCATAGAGTCTAATAGTCCCCGCATTATCATTTGGGGGCCTTTTGAAATTGTTTTTGGACTTAGCTAATTGTCTTTTTCAGTGCCCCTTTAGTTTGTGGTTCTTATGAACATATTGTCCCTTTAGTGGCCCTTTGGTTTTCACTCGTTTCAAAAACTGAATTTGGTTTGTAAGTTTCTCCTAAAACTCATTGGGAACTCTATTAATTAGTTTTAGTATTTTTTATTTTTATTTTTATTTTTCGATTGGATTTAAACAGTTTTGGGATCCACGACAGTGCCACTATCTAGATCAGGGATTAGACACAGTTCTAGCCAACCAGGTTCCTTGATCAGGCCTCTCTGGATTAGATAGTCAACACTATATGCAATTAGACTAGGGTGTTGGACCTGATTTTGGCCCAGGAACCAAGCTGGTTTCCTATATCAAAACCCTAGCCCAGTCTACTTATTCTACTGTTGCCAAAATCCTAAAAAAATAAACAAAATTCAATTTTGAATCCGAATACCTAGCAAGTAAGTCCAACCATTCGTTGGGAACCGCACCCAAGTGGTGAACCCTAGGGCGTGGTCCTTATAGTGACGACTTCACTGGGGACTTCTTTTTTCTAAAAAAAGAAAAGAGGGCAACATTTAAAATTCAATATGGGAAATTATTTTTAGTTACACTTACATTAGGCATTCTTACATTAAAAGGCGCTACTGTATTGGGTTAAGGGTCCCTCTAGGTTAAACCCTGCTATTACCCCTTGGGAGAACAGTTGGTTAACTTAGTGAGCCTATTAGACTCTCAACTGAGCATGCAACTGTTCCAACCTACTTTTAAAACACTTTCCTAGTCCATATGATACGAGGAAGTAACCAAAATATTCTAATCTTGCCACATACCCCATGGATGACATACAAAGCATTTAGGTCATGAGAAGCCTATTCTAAACCTTACCTAAATGCCTTGTAACATACAACTTTAGCTTATGATGGAATTCATTTATGTGTGTTAATGTGTTTCTATGTAATCTAATTGCCTCAAAGTCTAAAAGGCTATATATTGATGCTAATGATCTTAGTAAGGCCGAGGTTAAAAAAGGTCAAGTCTAGTGATAACGGATTAAGGGCCAAAAATGGCTTTCAGGCCAGTTGAGCTTTAAAGGCTCTTGACTTAAAATTCAAATAATGCTCTACCCTCAATTAAGTCATAATAGGGTCTCAGTTTTTAGAAAAAAGAAAGAAGAGATGGGAACATACAATTCACATACTACACTGCATTTAGGAGAATTAGTAGAAGTTAGGTATATAGGAGTCTGGCCGGAATCTAGGAGTCTGTGTGCATAAGTCTATGTGTAGGATGAAAGTCAACAATCACCCTAGGGCCTAATGATGAACGTAATCGGGATCTAGGCAGGGAGCTCCAGTCTAGGATGTTTCTCTTAATCCAAATTCAGTTTGCATGCATGACATAATGTCAGTTTTCTAGGCCCTCACCATTTATGTTTTAGTTCATGAGTTAGCAAAGTTCTTTCTTATGTCTTTAGTTTCCTTTAAAAAGTATTAATATGAGTAAGTCTTGAGCACTTCTAGTTAATCAATTAGGGTAACAAAGACCAAGATGGTATACGAGCGGAGTATACAAATCAGGAGACTTCTGTGTCGAGGAGAGTCTAATACGTCACCAATTCTAATGGTTGGAAATATTAAAATTTCTCAACTTATAAAGATGATGGAAAGGATCTAGATTGGAATGGATGAGAGTTAAAGGAAGATAGGGATGATAGCTGCCATCTCCAAAATCTTACTAAGGAACACCAAGCGGAAGGTAGTGAGAAGCCTTTTGATGAAGGGGGAAAAAATGATGAAAAGAGAGATCAAGGCAATAAGAAGAATGAAGAAGTGAAAAAGAGCACTCCTCAAATCAATCCATAAGTAGATTATATAGAGCAACTTCTTAAAGAATCTTCAATGCTTGATAATTACTCTAATGACTATATGGGATCTACTTCAATCCTAAAAGGGAAGCTATCCCCAAAATTCACCGCCGAACATTAAATTCCGTGGAACTGAAAACCCGCACCATTATGTAAGGAACTTTGTTAGTCCCATGACTTTTAAGGGAAATAACAAGGATATTTTTCAAATCATATTTCCTTAGACCTTTGACAAGGATGTAATGAGTTGGTATATCGCTGTTGACCCGCGAAAGGTTATGAATTGGGATGATCTTTATAGAGAGTTCTTAATGTTAACCTTCTAATCACACTTGGGGATTTTAATCTGATCAAGCAAGAAGAGAAGGAAGGTTTTTCTAACTACCTTACTCGATGGAGGTCGAAGGCTGCACACATGTTGGATCGACCGTTCGAAGCTGTTCAAGTGAGATTTTTCATTAAGAACCTCCAATTTACATATAAGCAGTACCTGTGGTTTACGCCATTTGAGAATTTCACTATATTGAGGAATATAGGTATATTTGTAGAAAAGGAACTGGCTAGAGAAGCACTTGTACAAACCGGTAGCAACTAGAAAGGTAACTAACAGAACGAGGATAAGAAATCTCGTAGCTCTAAAGAAGTGTATGCAATAAATCGCTAAACTAAGTATACCCACATAGGGACCGCCTATACTTAGGCTCTAGCATGATTACTGACTAAAGGAAAGATCAATCTTCTTAAAGTTAAGCCAAAAACTGAAGCTATTATGCAGTCCAAATCTTTTGATCCAACTAAATACTGCAAATATCATCGGGCTCGGAGCATGATATTGAGAACTGCTTAACTTTCAAGAACAAGCTAGAAGGAATGTTCAAGTCAGGACAACTCCCTTTTCCTAAATAAGCTCAGACACCCAACACCGATTAAAACCCACTTAGAGGTAAAGAAAGCATTTTTACTATTAGTGGTATTTAAGAGAAGGAATGGAACCCATCCATATACATGTGGAGCATTCATGGGCCGAAGCCGAAAGCTTGCATGCCCACACTATGTCTAGAGGCTAAAAACTTGACGACATCAAGCCAAATAGGGCCCACAATTAAAAAGAAATGGGGATGATAATCCAAGAAAAGGATCATGTGCTGAAATAATTAAAGAAATTTAAAGCAGAAGTAATTATTTGATAACTCATAGTGGCTTCACAAAAGCATAGGCAGCTCCCAATTAATGAGTTGAGTAAGATTGACTGGTTTCCAGAAGCCACACTAGAGCAAATGATAGCCTTGACTACCATCAAAAGAGACATCATAACCTTTAGTAATGAGGACCTTCTACCAAGGGGTCTGGAGCACAACAATGCCTTATATCTTACTGTAACATGCATCCAAAAGCACATACCACTTACCCTAGTCAATAATTGGTCAACTGTGAATGTTTGCCCCTGGAGAACTGCTTAAAGGTTGGGAATCAAGGAAAGTCAGCTCTTAACGCCTTTAACTCATTTAAGGGCATATGATAACTCAAAAATACTAGTTTTGGGCACCATCTTCCCTCTATTAATGTAGGCCATGTCAGAAGGAATATCAGATTCCAAAGTTTGGATAATCCAACTACCTTTACCTAACTCCCAGGGCAACCATGGCTATATGAACACCAAGTAGTCCCATCCACCCTACACAAGAAAGTGAAGATGGTGATAAAGAGACAGATGGTCGCCATTATAGGGGACAACTTATGTGCTATTATCACCAACAAGGGACTAGTGTTAGAAATAGGGCACGAGCATAATTATGAGGAGCTTTATAATTTTGAAACATAATAACCTTGGAGAAGGATCCAGCTCCTTTTGACTTCAACCCCTATACAAACTTAAATATAAATGCCACTCTTAAAAAATAGGGATACCTCTCAGGGCCAGCTATAGGTAGAAGAACACATGACTGGACTACTTTCTTTTAACCCAAAAAGAGGATTACAAATTTAGGTTGGGATATCTGCCCACTCCTGAAGAAGTAGCTAAAGTGAGATTGGAAGCACAAGATAAAATAGTTGTCACCAGAAAAGAATAGTAGAAGCTTTATACTGTAAGGCCTTACCTGCTCTTACAACTTTCCTTTTTGTGGCTTCCCTGAACCCCACTACATAAAAGAGAAGGGGATCTAAGTACTTAGGTAGAAAATATTCAGTGATCTTTAGCTATCAGATAAGGAAGCATGTACTCCAATATGAAGTTATCGATCCACTTAAGATTGGACCCACCTAGCAAAAGCAATATCTTTGGAATTCTCTTTGGGAAGGATTATAGGAAATAAGAACACCTTGGTACCATTCTGTCCCTTGCAATGTCCAATAGTAGTTTTAACCCTGTAAACTTCATCACGAAGTTGGCATAAAAGGTTGCAAGCAACTAGCTTGGATAGCTAAAGAGGAAGGAAAAGTGTTCACCATAGCTGTAGGGGGTAGCTTAGGAAAGTCTACGATACAGTCTAATAGTCAGTCATTTCTGATTTCCCCAAAATACGCATTAGATGTACTCATTTCTAATTTCAATAAGATGAACTCTTTTGGTTATGACTTATCTCATTCGCCTTCCTTAGAATTCTTTGCCTCAAAATAATACTGAAAATGAAGAAAAAATTCCAAAAGATCTAATTAAAGCAATGAAAGATCATGAAAATAAGACGTTTATGATTAAGAACACAATTATGGTTAACTTTGGGAGTCCTAAATAGGCCCAAGAGCTTAAAAGATGGAAATCACTAACTCCAGAGGAGCAGGAAAGCTTCATTTCACTCCTAAGAGAATTCATTGATGTCTTTGCATGGTCTTATATAGATAGGGATATAGTCGAATATAAAATCCCACCCTATGCTGATGCTAAACCAGTAAAACAAAGCTCTATAGGATGAAACCAGAATGAGCCTTAAAGATAAAGGAAGAAGTCCAGAAACAGTTGGATGCAGATTTCATTAAGGTTGCACAGTACCCTCAATGGGTAGCAAGCATAGTGTCAGTTCCAAAGAAAGATGAAAAGGTAAGAATATGCATAGATTTCAAGGATTTTATAAGGCAAGTGCAACAGATGATTTTCCATTGCCATATATAGATATTTTGATTGATAATACAACTGGACATGCTCTCCTCTCCTTCATGGATGGGTATGCTGGCTATAAACAAGTTAAAATGGTGGAGGATGACATGGAGAAGACTACCTTTATTACCCCTTGGGGAATATATTGTTACACGGTGATGTCATTCGAGTTAAACAATGCTATAGTCACTTACCAAAGATGGCTACTACTTTACTGCATGACTTGATGCATAAGGAAGCAAGTGTACGTGGATGATATGATCATAAGAACCAAAGGGATGGACATGTTCTGACTCTTCAAAAGTTCTTTGCTAGACATTAAAAATACAATGTGTACTTGAACTTGTAGAAGTGTGCATTTGGAGTCACCTCTAGAAAGTTGCTAGGATACGTGGTCAGCTTAAGGAGATTTGAGGTGGTTCCTCTAAAGATCGAGGCTATACAAGAAATGTCTCCACCTAAGACATAGAAGGAAATACAAGGATTCTTAGAATACTTACACTAAATGAACCACTTCATATCCAAGTTAACCATGATATGCGAGCCTATCTTCAAGAAATTGAGAGTGGGATGAAGAGTGTCAAGAAGCATTAGATAAGATTAAAGAGTACCTATCCAACCTGCTAGTGTTGTTACCTCTGTAGCTAGGCATTCCCCTCTTTCTTTATCTTAGAACAATGATAATAACAAAGGGGTCATGCTAGCCCAAAAGATAGAAGGAGAGGAAAATGCATTTATTACGTGAGTAAAAAGTTACTTGAATACAAAACTCAATACACCCCCTAGAAAAAACTTCTTTAGCATTAGTTTGGGCATCTAAAAAACTTAGGCTATAATGTTAACCCATAGGGTACATGTAGTGGTGTTAATAGACCCGATAAGGTATCTACTATAATAACTAGTGATAAGTGGCAAGGTTTCCCAGTAGACAATGATGCTATTAGAATCCGACCTACACTACATCCCATATAAATCAATTAAGGGAAGAGTTGTGTTAGACTTCTTAGAAAGGAAGAAACCTTTGATTTCCCCAATGAAGAAGTTCACTAACTAGAATTGGGCTTTAAATAAAAAAGGATTTCGAGTAGGCATCCTTTGCATATCTTCAGGAGGGGCATGTATCTCTATTTCGATCAAGCTGGATTTTAAGGTTACTAGTAATGTTGAAGAATATGAAGCTTGTATTATCGAGTTTCAAAATGCCATAGAAATAGGAGTAAAAAATATACAGGTGCATGAGGACTCCAATTTAATAATCAATCAAATCTCAAAAAAAAAAAAAAAGGAAGGTGAGAAATGAGACCTTAGCACCATACCAAGCTTATTTAATGGATCTCACTAAAAACTTCACCCATATTACCTGTACTTACATTCCTCTTGAAGATAACCAATTTGGTAATGCTCTGGTAAAGTTAGTGTCAATGATCAACATTCCTAATCACATTCCATTCGATGCTACTATCAGTTAAAAGAAGACATAAGTCAGCTCCTTACTATGCCATTGAAGACTTCACTACTTGGTATTACGACATTTACCAGTACTTTACAAAGAAAGAATAACCATTGGAGTTCTCCCCAAAAGCTCAACGAGCTTTAAGGTTCTTAGCTTCACAACAGTTTGATGACAAAGGGAGCTATATAAGAAGACATACATGGGTATAAAATTAGTCTATATAACATAGTGCGTAATAGAGGAGGAAGCGTGAGAAATCATGACGGAAGTTCATGGTAAGAAGTGTGGGCTGCACATGAATGGTCAAATGTTAGCCAAAAAGGTTCAGAAGATAGGGTGTTACTAGTCCATAATGGAAGCAGATTGTTAAGCATATGTGATAAGATCACATAAATGGCAAATATATGCCAATTTGTAACATCAACCTCATTCTTTTCGTTCAACACTTACTTCACCATGGGCTTTTTCAGTATAGGGAATTAATATAATTGGAAAAGCGATATCAAAGAGAATGGGTGGCTATGAATATGTGCTTATAGCAATGAACTACTTTACGAAATGGGTAGGAGCATCCTCTTATGCTAGAATTACCTCAAAACATGGGGGCAAAGTTCATCATCAAGAATATCATATGTAGGTAGGGTGTACCACATGAATTGATAAGTGATTAAGATAGTCATTTCAGAAAAAAAGTAGCAGACTTGGTTGAAAATATAAAATCTAACATTGTAATCTTCCCCGTTCTGATCCCAAATAAATAGAGCAGTTTAAGGCATCTAATAAGAATATCCATAGGATAATTGAGAAAATGGATGAAAACTATAAAAATTGGCCTAATAAGCAACATTTCGCTCTATGAGGGTATAAAACCTCAATTTGTACTTCAACATGAGGAATGCCATACTCCTTAGTATATTGAATGGAAGTAGTACTTCCAATTAAAATAGTAATACCCTCACTCAGGGAAATAGTAGAAAGTCAAATTCAGAGTCAGAGTAGATAAAGGCTCGATATGAAGTGTTGGTCATGCTAGTTGAAAAGAGATTGAAGGCATTACATAATGTCCAATTACACCAGGCTCGGATTTCAAGGGCTCAAAATTCAAGCCTAAAGACCTACACGAAGGAGACATGGGCTTAAAAGAAATAAGGGCACCAGTAGAAGACCCAAGAGGGAAATTTAGGCCTAATTAGATAGGCCCATATATCAAAAAAAGCATCTTTCTTCGCGAAGCAGTAGAACTCATGGATATAGATGGAGAGGAATATACTCAGCATATGAATCTTAGTGAACTAAAAGTACTATGCTTAGTTGGTTGATCTAGGCCAAAGCCTATAACAGGCTTTAAAAAAACACAGTGAAATTTGTTTCCCTATAATCAAACTCATAACAGGTTTACGAGGCCCATAACAGGCCCCAAAAAAAGAGAACAATAATATAATGAACTATAAAGGCCTGATTCTGCAACGCAGATACACAGGAAGCTGTAACAGTATGACCCTATTACTCTTTATTAACTATTCACCAATCTCTCCAAAAAAAATGCCACTACTCGGTCGGCCTAGTAGGGGAGCCCAAGACCTATTAGTTAGACCCGGACAGGTTCCTTAAGGAAATCGAGCAGGGTTTTAGCAAGCATAAACCTGGCTTTGTTCTGGGCCTGTGTCAAAAAAGGTTATGTTTGGCTAGGCTAGGCGAGTCAGTCAATTTAGTAGTCAACAAATTTGCAATAAAGGGAATAAATTGTTTGGAAAGCTTTAATACCTTTATTGCCATTGAAAATTCTAAAAAGAATACACATACTACTATGAAAAGTATAAACTTTATTCAAAAACTAACATAAAGCAAAGCTAGTTCCCAATTTTTTTTAACTTCTTCCCTTTATTAGCTTGGGGTGTTGTGTCATGGGGGAAGGATCCTTAGCTATCTTCCTTCTACGAAAGGATTTGCTCTTTTCCTTGTTTGCCTTCATTTTCTTAGTGTTCAAAGATCTCATTGCATTCTCCTTATCTCAAACAGCCTTTGTTAATTCAACATCATTTGTATTCATCCAATTCAGATAGTGTTCTGAGACATAGGTAAAACATGGGACATACAACATCATAACGGTGGGATGATGAAACCAATAATCAACCCAAGACTTAATATGAGAGGGGTCATTCATGTAGCCCTGAGGAGCAACGCAGTCTAAGTCATCGATGGTTTGCCTATGACCACATTGTCTTATCAACCGTTCAGGGAAGAAGTAGGTTCCCATGGATAGATAATGAGATGAAAGTGAGAACTACCTCCCTTATTTATCACAGATCACCGGATGCACCACTAACAAATCACCAAATGAAGAGACAGTTCTCCTCCAAGAAGTTTGCTACCAATTAACCCTTGAATAGCCTTTTCCTTTGGTAAAAGAGAACAGCTAAATATGTGTCTACATTCCTAGGACCCTCAGCCTGTCGAAGGTTTCTAGTAGCCAATTATACATGCCAAGAGGAATAGAAAAGGGGGGAAATGGGGGCCAGAAGCAGTAGGAGCCGGGTCGAGTTCTAAGGTCTAGCCCCCCTAAAAAAATAAAAGAAAGAGAGGAGCACAAAATAGGTATAAGAGCCCATCATAGATCAAGCGGGAACATGCCAGGTTCTTGGTCCACCAAGTATTCAAACAGGGGAGAAAATCTACCTAAAGCAGCAGTGGACTCCCTAAAAAAGAGGAACCAGGTGGTGGCGAAGTGATCCAAGCACAATATGGTTTCAGTAACAATGAGGGGAATATGAGTTTGATCATATCGAATCCCTTTTGCTTTGTTTAGCAGTATAACTAGTCCCCTATTTTCAGAACCACCGATGAAAATAAAGGCCCATAAGGTGCATAAGAGAATTGCTTTGTGCCTATGTGTACCTTTAAGAGCCCGCCCATTTTCTCTTAGAAAATATGAAATTAGGGACATAAAGTCCATTTCATCTCTCCCAACGATTGTAGAGATTTTCTCCTCACTTACGCTTAAGGCATGGCGATAATGGGAGGACATATCTATTGAATAAGTTGATATAGCAGAAAGATAATAAAGCAGAAAAACATGAAATGATGATAATAGGAGGACATATCTCTTGAATAGGTCGGCATAAAAGGAGCACAATGAAGCAGAAACACATGAGATTCAGAATCCCAAAAGGAAGAAACTTCCAGGGGATTTCGACTTGGTGATGGCTAAGAAGCCTACTTAAATGGATGTTTTTCAGCTTATGTTTATCTCTTGCATCAAAGGTCAGCAGCCAAGAAATTAAGACCTTTCTAAAAGACATGGTGAATTTTGGCAGATTACTCTTACAATGTACAAAAATTGAATGATGGCAACCTTAATTTATAGGTATGTCAAGTAGCTAATCCAAAGCTAGATAGGTTTTAGACTAGGCAAGACAACAGGAACACAATCGGGTTCCTGTCTTGGGTGCAACACCAAGCCCAAACCTAACTAGAACAAGGCTGGGTGGACCCGTCAAGGAACCCGACTGAGATTCGGGTTTAGGCTACTCCATAATTTTGTTTTATTTTCTTTTTATACCTAGTTTTTAGGCCTTTAACCGATTGTAATTCAGAATTTATCCAATAAAATTTTTGGATTATTACTTAAGACCACACAACTTCTGGTACTTGTTGGTGTTCTATTATTTTCTTATTCTTTTTTATTTTAGGTAGCGGAGCTATATTTGCATAGAGGCATTAGAGACTTAGAGTATTTTCCATTAGCACACAAAGTTTATGTAAGACTTGCATGAACCTAACATTGGATAAGGAGTGCCTAATAAGTGCTAAAAGTGTATTTCATTTTAGGGTCATTTTGCTATATTTTTGGGAGAATTATGTGCTTAATGTTAAAATTTATACTCATATTCTCGTTTTACACTTGGGTATGGTTCTTTGATGACATTTGCAGGATTTTAGACCATTTTGATCCGACATTTTACCCTCATTTGAGTGTATGTTGACCCTCCACAGATGCCCCTGAGATGCCATGCTCGTGGGGTATGAGAAAAGTAGAAAATTCGGTTCCAGCGAAGACCACGGTCGAACTATGGTGCTTGCCACGAACCGTGGGAAGCTGGTAACTGCTACCCTCTTCATCTTCCTCTATTGTGTGGCTGAGCTTCATTCGGTTACTGCTTAAAAGGACGTGTTTTCAAAGCAGAAAAGGGGGATCTTGTTTAGCAACCATAGTCCTACTTTCACATCTTTTTAGTTTAGTTTAGTTTTAGTGTAGCTTTCATTGAGATTAGAAGGGAGAAGCTTGCTCTTGGAAGCTTGAAGATTATCATATAATTTAAGGGCTGCCATTGTTATAAAGTTTTCCTTCCTTCTTTTGAACTTGCTTTTAAACTCTTATTTTAGTTGAATTTAGAAACATGAGTCAGTAGTTTTATCTAATCTAGGGATTTATTAGCCATAGAAATTTTGTTGAATCTTTTATCCTTGAATTCTTGCGCTTATTTTGTGTTTGGAATGATTTATGTCTATCTTGAAATTGGAATACTGTGAGTGGAATTTGGCCAATTTTGAGTGCTTATATTAGGTAGTAAGGTGAGGTACCCAAAGGTAAAACTCTCTACCCAATCACCTTGATAGAACTTAATTTAGCAAAACTCGAGAGAGAATTGTTTGTTAAGAGGAGACTTAGCAATTCACATATCTTTAACCTAGACTAAAATAAAATGCACTTAAGCGAGTGTTAGTTGAATTTGTTTAGGCAATTTGGTATATTACGAAAGAAAGGATTAAATTCAATTTGATTGCAATTCCTTAAATCGTTTTTTCTATGAAAAGTGCATGCCTAAATCCATGATCCGACTCTTTACTTGGTGAATCAAATTCCTAGATGTTTTTTTGTTATTGAATTTCCAAATAGTTAAATAGTTTATTTAAATTGACCATTTCAAAGGATTTATTGCTTAGCAAATTCCAGTAGACTTTTGACTTGATAGATTAGTTTGGTCCCTGAGTATGATCTTTTAATCTATACTACGACACCTATGCGCTTGCGGACGTGTCAATGCCATTACATCATAATAAAAGCATCATGCATAAGTTTGTTAGACCATTTGTCTGATCGTCTAGCAATCCACTGCTACTTCCACCAAAGAGGCAATTAGCATAATTTAACGCAAAGCCAGAATTGATTCATGTGTGACTAGTACCAACTTCAGGTTAGGGATTACCTCTTGGGGACCAAGAATGATGTAGAGGGTTGCTATGCATCATCCTAGATGATGACTTACCATATAGAATCTAGGGCACATAAAGCTCTTCAAAGAAACAAGCAAGGGCATGGGGATCATATGGATCATAAACTTGGAGAGGTTCCACCTCAATTGGCAAATCTGGGTGAGGCTCCACTTCTCTAACATGAGAAGACTTTGCGATATCTTGTGCACTTATCGAACACCGTCTTCTTGAATGAAAATGTCAATAAAGGAAGTTTAACAAAAGCATAAAAATCACGTCGGGAAAACAAAGGAGATAGGTTACCTCATCCGTTCGAGGGTGCCAGCAAGTAAAGAGGTTTGCAAATGCCTTTTTCATTAAGTGAATATGTCACCTTACTATGCTTTATTACTCCCAATTGTACTAAAAAAAGAAGAGAAAGATGAATACATGCACATTCCAAGGAATCAAAGTGAGCAACATGCTTAGCCCCCTCAAGGTAGAAGGAAATGGGAGCTTAGGGCAATCAGATTCTAGGACCAACGGGACACCGCCCGTTCTCCCTTTGTTGCCATATTAACCCTTAGACTAGGTATGGGAGCATTAGTAGTCAACTATTGTAAAGACTCACAAAGATCAGTTGTTTGAAAAATATAATGAAGGAGGGGAAAAGTTGCATGTCATTATGCGTCAAAGATAAGTAGCATAG
The DNA here is from genome assembly GCA_029747015.1 of Carnegiea gigantea. Lineage (NCBI taxonomy): Eukaryota > Viridiplantae > Streptophyta > Magnoliopsida > Caryophyllales > Cactaceae > Carnegiea > Carnegiea gigantea. Next base: position 136,097 of record JAKOGI010000164.1, on the reverse strand, counting down.
TCACGTTCATGGTCGATAAAATCAATAAAGTGATAATCTATTTTCATCTCATCCATGTCCTTGAGAGATAAGGTTCTTGCATAAAAAAAAAAAGGAGGCCATTGGTTAGCATGTTGGGCAGTAACTCTTGCACCCAACCACCAAACAAAACTGAATGGACCCTCCATAAGGATTCGATGATGGGTATAGTACTAAGCTGCCTGCACTCCAGGGGTAGCCAACTTTCCTTGGATGAAAATTTGCCTACATGAAGAAGAAATTAAAAAAACTAGAAATATTAAAACCAACAAGTTTTTACAAGACATTTAAGGCAAGGATACCTTGGTTAAGACATTTATCACTTCTTGAAGCGATTGAACACTCCTAGCTCAGAATTGCAGCTAGACTTCATTTTCCTTAGTCCATAAACCATAGCCGGAAAATGAGCAGGTTTCCTTGATCTCGGTGAGAGCTCAGGAAAATACTCATAAACCATGGCTATGAAAATAAAAGTCAATAATAAGGGCTATGATATAAGAACAAGAAATAAGTGTTTCAAGAATGGTTATTACCTCAATTACCCTCTTGTGATTAAGGGTGCAGCTGGTAGCAGTCCCCCACTTTAACTTATTCACTCTATCAAGGTCAACAAGGTTGACTAGATAGTGAAAGTACTAATGATTTCCCAATTCAGCCAAAAAAGTTGTGCCAAGAAGAAGAGCTAAAATGATATGGGCTTGCTGATCAACAAAATGCTCAGCCCAATGCTCAGAATCCTGTTCATGACAAGGCTAAAGAGCTAGAAAAGTTAGCTATGCTATAGAGGAAACTCTTATTGATAACTAATGGGTCCCTAGAAAAATTGAGACATGTTAGCATGGAAAAGTTAAGAGGGGTTATAGTTATCTCCCTAAATGGGAGTTAAAAAGTATCTATAGTACCCCAAAATCTCTCAAATACTGCTCGAGTAGCACAACGATAAGTTAAATCCACTACTTGTTTTTAAGCAAAATGAAAGGTCCTGAAGCCAGCATTGCTTTGTACATACTGAACTCGAGCTTCTTTACCTTAAGGTCCTTTATAAAATTTTTAAGGGGCACCTGTACTCCCTAATAAGATATTCTTGAAAGAAAGGAAAACAAGCAATATTAGACTTATAATCATGATAAAAACAAAGTACAGAAAGGGGAAGGAGAATACCTACTGCTTTTAAAGTAGCCTGACTAGGTACATGACATCTAACATTTACCAAAAGGTCTATTTTATTCCAAGCTTCAATAGGTCTTCATTCCCTCTTAATGAAAGAATCCAAAGGTAGTTTTCCTTATCCAATTTTTTAGGGTGGATATGTCTGTCTTACACTCATGATCTTAGAGCATAATAACACTCTTAGCCAAGAAAAAGAAGATAGGAAGCAATAAAAGCACAAGTGATAAGAAGGAGATAGGCTGGGTAAAGGTGCGAAGAATGGCTCCCAAGTGCATGCTATGTATAACCAAAGGTAAGAGAAGAAAAAACAAGGAGGCCAAAACAAAGGGGGACCTAGCCGGGTTCCCCATTCAAATACATGCACAAACTACACATGCATCAAGCCAAGTGTAAAGGAGCAAGAAGAAAAGAAGGAAAAGAGATCGAAAAAGGGGCGACCCGGCTGGGTTCCCTGATGCAAGGTGTAAATACTACACATGCATGAATCCAATTGCAAAGAAACAAAAGTAAAAGAGGCCAAAGAATGGGGGTAGTCAGGATTCTCACCACTTGCAAGACACACATACATAAGCAAAGGTATAAAACAAACAACAAGAAAACAAGGAAGGAAAACAAAAAGAACAAAGGACCCAGCCAGGATCCTCCTCTGCATGCATGCATAATACTCTTGCATGCATGAAATCAAAAAATAACACAAGAAAGCAAAAGAAGTAAAGCCAAAGGCAAGGGACCCCGTCGGGTCCCCGGAGGCACATAAAACATGAAGTGAAGTCTAAGCTCTTCACTTAAGGGGCATGCAAGCAAGAAGAAACAAGAGGAAGTGAGAGACAAGGGGAATCAACTGAGTTCCAAGGGGAATCAACCTCACATGCAAGCAAAAGACAAACGACAAGAAGAAAAGAAAGAAAAAGCTAATAGGGATAGAACCTGGGTGGGTTCCCTATGCAAGCATGACAACGAGAAGCCAAATTTGTTCGTCTAAGATGCTTGCAAACAAGAACGAGAAACGAAAGACGATGCCGTTGGGCTCAACCAAGATCCCTAGTACTCAAACATCACATGCATTGTCATTAATTCTAGCGAAAGAGCAAAGAGGAATGCCAAGACAAGGGGGGACCCTGCCAGGTTCCTTAGGTGATAAATGCAAAAGATGAAAAGGAAACTTTAGCTAAGCAACATAGGGCTCAAAATATTATAAGTCCAAGACAAGGGAGTTAATTTAACATTAGATTCCACTACAGCAGTGCAAGGTCTGCTAGACCAGTGAAATATTATACTAGAATCAGCTAGACCAGTGAAAGGTCTGCTAGATTAGTGAAAGGTTACATTAGAATCCGCCAGACTAATGAAAGGTCCGCTAAACCAATGAAAGCTTATAGCACAATCTACTAGGCCAGTGAAAGGTCTACTAAACCCACAAAATGTTACATTAGAATCTGCTAAATCGGCAAAAGGCACTAAACTGATGAAAGGTTATACAAAATCTACTAAACTGGCAAAACGTCTACTAAATTGGTGAAAGGTTACATCATAATCTACTAGACTGGTGAAAAGTTACATTAGAATCTGTTAGACTAGCGAAAGATCTGCTAAACTAGTGAAAGCTTAACATCAAAATTTGCTAGATCAGTGAAAGCTCCACTAAACAGGCAAGAGGTCTGCTAAACCAGCGAAAGGTTAACATCAAGATCTGCTAGACCGGTGCAACATCCACTAGGCTAACAAAAGGTTGACATCAAGCTCTGCTAGAACGGCGAAAGGTTCGGTAGACTAGCTAAAGTCAAGATCAGCTAGACCGATAAAAGGTCGACATCACTATTCGCTAAACCCGCAAAAGGTCAAAATTAGAAAGAACAGCCAAAACACACAGGCACAAATGCCATCTACTTTGACCTTTGCCTGACTCAGGCTTGGTCAAAGTGAGGGCTAACTGTAGATGCCTAAAAATGATGTCTCTAATTTCATAAAATACCTAATTATAAAACTTATGCCCCAACTTACACATTTGGGTGCCCAACAAAATAACCCAAAAATTCAAGGGTCAAAAAGGGAAAAAGAAATAGAGAAAAAATAGAAAAGGGAGCACGGGGCCCAATGAGCTTGATCCAGACCAAAACTTGGGTGAGTTCTCTGCCAGGAAGCCGATTAGGAAGCTCTCAAGTCCTGCCTCACTTTAACTGAGTCAAGCTCCCTTGGTGGAGTTTGATCCGAATAAGCCACTTATTCAGATTATGTCTACTACGAGTTAAAGTAGTAATTGCTTTTCTTAGCTAATTTGGTCTAATTTGTGCATTATAAAAAGGGGGCTACCACTAGGGTTAATCACTATGAAAAATTTGAGTGAAGCATTAGAAACACTAGAGAGAAATACTAGAGAGAGGATGAAACATTCGAGAGAAAATACTAAAAAATCAAGAGGCATTGAGAGTTAAAGATTGGTTAATCCCTAAGGCGTGTTCTTTTGCTGGGTTCCCTGGTGAATCAAGTTGGTCATCTTAAGGTCATAACTGAGTCTTCCCCTCACTATTTCTCTCTCCTTTCCTTCTCTTTATTTTATTTACTTTTGGGTGAGATAAAGACATAATCTTTAGTTAGTTTTCATGCCCACCCATTGTAATGTTTTAAACTATTTCTTATTCTTTTACATTGAAATTGTATTTTTAATTTCTGCTATTTGAATTAATTAATCCTTATGTATTGCATGCTCATTGTTTTAAGTGTAATTAGATTTTAGTTTCCTGTATTGGTTAGTTGAGGTCGCCAATGATGTTATGATACACTCCATCACAACATCGTACATTCACCTCAACTCTAGATCATCGGTTTGAGCCTATGGAATTAGATAGTCTTCACACTAGGGAATATCTGCGGGACTTTCAAAAACCTTTTTGGAGCAAGGTAATTGTCTCTTTTGGTGTCCCTTTGGTTTATAGTTCTTATGAACCTATTGTCTCTTCGATGCCCTTTCGATTATCGCAAGTTGCAAAATGTGAATTTGGTTTGTTTATGTTTATCATAAAACTCATTGGCAACTCTATTAATTGATTTTACTCTTTTTTATTTTTAGTTTTGGATTGATGTTAAATAGGTTCGCTATCCATGACAGGGCCACTGTCTGGACCAGGAACTGATGCCCAATTAAGGTCAGGGCTCTTAAAGGATTAGACAGACAACATTGTCTGGAATCAAACTAGGGAATTAGACCTAGACCTCCAACATCCGGGCCCCATTCCTAGATAAATTCACTAGCCCAATCCACTTGTTCTGCTATAGTCAAAATCCTAAAAATAAAAAATTAGTTTTGAATCTGAATACCTAGCAAGCGGGTTCAACCATTCGCGGCAGAATCGCACCCAGGGGATGGACCCTAGGATGTGGTGCTTACACTATGGTATAAAATAAACAAGTAGCTAAAAATCCAAGCTCCATATATAAGGAAGGGCTACTTAGAAACCTCCCCATCTTAGGTATTTGGGTGCGCAGTTGATCTTTGTTACTTCGTGCTAATTTTTACAAGGTGATCTTGGGGTAGGACTTAGCCTTTGACATATTGCGTTAATGAAGATTGTTCTAGGCAAAAAAGGGACCTTATGATAGTACTAAGGGGGGTTGGATAGCCACTATGGTATATTACATGAGAGGACTCTATAACTAGTTTAACCTCCTGCTCTCCTCCTGCTCTACCTACCTTACCGTTCTTAAGTCTTTTTTTTTTTTATTTCACTATATTTATATCTCACTTGGGTTACCTCTCTGTAACCCTATTATAGCCAATTACTTCTTATGAACAGCACCCCCTCCCCCAATTTGTTTTATTGATAACTTTTGCATTCCAATGAAAATTACTCCACTTAGCTACGAACATAAAATTGTGTCTTGTATTACTTTTGACGTTTTAGTTCCATACTCTTGTTCATGTGCTCATTGCATTCATCTTGCTTTCTCATACATTCACTTGACTATCTTTTTTATTGCAATCACATAACCATAATTGTTCTCTTTTATCTATTAAGATTGCTTTATAGAGAACCATGATCTCATCTTGTTATTTAATTTCATTTATTTTGGGAAGAGCACTCTTCTTGTATAATTCTTATGACAAATTGCTAGGCTCTGTGCTGAGCCTTGCATTTCTTTTGGTGTTCTATGCCTTTCCTTTCAAATTACACATGCATTGGTGATTTTTGAGTTATTTTTATTCAATACTTATGATTTTTTGTTCCATATGTGGTTATATGTGTACTTGATATGAAGCCTATCATTTGTTTGTTTTCTTTCTAACCTTGAGCCTCATATGTTCCTTGTGTTATTATTACTAGCCATTATAATCTAAATAATCCTTTTCTTACTTCTCTTGTGAAAGGCCTGAGATCATATTTGAGAAAGAGATCCTATTGTATTTTCCACAAACATACCGTTTATCACCGTAATAATTAATGGTGTCGATACACAGAGATGGGTTATGAAATTGATCACTAATAGATGGTCAAAGACTAAGCCCAAAATTATCAAACTAAACATGTGTTTGACCAAATAAAACTAAGATTAAACCATCTTATTTGATTAATTTGAAGTAGTAACTTAACAACTAACAACATAAACATCTCTCTACAACCATTACCAAATCAACCCCACAAATCATCATTATAAGTCACTCAGTACTAATCACAAAAAAAAAATAAAGCTCAAAATAGAAATTAAAATAGTAAGTGAGATGAGTCAACTGTGTTGAGTATATTTAGTTTTGATGATAACAAATCCAAGTGTAAAACTTTGTCCAAGTAATGTTACTCCAAACACGATCTCCAAACAGGCCTAACTGGTGTTTGTGATCTTTATTGTATTAACTGGTTTGCTACATGTGAGAACAGGTCTTCAAAATAGGTTTTAATTGGTGATTCTATATTAAGTCAAGAACACCCTCTTGACAGTTGATTGTAAGGCATGTTCCTAAACTCTAGCAATGCAAAAAACAACCCCAGCAAACAAGGTGGCCTTGGTGTTCACAGCAGCTCTACAAATCTTGGACAAGATGACTGGTTCAAAACAAGAAGTCTTGGGTATATAGGTTTTATTTATTTAGACTCTTATTAATATGCCAATCTTGAAAGTATCATTTTTAGCACTTCTTGAAAACGGTTTTCAAAAAGTTGCTTTGGGACACCATTTCCAAACAACCCTGCAAACAGGGTGCCTAGGGTGTTCTCAAAAACTACAGCAGCTACATCAGTCTTATCTGGAAATTTGCTTCGGTTGGCTGCCAGATCTAAAAAGATTTGTTTTGAATTTGAAAAAAAAAATTGCAAAACCGTTTTTGCTAAAGATTTCTCTTGAAAAGATTCTTATCCCTTATTTTTAGGTCTTGATTGAATTTGGGATAAATCAAGATTTTATCCTTTTCAAGACTAGACTACTCGGCCAAGATATTTTAAGAAAATCTTCTCTTCTCTCTTAGCCGTTGGAAATCTTTGATGAATCTTCTAAGCGACTAAAAATAGAGGATTTTTTCCTATCTTTTAAAATAATAGCCGTTGGGTTGTGCGTTTAAATATTGAAATTCTCTCTCCCATTTGATAACCCGGTTTTTACAAAGAAGTAAGAGATTTTTAGAGCTGAATTTCAAAGAGAAAAACCGTGAGAAGATTGTGCTTAACTGAGCTTTCAATTTCTTGGCATAATAGGACTTCATTGTACCTTACATCTGCTTAAGTCAGAAGCACCCCAGTAAGGTGTTTTGTACCCCTGTTCTCAGAACAGAAAGTGAGTGAGTGTGTCCTCAGTCGTGTGGACTTTGGACGTGTCCTATCTGGTGAGATTGGACGTGGTGTAACCTGTCTTAGGGAAGAAGGTTACGTGGGTTACAAGTTGTAACAAGGAGTGTTGCTTTTGTAACGTGTGAAGCCCGTTAGTGAAAGTGGTTAAATCCTACACGAGGTAGGTCGTGGTTTTTCACACCTCAGTTGGGCTAGAGGTGTTTTCCACGTAAAAATTGTGTGTGCTTTATTTTTGCATTTATTATTTTGAATTTCGCTACTGAATCAATTGAGAACAACCGCTACAAACAAGGCGTAAGGTTGTTTGTGATTTACAAACAATCTCTGCAATCAAGTACTACAGTTGTTTGTCAGTTATTAGGTGAAAATCGACCACCACAATTCACCCCCCCCTCTTGTGGTTGTGTACTCTTGGAATTCAACAAACTGCTACTAATCCCTTGCTCCAATTTCCGCGGGTCCCTTGCTTAAGTTGTTCCGACTGAAACAAGCACACCCAACAGTGAATCAAATTTTAAGTGATACAGCAGTCGCTAGCTCCATCTATAAACAATCGAATTCTAAACGAAACAGGAAAGCTAGCAAATTGAAAATTAGTCTTCTTACATCAAAACTAGTTGAAATAGGAAAGGATGGGCATATCCCAGATCATGCCAAACTCGTGACGAACAATCAATAACAAAAATTGATAACCCAGAGTTGAAGTTTGATTGAACCTTAGCAGAACGACTAGAACACAATAGGAGAAAAAGCAAAAATCAAAACATGATAAGATTTAAAGCTCAAGCTAAAGTTATAATTTCAACAACAAAGGCGGAAATATCGACCAAATTAATAAGATTGAAACTAATTACATGAATTTTTGAGACTAAAAACCGCCTGAAGCAGATCGAAAAAATAGAGGAAACAAAAATTGCAAAAACTATTAGCCTATGCTACTATTACCTACTCCTTTCATCCTCCCTCAGACTAGCTTCCTCACTCCAATTATTGCTATTTTTTGAGTCCTCCAGACACCATAAATACTGAATTAAAGCTGCTTTCCATGTTTTGTAATTGATGAAGTGATGAAAAATCTACCTTCTGCGCTCAATTTTACAGCTCATCGATAAAAGATAGAAAAATAATAGTTGAATGTGATGAATAATGAATGAGGAAAGAGAGTAGGGAGCGAAGTTGGTTTCAGCATGGAAGGAGTGGAGAAGGGGGTTTATTTCGTGGATTCCAACAGCAAAAGAAAGAAAGAGAAAGAGAAAGAGAAATTAGGAAGTGGGGAAAACACGTGATTACTCAGGAAAAGAAGAGGAGTGAGAATAGGTAAAGTGATGGGGGAAGAAATAACGTGAATAAAAGATTCGGAGGGTTATTTGTTTCTTCTCAAAAATGGGTTTTGGGCTATCAATTTGGCTAACTAGGCTATGCACAAAATTATAAGCTTTCGCTTATCTTCGCTTTCCATTCCATATTGACCTATTTGACCATAGCTGAGCAAATTGGGACATTTTTTTCATAATTGCCAGCAAAATTAAAGAAAATCAAGTAAAAATAATAATGTGGTAATTTACTCCATGCAAATATTAGATAATAAAGGTATAAAAATGATAAATTTCTTTGTTGAACAATAACCCTGCACCTAAATTTTGCTCGTCCGCGACTAAAATGAAATTAAAAGTCCTAGAAAGAGAGAATAAAATTCTAACCCACTTTCATGGGAATCACGATTATACTTTACATGTGCAACAAGCCATTTAAACCTTTAGGGTCCCCTTAGTGGAAGAGTAAGGTCTAGTGCGGGTTTGTAGAAGATACATCCACAAAATCTATAAAAATAGAAAGCAAAAAATAGAAAATCCTTTTGGTTTCACAGAAAAACTCTTATATACAACACGGGAAAAAATATGCACACATTTTAACCAGCCACATCACTCTAGAAACCTAAGTATTAGATCATATATAAACACAATGTACACAACAAGAAATTCTTTGTCCCAACTGATAACATATATATACAATCTTTCACCCCACTGAGTAAACATGAACAAGTCCGATTGATAGGACCTCACTTTAAGGAACATGTAGAACACTCCCACTTATGTGTTTAAGATAAGGTTCGCTCGATTCATTTTTCGGTCATACAAACTGCCATAGGCTTGGTAGGACTTTTAATTCTCCCTCACATGCAAAATGCAACATGATAATCAACAGGACTTAACAAAGGTTGTAACGTGGCTTAAGGGTTAAGGGGAGAGAGGGACACTCGAAATGAGGAGCTAAAAGCCGAGTAGCTAATGAGCAATTAAACATTTTCATAAACTATAATAACCACATATTCTCTCAACACTAATCATAAGATAAGGCAGAACCCTCAAATCCAACCATCGAAAATAAGTTGAACTCATGAAAATGAAGCATATACAATTATGCCAAACATTCTTATTCACGAAATATTCTTATTTAACATTCTTGTTCAACCCAAAATTATTACATTTTATACCCTTTTATTATCTAATATTTGCTCAAAATAAATTATCCAATTAAGAATTTAATATGTTTTTGTTTGTTTTGTAAGAATTTAAGAATTTGAAGATTGAATAAATTTCTTAGAGAAAAAAAAGAAGTTGAATTACCAAGGTTTTGGATCAAGTGAAGTAAGAAGAAACTAAAAAAGATGGCCCAAACTCTAAGCCCAGCCGCACGTGCCCAACCGAGGTGTCGAGTTCAAACTGCTTAGCCCTTCGCCCAATGTGCTAGGCATGTGCCACATCTCTTCCTCCTTACTAGCTCGTGGGTCTAACCTATTCTGATTTTACATGGCCCAAGGCCAAGATGCCTACTCTCCCTCCATTGTGGGCCTTACTTGTGACCTAGCTACTCCCATTATTTCCCTTAACCTAGCTCTTCCCCATTTCACTTATGTTTCACACAACGTGCGTGTGACCACCAGACTTCCCCCTACCCGCCTTCTTCTTTCTCCCCACTGCCTAAAAACCCATAAGCCTCCTATGTTGTTTCTTCTTCTTCTCCTTCGAACCCTCCTCTGTCATAACCGCTCCTCTTAATTTCTCACTCCTCTTTGCTCCTGTCAGTTAGTCATTCATCCTCATCATCATTTCCTCTCTTTCATCAATTTAGGTGAGCAAGTTGGCCTACATGGGGTGGTTACAATTGTGGGTTTGATTTAATTCAAGATTACTTGGAGGCATCCAGAGCAAGGGGCTGCGATTTTTGGGTTATAAGAAGAGCATGTAGGTTTATTCATTGCGGAGAGGGTACGAGTAAAAAAGTAGATGGTAGGATTTATCTTCTGATTTCTTTACGAGTTTAAGTTCAAATTTGGTTTATATCCTCAAAAATTTACGTAATTCAGCTTTAATTTTGTTTAATTCAAGTGAGAATTTTTGCAATTTAGTATTAGTAGTGCAAGTGGTCAATCCAAACTCAGTTCAATTACTTACCTTGTTTCGATTTTGCTCTGTCTAAGTTTTGCAATTTAGGTTCAATTATTTGGCTATTGTTGAACTCGGTTTGAGCATTTATCACTTACTGATGTATTTGTTCACAAATCTGCAAAGATTGTGCTGCTCTTGTTTGGTTGCTTCATCCTCTTCTTTGATTTGGGATTTAGTGGGTAATCCTTTGCCAATTTAATTTCAAGGCTTCTGATTTCTCATAAGCTGATTATTATTGATATTGAATGTTGATTAGTTTATGTTGAGTTCATAAATTTGGGAACTATTTCATTTCACTCAATACGTGTACATGATAAGCCAAATTTGTGAGTTTCGGGTTGGGATTTAATGCTGAAATTGTTTTGTTTAGACACTATTTTCACATTGTAGTTTATAATTGTTATTTTTTTAGCATGAGAAATTTAGGCTATTAGTAACCTAATTACATTCTCCATCCCTAAGGATCGCCCCTCAAGTGTTGGGACGAAAGTCGTATGCTTGTGGTTAAACTTAATCTTTATAAAAATCCCAACAAGTTTTGGGTGATGTTGCGGGGATGGAATTTGTGAAATTAGGTTGCGAATTGAATCGTAGTTTAGTCGATTGAGTCGTTTTCACTTTATTTTGTGCTTTTTGATTTTTGATTTTGTGTTTGTTTAGTTTTAGTTGTTCTAGTTTAGTTAAGATTTCTTTTGGTTTTTATTATGATTATAGTTGGTATTTTGATTTTGATTTTGATTTTGTTCAAGTTTATTTTGCTTTTGTGGCTAATTTTATACTAAAAAAAATAAAACTAACAGTTTGGCTGTGAATAGTGTAGGGACATAATTGGAATTGATTAAAGAATATCAATTCAGGTTTTTTTTTTTAGATTTTCAAATTGTGCTTTGATTTTTTTGAGCTAATCTGGTGCTAATTTTGTTCTTATGATATTTTTAGTAGATTCTCAGGGATTTTTAGTCCAGGTGAATTTTGTGGGATTTTTAGCAATTTCTGGAAATAATTTTCTGTTTTAATTTTTATGGATCGTTCTGATACAGAAAAAATTTGAAAAAAAATATTTATATTCTCTGTGATTTACCAAACTTTCTATATATATTGTTCTGAATTTGTAGTTTGATTTCCTATTTAATTTTATTTTTAGCTTTTGTTTTGTTTTGGGGTTTATATTTTCTATTTGTGTGGAAAAAAATCAAAAAAGAAAAATATGTTCATGTTTTGAGTTTGTATTATTTTCTGTTCTTTGTGTTAGGTCACTTCTTATTGTTTACATCTTTTGGTCTTTCTTTTTTGTTGGTTATATAGTTTTATTTTTGTTAGTTTATTTTATTTTATTAACTTAATTATTTAAGTGTCTTGCTTTTGTTTCAGCTAGTAGTTTATATTTAGTGTCTTAAAGTCAATGATTTGTTTTTCCTTTTTTCTAAAATAAAAAACTAAAAAAATTTAAAAAATTAAAGTCCTAAAAAGAACAGGAAAATTCTTCAAAACTTAAAAAAAAAGCGTTACAATAATGTCAGTCTTCAATTTTCCAAAATTTGAGCATGAATATTTTTGGAGTTATTTGTTGAGACTTAATGATTATCATGCTCAATTATACCAAAGTTTTGAAAAATGAAAAATTTGTTGCAAGGTCATCGCCATGAGTTTGAATTCTGAATTTCAGGGTCATGTTGAGTCTATATATCCTAGAGGTTTACTAGGATTATTATCTAGAACTCAAGATGAGGTATCCGATTTCTTTGACAAATTAGCTTGGGATACTTATGAGTTTAAATAAGTTAGAGGGACCTCAGGATACCTTACTGATGGAGAATATGTTTTCCATGCTAATCCTTACCAACAGGATCAAAACTCATGGGGCCCATCTTACTCTTATGTGCCACCTATTTTGTGATATTATTATGAGTCTTCTGATAATGATATTCATAATTGTCCTTATTGTGATTATGTTGATGTTACATGTGCGAGTCTTAGAAAGAAGGTAAATGAATAGACTTATAAAATGTTAGAGACTATGAAGGAGAGAATTGCTAAATATTCTCACTGTGTTAATCATGGTGGGGAGAATTATAATGAGCTGACTCTAGTTTACAATATCCTAAACTTGAAGTTCACATTTATGTTGATTTTAAGCTCTCTTATCTTGCTAGGTCTGATTTGAATGATGACATGCCTTTGCCTAGCCTATAACAAGAAAATGACCTCCTTGTGTCTTTATCCCGTGACCTTGCACTTGAACCTAGCTCACATAACGATGTCACTAAGGATGTCCTAGTTTTTGCCAACCTACACACTTGTTTTAATGACTCTTTTGAGTTTGAGGGTGAAAACTTTAAGAGTGCTAGTGAGTTAGATATGCTCATCACAATTGAAGTTCAGCATCATGATTTTGATAAATCAAAATAGATTTCACATGAGTCATATGAGAGGGTGGTTGAGCCCACTAATGCGAAATTCGATGATGATATTCTATATTTGGAGTATGAGTCTTTTTTCATGTGGGTTTGATATCAATGAAAGTCTTGATGTGGGTTTTTGTTTTGAATATAAGTCATTTTCTTATTTGACCCCACAATTATTGACCATCATTTTGAGGTCCTATTTGATGAGTAAAAGTAGAATGGAATAGAATCATTCCTGAAAGGTGGAAGGGTTGGGAATAGAACTTAAATTCTGAAATCATCAAATCAAGTTCTAGACTTTTATTTCTTATTGTTTGGCTAGCAATTATGGAATGGAATCAAATATGTTTTGTTTAGAAAAAATACTTTTATGTCATTTGAAGTTATCTTTTCTTACTTTATAATTAACTATTTTTATAATTACTTTTTAATAATCAAACCCATAAATGACTTTTTTTTATGGAACCCAAGTGACGACTAACCCAAAAGAAAAATTAATTATTTTAAACAATCCATCATATCAAACCATTCGAGAAAGAAATTTTAGATAATTTTAAAATTCCTAAAAATTTATAGCAATTGTTGTATCCTCCCAAACTTAGCCCCCACTCTCTCTCTTTCTCTCTCTCTCTCCATGTCTGTACTGTGAGGTGGGCAACAATGGCAACAGCAAGAATTCATCCATCCTACCCTCAAACTCTCTTCAACCTCCAACAATGTCTTTCTTCCCCTACATCTCAGTCTGCCACTCTCTATTCTTGATGCTGTAAAATTGGCTTCTTCTACGGTCGAACCATGATGTCGCGGGCAATTGACTCCAGATGTCATTTTTTTTCCCATCTTGACTTTCCTTCTCATCTTCCTCCTCTTCGGTTCACGATGGGGCATAGCTACCCTAACATCTAACAATGCAACCATTGTCCTCTTCATTCTCGCCGGTCACGATGAAGCAGTAGCAACGTCTTGTTCCTCGTTGCTAGCAAGCAGGCGCTAGGTCTGGTCTCTCTCCATCTTCTCGCTATCGGGTAGGTCACTGTACACGCATAAATAATTTGGATATTTTTATTTTTTAAAGATTTATGTAGATCCCTGGGGGTTGGGGGACTTGAAACCCCTATGGGGAGGGGGGTTTAAGTTCCTTAGATGCAAGGGGGGCTTGAAATCCTCAAATATCAAGTTCCATCCCTCAGAAATCCTCATCAAACAGGAAGGAAAGGAACTTGATACCTGACGTTTCAAGTTCCATTCCATTTTGTCTCACCAAACAACGCCTCCACTAAGTCTACCTTACTAGGTCTGGGACTTTTGTGTCTATGGATGCTAATTTGGACTAGACTCTTGAGAATATTAAAAGAAATGAACTTGTGAACTCAGGACGCACTGTTTTGCCTAGATAGCATGTTCATGATGATAAAATTTCTAGGCCATAACCCACTTCTGGCTAATTCAAGCACGTCTTCTTGTTTGATGTTTGGGTCCAACAATTTGACAAGTTGATCCGAGCCCTTACTTATGCTACATTGATGTTTTTGATGTACTCAGTTTGGCACCGACTCTTTAATTTCCATTCTCGTACTTTTATTAAGAGTTGTTACTTATTAGTTTGATAAGCTACTTCGTGCTTTAATGGGTCTTGATTTAAGTAGCAATTTTTAATTTGAAATTGAGTGGCTTATGCTCCATAAGCCTTTAGGCTATAGCTTAGGTGTACTTCTGCACCTAACCTGGTATAATCGTTCCTCTCTATTTTCTTTTTTTAGTTTGTTTTCTTTTATATATATTATTGCTTTATTTTTATTTTTATTGTTTCTGTTCTGAGTTTTAGAGTCTTGTCATTTTTCTCTCTTTTCGAGTCTTTTTTTTGGTATATTTGTTTTTGTTTTTAGTTATTTTAGTTTCCTTTCACTTCCAATGAGGGCATTGTCTGATTTAGGTATTGGGGTGAGGAAACTTTGTTGCAAAAAAAAAGAAATTGGAAAAAGGTAAAAAATTTAGAAAAATCTGGGAAAATTCGAAAATCCAAACAGATTTTTGTGTTCTTTTTGGGAAATATGTATGTGCTATTCTAATTGATCATATGCTCTTTTACCTTAGTATTAGGTTTTATATAGATGCGGTGTGCATAGTAGAACTTAGTCCAATGTGTGATGTTTGTATACAGTCCTAACCTTATATATGCTGGATTTTCATGAGTGCAACTTATTTTCGATCGTTGGATTTAAGGGTTCTGCCTTATTTTGCTACTAGTGTTGAGAGAATATGTGGTTATTATAGTTTATGAAAATGTTCAATTGCTCATTAGCTACTCGGCTTTTAGATCCTCATTTCCCAAATTGAGTGTCCCTCTCTTCCGTTAACCCTTAAGCCACGTTACAACCTTTATTAAGTCCTATTGATTATCATGTTGCATTTTGCATGTGAGGGAGAATTAAAAGTCCTAGCAAGCCTATGGTAGTTTTGTATGATTGGAAAATGAATTAAGTGAACCCTGTTGTATCTTAAACACATAAGTGGGAGTGTTCTACATGTTTCTCAAAGTGAGGTCCTATCAATCAAACTTGTTCATGTTTACTCAGTGGGGTGAAAGATTGTGTGTATATATGTTATTAGTTGGGACAAAGAATTTCTTGTTGTGTGCATTGTGTTTATATGTGATCTAATACTTAGGTTTCCAGAGTGATTTGGTTGGTTGAAATGTGTGCATATTTTTTTCGGTATTGTATATAAGAGTTTTTCTATGAAACCAAAAAGATTTTCTATTTTTTGCTTTATATTTTTATAGGTTTTGTGAGTGTATCTTCTACAAACCCGCACTAGACCTTACTCTTCCACTAAGGGGACTGTAAAAGTTTAAAGGGCTTGTTGCACATGCAAAGTGTAGCCGTGATTCCCATAAAAGTGAGTTAGAATTTTATTCTCTTTTTCTAGGATTTTTAGTTTCATTTTAGTCGAGGACGAGCAAAATTTGGATGCAGGGGTATTGTTCAACAAAACAATTTGTCATTTTTATACCTTTATTATCTAATATTTGCATGGAGTAAATTACTACATTATTATTTTTACTTAATTTTCTTTAATTTTACTGGCAATTATAAAAAAATGAAAAAAAATATCCCAATTTGCTCAACTGTGGTCAAATAGGTCAATATGGAATGGAAAGCAAAGATAAGCGAAAGCTTACAATTTTGTACATAGCCTATTTAGCCCAAATTGATAGCCCAAAACCCATTTTTGAAAAGAAACAAACAACCCCCTAATCTTTTATTCACGTTATTTCTTTCCCCGTCACTTTACCTGTTCTCACTTCTCATCTTTTCCCAAGTAATCACGTGTTTTCCCCCCTTCCTAATTTCTCTTTCTCTTTCTCTTTCTCTTTCTTTCTTTTGCTGTTGGAATCCATGAAATAAACCCCCCTTCTCCACTCCTTCCATGCTAAAACCAACTTCCCTCACTACTCTTTTTTCTCATTCATTCTTCATCACATTCAACTGTTATTTTTCTATCTTTTATCGATGAACTGTAAAATTGAGCACAGAAGGCAGATTCCTCATCACTTCATCAGTTACAAAACATAGGAAGCAGCTTTAATTCAGTATTTACGGTGTCTTGAGGACTCAAAAATAGCAATAATTGGAGTAAGCAAGCTAGTTCAAGGGAGGATGAAAGGAGTAGGTAATAGTAGCATAGCCTAATAGTTTTTACAATTTTATTTCCTCTATTTTTTCGATCTGTTTCAGATCTGTTTTTAGTCTCAGACATTTATGTAATTAGTTTCAATCTTATTAATTTGGACGATATTTTTGCCATTGTTATTGAAATTATAACTTTGGCTCAAGCTATAAATCTTATCATGTTTTGATTTTTGCTTTTTCTCCTGTTATGTTCTAGTCGTTCTGCTAAGCTTCAATCAAACTTCAACTCTGGGTTATGGATTTTTGTTATTGGTTGTTCTTTATAATTTTGGCTTGAATTGGGATATGCCCATCGTCTCTGTTTCAACCATTTTTGATGTAAGAAGAGTAATATGGGTTTTGATTTGCTGGCTTCCCTATTTCATTTAGAATTCGATTGTTTATAGATGGAGCTAGCGATTGATGTATCACTTAAAATTTGATTCACTGTTCGGTGTGCTTGTTTTAGTCGGAACAACTTGAGCAAGCGACCGGCAGAAATTGGAGCAAGGGATTAGTATTAGTTGACTCATCTCACTTACTATTTTAATTTCAATTTTGAGCTTTATTTTTATTTTGTGATTAGTACTGAGTGACTTATAATGATGATTTGTGGGCTTGATTTGGTAATGATTGTAGAGAGATATTTATGTTGTTAGTTGTTAAGTTACTGCATCAAATTAATCAAATAAGATGGCTTAATCTTAGTTTTATTTGGTCAAAGATGTGTTTAGTTTGATAAATTTTGGCTTAGTCTTTGACTGTCTATCAGTGACCAATTTCATAACCCATCTCCGTGTATCGACACCGTTGATTATTACGGCAATAAACGGTACATTTGTGGAAAATACAATAGTATCTCTTTCTCAAATATGATCTTAGGCCTTTCACAAGAGAAGTGAGAAAAGGATTATTTAGATTATAATGGCTAGTAATAATAACACAAGGAACATATGAGGCTCAAGGTTGGAAAGAAAACAAACAAATGATAGGCTTCATGTCAAGTACAGAAACAACCACATATGGAACAAAAAATCATAAGTATTGAATAAAAATAACTCAAAAACCACCAATGCATGTGTAATTTGAAAGGAAAGGTATAGAACACCAAAAGAAATGCAATGCTCAGCACATGTAAGAATTATACATGAAGAGTGCTCTTCCCAAAATAATGGAAATTAAATAACAAGATGAGATCATGGTTCTCTATAAAGCAATCTTAAGAGATAAAAGAGAACAATTATAGTTATGTGATTGTAATCAAGAAGAAGTCAACTGAATGTATGAGAAAGCAAGGATGAATGCAATGAGCACATGAATAAGAGTATGGAACCAAAAAATCAAAAGTAATACAATACACAATTTTATGTTCGTAGCTAAATGGAATAATTTTCATTGGAATGCAAGAGTTATCAACAAAACAAATTGGGGGAGGGGGTATTGTTCATAAAAAGCAATTGGCTATAATAGGGTTCTAAAGAGGTGACGCGGGTCAGAGATAAATATAGTGAAATTAAAAAAAAAAGACTTAAGAATGATTAGGTAGGTAGAGCGGGAGGTTAAACTAGTTATAGAGTCCTCTCATGCAATACACCATAGTGGCTATCCACCTCCCTTATCATAAGGTCCCTTCTTTGCCCAGAACAATCTTCATTAACGTAATATGTCAAAGGCTAAGTCCTACCCCAAGATCACCTTATAAAAATTAGCATGAAGTAACAAAGATCAACTACGCACCCAAATGCCTAGGATGTGTAGGTTACTAAGTAGCCCTTTCTTATATGTGAAGCTTGGATTTTTGGCTACCTATTTATTTTATACCATAGTGTAAGCACCAAATCTTGGGGTCCATCCCCTGGGTGCAATTCCGCCACAAATGGGTTGAACCTACTTGCTAGGTATTCGGATTCAAAAATGATTGTTTGTTTTTTAGGATTTTGACTATAGCGGCACAAGTGGATTGGGCTAGTGAATTTATCAGGGAATGGGGCCCGGATGCTAGAGATCTAGGTCTCATTCCCTAGTCTGATTCCAGACAGCTTTGTCTGTCTGATCCAAGGAATTGTTCAAGAGCCCTGACCTTAATTGGGCGCAGCTCTTGGTCCAAACAGTGGCACTGTCATAGATACTGAACCTATTTAACATCAATCCAAAAATAAAAATAAAAATAAAATCAATTAACAGAGTTGCCAATGAGTTTTAGGATAAACATAAACAAACCAAATTCAATTTTTGCAATGAGCATTAATCGAAGGGGCACTGAAGAGATAATAGGTTCATAAGAACCATAAACCAAAGGGACAATTACCTTGCTCCAAAAAGGTTTTTGAAACTCCCCCAGATATTCCCTAGTGTGAGGACTATCTGATTCCATAGGCTTAAATCGATGATCCAGAGTCGAGGTGAAGGTACGATGTTGTGATGGAGTGCATCATAACATCGCCTGTCATTATTGACGGTCTCTACTAACCAATATAGGAAACTAAAATCTAGTTACACTTAAAACAACAAGCATGTAGTATATTAGGATTAATAAATTCAAATAATAGAAATCAAAAATGCAATTGCAATCTAAAAGAATAAGAAATAGTTTAAAACATTACAATGGATGGGGATGAAGACTAACTAAACATTACATCTTTATCTAACCCGAAAGTAAATAAAATAAAGAGAAGGAAAGTAGAGAGAAATAGTGAGGGGAAGACTCAGTTATGCCCTTAAGAAGACCAACCTGACTCATCTAGGAACCCAGCAAAAGAACACGCCTTAGGGATTAACCAATCTCTAACTCTCAATGCCTCTTGAGTTTTGAGTATTTTCTGTCGAATTCTCTCTCGAATGTTTCATTCTCTCTCAAGTACTTCTCTCTAGTGTTTCTGATGCTTCACTTGGCATTTCATAGTGATTAAACCTAGTGGTAGCCCCCTTTTTATAATGCCCAAATTAGACCAAACTAGCTAAGACAAGCGATTACTACTTTAACTCCTAGTAGACATAATCTGAATAAATGGCTTATTCGGATCAAACTGCATCAAAGGGAGTTTGACACAGTTAAAGGGAGGCAAGACCCAAGAGCTTCCCGATCGGCTTCCTGGCAGAGAACTCACCCAAGTTTTAGTCTGGATCAAGCTCATTGGGCCCCGTGCTCCCTTTTCTATTTTTCCTCTCTTCCTTTTTTCCTTTTTGACCCTTAAATTTTTGGGTTATCTTGTTGGGCCCCCAAATGCATACGTTGGGGCATAATTTTCATCATCAGGTATTTTATAAAATTAGAGACATCATTTATAGGCATCTACAGTTAGCCCCCATGTTGACCAAGCCTGAGTCAGGCAAAGGTCAAAGTATATGGCATTTGTGCCTTGTTTTGGCTGTCTTTCTAATTTTGACCTTTTACCAGTTTAGCGAATAGTAATGTCGACCTTTTATCGGTCTAGCTGATCTTGACTTTAGCCAGTCTACTGAACCTTTTGCCGTTCTAGCAAAGCTTGATGCAAACCTTTCGTCAGCCTCGTGGACCTTGCACCAGTCTAGCGGAGCTTGATGTTAACCTTTCGCTGGTTTAGCGGACCTCTTGCCTATCTAGTGGAGCTTTCACTGACCTAGCAGATTTTGATGTTAACCTTTCATCGGTTTAGGACATCTTTCTCCCAGTCTAATAGATTCTAATGTAACCTTTCACCAGTCCAGTGGATTATGATATAACTTTTCACCAATTTAGTAGACCTTTTGCTGGTTTTGTAGATTTTGTGTAACCTGTCACCAGTTTAGTGCCTTTCACTAATTTAGCAGATTTTAATATAACATTTTATGGGTTTAGTAAACCTTTTGCTAGCCTAGTAGATTGTGATATAGGCTTCCATTGGTTTAGCATACCTTTTATTAGTTTGGCAGATTCTGATGTAACCTTTCACTAATCTAGCAGACCTTTCACCAGTCTAGCTGATTCTAGTATAACCTTTCACTGGTCTAGTAGACCTTACACCAGTGTAGTAGAATCTAATGTTAAATTAACTTCCTTGTCTTGGACTGATGATATTTTGAGCCCAATGCTACTTAGCTAAACTTTCCTTTTCATCTTTTGCATTTATCACCTAAGGAACCTAGTAGGGTCCCCTCTTATCGTGGCATTCCTCTTTGTTCTTTTACTAGAATTAATGGCAATGCATGTGATGTTTGAGTACTAGGGATCTTGGTCGAGCCTAATGGCATCATCTTTCATTTCTTCTTTTGTTTGAAAGCATCTTAGATGGACAAATTTGGCTTCTCGTTGTCATCCTTGCATGGGGAACCCGCCCAGGTTCCATCCCCATTAGCTTTTTCTTTCTTTTCTTCTTGTTGTTTGTCTTTTTCTTGCATGTAAGGTTGATTCCCCTTGGAACTCGGTCGATTCCCCTTATCTCTCGCTTCCTCTTGTTTCTTCTTGCTTGCATGCGGAAGCCAGTCCACGATGATTCTCCCTTTTCTTACACACAATTCCCCTCTTTTGGTAAGCATCCAGTATCCCATCAAATGAACATTTCTCTAAGCTTATCCTATAGTTTATACATCGTTTGAAAGCTACTTCAAGGATCCAATGAATAGCTAAGGTTTGTTGATGATCCCTGGCTACAATCCCAGGGACATCGTAAATAGTACCTACTACTCTGACTTTTTCAACCTTGCATATGGACTTCATATTCTCTACAGCATCAACCATAAGTTTGATTACATCACCTTCAGTTCGAGATAGGCGATGAAAAGTTTGATAAACAATAGCACGAGCCCTCGTTCTCTTACCTTCTTTCATGTTCAAGTTAACCAATTTCTTGATCAATTGTTTTTGCTCACTATCTAAGCCACCTATATGACTGAGAATTTCCGAGCAATTGGTCGATGACGAGGCCGAAAAATTTATATTACGCAATCCTTATATCAGCCAACTCCCCTCTTTACTGTTTTGTTTGTTCGATTGACACTGAACCATATCCTTTTCACAACCCTTAGTTAATGAACGAATATTGGTTATTGCTGCTTGCTCTGGTGCTAACCATCTATCATGATTAAGATCAGCTAGTGGAACAATGGGTGAAAACCCGATCAAGTCGTCAAGATGACAAATTTTTGATATCCCCTAGTACGAGAATGTTTAGTCATTCAGATAGTGACTAGCTTTTTTTTTAGCTATGATACAAGGCCGAGGAAAAATCCTTTGTCTCCTTCTTTTCTTCTCTTCCTCACATTGATAGCATAATAACAAAGATAGTTACCTATTAACAATTATAGAAAGTGAAACGATAAGCATCTTGGCTTGGGTGAACCACCTTATCTTACCAGACTTTGAGTTGATCTAGTTGTGGTTGACCACAGTTGTGGGTGAGTGGGACCGGGACCTGTCAACTCCATGGAAAGGCCAGAGGGGTTGGGGTTTTTAATGTGTTCCTTCTTGTAGTGGAGTAAGGAACATTTCTCCCTCTTCCTTAAAGTGTGGGACTAGGTGCCTCAGGCTTAGTCTGTCAAGCTTGAATGCGTTCTTTCTTTCTTTCTTCTATTTCAGAGTTAACCCACCTTAACTTACTATTTCCTTATAAAAGAGAAGGGGAGAGCTTACGAGTGAACTAGGGAGCTCTCTAGTTAGACTAAAAGAATGAAAGGAAGAAAGGTAAGAATCCAATCAGCTGCTTCATCTTCTTCCAATAATCCTTTCAAAATGTGACACAAACTGAGAGTCAATTCTGTCACAAACGAATGAAAAGAAGATTACGCCAATGAAAAAGTGCGAAAAGCAATATGACAGAGCTCAATAAATCCAAGAGCTTGCAGAACTAAGCTTCAAAGAAAAGGGCAGAGCCGGCAAGTCAGAATCCTACCAAGCTTTACCCCAGAGATAAAAAACGCGTCAGCGTTAAACGACAGCCATTAAGTAAGTGGAGATTTTGCATATATTCCGTAATTAGCTCCATCAAAAATGGATCCTTTACTGCAAATGAGACTTTCCAAGAGTGAAGCGGCTTGAAAGGGGGAAGCATGATTGCAAAGCAAGAGTTTTTCAGCTTTCCCCCAATCAGAAATGTGAGCTAGGTAATCTCTTTCACTCTTCTCCTTTCTACATGCGAAAAAAGAAAGGTGAAGGTCATTGAAAATCAGATTAAGAATTCCAACTTCAGATGTTCAAAGCCCTGGGATCTATAAAAATCAAATTGAAATTCTTGGGTTTACCTATAATTGGGGATATCAAATCAAAGGGCTTGACCCGTGGGTCAAAAGAAGGACTTTCATAGTAGAAAAGGAAGATGGGCCAAATATGATTTATCTATTTCGTTTAGCGCTTCCTCCCCTATCGGGTAGTTATAGCCCTCTCTTTGAAGGAAAAGTCTTTCTATTTCGTTACATAGACGCAGTCTTATCTTCTTCTTATTCCTAGTTCCCTAACATTAAGAAGCATGAAAGACAGAGTAGACATAGTAATGACTCTTCGAATTCGGTTATGCATGCCTCCGGTGGCCTCTTTCTTCCTGCTATTAGTATCTTTTCTCTCATATAACAAGACTAGCTGGTGCTTTGCTTTTTAATATTTATTTATTGTACCGCGAGAGAGCTAGAGCTTAGGGGAAAAATAGCCGTACATAGGCCCTTGAACATAGGCTGGTGGATAAAGAGGTCGAAGATTGCATGTCTTAAGCATAGCATAGATTCATTTTGACTTGCTGAGAAGAGTAGCCTCCTATTCTTATTCTCTCTCTGACATAGGGGCTTTGACCAGTATAAACTGGACTAGCCTTATCTGTAGGTAGCTTTATATAGAACATAGTCTGACGCCACAATGCGTTTAAGTAGTTTAAGTATTTGTCTCTCATAATCCAAACTATGGTCCCCATGACGCAACTAGTGCAGTGGACCTATACTAAATAAAGAGAAAGAATTTCCTGTTCGTACTTCCTTTGTCAAGTTAGTCCAGTTTTAGGCAGAAAGAAGTCCTAGTCGAAGCAGTAATGCAATATGTTCTTTCCATAGCCTTCTTCCTTTAGGGATCCCATCTCATAGCTTGGTTACATTCAGAAGTGCTACTGACCCCACTCGAAGAAGAAGAAAGGACATTGAAGAAGACGGCGCCTTTGGTTTGTCCTTCAAGGCCGGTTTAGATCTCCCTGCTTTGAGTCTCATAATCCGTTAGCCGAGGGACCAATAACTTTCTCCTTTTGAAGCCCCATTTCCTAACTTTCATTGCCTTGGACGGCCTTATCGTGGTACTCTTCTTATAGGTCAAAGGCACTCTGCCTTAACCATGGGAAGTTTCCTTTAATATCAATCTACATTAGTTTCTTCTAAGCCGCCGGCTAGGAATAGGCCGACGAGCTCATTTTTTTTATGTATGGCCGGCTGGACTAGGCTAAAAGCTCAGAGAAAGCCATAAAGTCGTGGCGTAGCCGACTGGCCTTTAGCTTCTTCTTTAAGGCAAATAGGGCAATGCAGCACGCAATAAAGTGGACCCTTTCCTCAACTTAGAAAAGTCATACGCATTATTCATATTCTTAAGATAGACATCCACGATAGAGGGTCATTTCATTTACAATCTCTAATATGAACTAACAGGTTGCAGGTCATTTTCTTTCTTATCAAAACTCTTTTGTCGAAGCTCATGCACTACTTCTTTGAAAACACTCTTTCAAGCGTTGGAATGATTCTTCTTTCTTTGTCGACCCTCACTGGCTTAAGGCACTTCATCATATATGTTAATATGTCAATAGCCCGGCATAAAAAAAAACTAAAAAACAGAACTACTATAGTACTTTTCTTTCCAAGAACGTTCATACCATCTCAAAAGTTCTTAGGACCTATACGTATAGGGGATGAGACTACTTCTTTGTAAGAAGGATTTGAAGCACTTAAATGATTTGCTGCTAATATGAGTTCGCCTAGCATTGACTTTGAAGGTATAAGTCAGGACTGCATTCAGTCACTCTTATTTACAATGCTGCTAAGCCCTTTGCCATAGAACTCCTAGCTCTATTAAATGCATTTTTTATTTTCACCTCCTCTACCAGTAACCCCCAACGACAAAAATCTCATATGTGAACTAGCTGCTTTTTGCCTCATCTCTTTCTCCTTAATATTCATATGGCACTGAGAGGAAAGACCATAGCCTTCTTTCGAACGTACTAACTAAAAGGTCCACGTTCACGCGAAGGAGAAGGTAAGGCTTAACCTTGTTGGGTCAAGGCTAAGCTTAGTCAGATTCTTCCCCTAGGTTCACTACCTTTAGCTTTCGAGAAGACAGTGAAAGCAGAAGACTAAAAAGGGGATGTCACGTGGAATAAAAATGGTCATCCATTTGCCCAGTTAATTAAGATCAAAACGACTTAAAAAAGGATACGACCAAACTAAACCAATCTCAACGGATTGAAAAAAAAGCAATCTTTCGCATTAATATTCCACTGCCTTCCCACGGACTGACCAAACCACCAACAACGGCAAGAGAAAGAGCTTTTTAGAGAAAATTAATAACTTTACGAGAAGGAAGAAGTTAGAGAAGCGAGCCAAAGGCCTAAAGAGCTACATCCCCTTTTCCTATTTAAGAAGTAGGATATACGAGTTCAGTTGGATTTTCTAAATAAGGCTTTTTTTTAAACGTTGTGACTTCAATGGGTCAATCTATTCTTCAGTCTAAGAGTCAGGCTTCTTTCTGTTATGTTCAAGCGTAGCAATCAATCTCCGCTAAAGCTCTTGTTTCATCAATCCTCCCCATAGTTATCATTGAACTCCAAAAAATTAGTTGAAGATTTTCGTTTAGGAAAGAAAAGCATTTTAGATAAGTTGACAGGGAGGGATAGAAGGATAAATGTTGAACTAACTATATAAAGTTTTGATGATAACAAATCCAAGTGTAGCATACTTGCTTGAGTAATGTTGTTCCAAACAAACTCTCCAAACAGGTCCTACACAGTTGTTTGTATTGATCCTACTTACCTGTTCTGTCTACTAAATATTGAGAACAAGTTTTAAGAACAGGTTCCAAGCTTCAGTGACACAAAGATCAGCACACAACAAATCTCGACAACAGCTGACTAAGTCTTAAAGACCAAGTTCCTACATTCAGCGATACAAGATCACCCGAGTAATCAAGGTGACCAAGGTGTTTGGAGTTGCACATCCATCCTCGACAAGATGACTAATTCTTACAACAAGAAGTCTCGATTTGATTTAGGTTCTATCTTTTAGATTCTTATTAATATGCCAATCTTGAAAGTCTCAATCTAACACTTCTTGAAACGGTTTTCGAGATTTGCTTCAGAACACCATTTCCAAACAACCCTGCAAACAGGGTGCCTAGGGTGTTCCTGAAACTGCAGCGGCCACATCCGTTTTACCTAAAAATTTCTTTTGGTTGGCTGGCTGCTCTAAGAATCCTTTTATGAAATCCTAGGCTGATTAGTTAAGTCCTAAAAAGATTATTATTTATTATATATATGTAGCAGATTGCAAAACCATTTTTGCTAGAGATTTTTTCAAAATCCGAAAAATCTTTATTCCTTATTTTTAGGCCATGATTGATTCAAATTTTGAAACCAAGATTTTTATCCTTTTTTTTGGGCTAAATTACACGGCTATATTAAGTGGCTAAATCAGTTTTTATCCCGTGAGTATCAAATTCCTATATTTTAGGAGAATCTTATCTTCTTTGTTCCTAGCCGTTGGAAATCTGAAGAAATCTTCTAAGCTGCTAAAATCAAAAGATTTTTCTATCTTTTTTGAAGGAGTTAGCCGTTGGGTTTGCTTGCTTAAATAAGAAAATCTTTTCACTCCTTTCGGCAGAGATACACAAGGGAAAAATCGGTTTTTCACAGAGCATTGAGAGCTTTCTAAAGCTACATTTCAAAAGAAAAAACCGTGACAAGATTGTGCAAAAATTGAGCTTTCAAAACTATTGGCATACTAGGACTTCATTGTACCTTACATCTGCTTAAGTCAGAAGCACCCCAGTAAGGTGTTTTGTATCCTTGATCTCAGATCAAAAGTGAGTGAGTGTGTCCTTAGTCGTGTGGACTTTGGACGTGTCCAATCTAGAGAGATTTGGACGTGGTGTAACCTGTCTTAGAGAAGAAGGTTACGTGGGTTACAAGTTGTAACAAGGAGTGTTACTTTTTGTAACGTGTTCAGCCCGTTAGTGAAGTGGTTAAATCCTATACGAGGTAGGTCGTGGTTTTTCACATCTCAGTTGGGCTAGAGGTGTTTTCCACGTAAAAATCGTGTGTGCTTTATTTCCTCATTTATCTACTTGATTTTCGCTCCTGAACCAGTTGGGAATAGCCGCTACAAACAAGGCCCAAGACTGTTCGTCATTCAGAAACAGTTTCTGCAATCAGGGTCTAGGGCTGTTTGTCAGTAAATAGGCGAAAATCGGACACCACAATTCACCCGCCCTCTTGTGGTCGTTGTACTCTTAGAATTCAACAAGTGGTATCAGAGGGGGTTCTCTTCTAAAAGGTTAACACCTTGAGAGATTCTGAAAATGAGTACACCACAAGGCATACTTGAGGGCCAATCCATCACTCGACCACCTTATTTCAATGGCCAACACTACAGTTGGTGGAAGAACAGGATGGAGAACTATATACAAGCTGAAGATTACGAGTTATGGATGCTCATCAAGAACGGGCCCCTTGTTCCCACGAAAGTTCTTGAAGATGGAAAAAAGGTTCCCAAAGATCCTACTGAATATGATGCTGAGGGTTACAAGAAAATGGAAAAGAATGCCAAGGCCAAGAAACTTCTCTATTTTGGCCTAGGACCCGATGAATATACTCGCATCTCAGAATGTGAGTCAGCTCAAGAAATATGGAATGCTTTACAAGTAGCTCATGAAGGAACAAGTCAAGTCAAACAATCACGCATTGAGTTACTCATGAGACAATACGAGTTGTTTGATATGGGTGATCATGAGAATGTGATGGATATGTATACCCGCTTCACTCACATAACAAACGAGTTAAAATCCCTGGGAAAATCCTTCACCACTGAAGAGTTGGTAAGGAAAATTCTAAGGATTTTGCCTCGATCATGGGAAGCCAAGGTAACAGCCATCCAAGAAGCCAAAGACATGAACAAGATCACCCTAGACGAGTTAATTGGTAATCTCCAAACATACGAACTGAGAAAAAATTCTCAACAGAAAGAGGAGATGAAGAAAGATCGAGGACTTGCCTTAAAAGCACAAGAAGATGATGATTCTAATCCTGAGGAAGAAGAGATGGCTATGATGACTCGAAAGTTCAAGAAATTCTTCAAGAAAGTCAAAGAAAACAACAAAAGGAAGGATTTCAACAAAACCAGAAACACCCCCCGAGAACAGTTTACTGGGTGTTTCAAATGTGGCAAAACAGACCACATAGTGAAAAACTGTCCCTTACTTCGAGAAGAGCAAGAGCACGAACACCCCAGGAAACAAGGTAGAAAACAAGCTGCAAACAGTTCTGGGAAACGATTCTCGAAAGCAATGCTGGCTGCCTGGGGTGACTCCTCTGAAGATGAAGAAGAGTCTGAAACTGATGAAGGTGCTGTAGCTCTCATGGCACAAAGTGACACGGATTCAGATGATGAGTCAACAAACAGCCTTACTGATCTCAAGAACAAGGTACGTGGTCTCAATAAGGCAACTCTTGAAGAATTGTTGTATTCATTGATGGATACTTGTGCAGAATTGAAAAGAGATGTCCGAGACCTAGAACTAGAAAATGAGATCCTCAAGAGTGAAAAACTCGAGGTTGAAAAGAAAATATCCTTTTTACACCAAAACTTAAGGAATCCTTGATCTTGAAAGAAGAGACTCACTCTGTTACTTTAGCCAAAGCAGAAAAGGAATCCCTAGAGTTGAAAGAAAAGGTTGAGTCCTTACTTGCTGAAAACAAGAACCTGTTGGCGAAAATAAAAAAATTGGAATCTAATCTCGCCACAAACAGGCTATGGAACAAGTCCTCAAAAGCGCTTGAATGGCTAAACACTCACCACAGTCAAAATAAAAAGGGACTAGGTTTTGCTCTTAAAAGGACCTTTTACCCAGTCAATAGAAAGTATGTTGGATTACCTGAAAATATTGTTCGCTTTCATTATGGTAAAACGGGTCATTATCGATACACTTGTCCTTCAAGAAGGTATGCCATTGAAAGAAATGAAGGTTATGTAAAACAAATCTGGATTAGGAAAGATGAGATTTATCTGTCTAAAAGAATGGGACCCAAGTGGATCTGGGTTCCCAAAACTAACCCTTGATTTGTTTTGCAGGCTGAAGTGAGAGAGAACAACCCAGCAAACAGCCTAGGGAACAACCTTGAAAACAAGCAGCTGTGGTATGTTGATAGTGGGTGTTCGAGGCATATGACTGGTGAAAAATCCAACTTTCTCTCACTTACAGCTTCGGATGGTGGGAGTGTAGCGTTTGGAAACGGCAAGTCTGGGATAATTGTCGGTATAGGTAGGGTTGGTGAGTCCCATTCCCACTCAATTGATAATGTCTATCTAGTTGATGGCTTAAAGCACAATCTGCTTAGTGTGTCCTAACTGTATGACAAGAACAACCTAGTAGTGTTCTCACCAACACGTTGCTTGGTTGTAAACTCAAACATAGGAGATGTCTTGTTAAGGGGGAAGCGTCGTAAAAATGTTTACAAAGTATGCATTTCCACACTTCCCCAAAACAATCTGACTTGTTTGAGCGCTTTAAATGATGATATAATGCTCTGGCACAAGAGACTAGGTCATATAAGTCTCACTCTTTTGAATAAACTTGTTTCCAAAGACCTAGTTGTTGAACTACCTTCCATCAAATTTAATGATGACAAGGTTTGTGAAGCTTGTGCAAAAGGCAAACAAGTCAGATCGTCTTTTAAATCAAAAAATTGTGTTAGCACTACCCGACCTCTCGAAATGTTACACATTGATCTATGTGATCCTATGAGGATAGCAAGTAGAGGTGGGAAGAGGTATATGCTGGTTGTAGTGGATGATTACTCTCGATTTACTTGGACCCTGTTCTTGGCATCCAAGGATGAAACTTTTGAGAATTTTATTGCCTTTCTCAAAAGGGTTGAAAGGAGACTAGGACACTCTTTAGTTAGTTTAAGGTCTGATCATGGTACTGAATTTAAAAATGCAAACTTTACAAACTATTGTAATGCACATGGTGTTGATCATAACTTCTCAGCCCCAAGAACACCCCAACAGAACGGGGTGGTTGAGCGCAAAAATCGCACCCTAGAAGACATGACTAGAATAATGCTTATTGCTAGTGGTCTTCCTAGGAACTTTTGGGCAGAAGCTTTGAACACATCATGCTACATTATAAATAGATGCATGATTAGACCTATTTTGAACAAAACTCCCTATGAACTTTTCAAAGGTAGAAAGCCCAACATCATGCATTTAAGAACATTCGGTTGTAGGTGTTTTGTGCATAACAATGGGAAGGATGCCTTAGGGAAGTTTGATCCTAGGAGTGATGAAGCAATATTTCTCGGTTATTCCTCATATAGTAAGGCATACAAAGTGTTTAACAAAAGAACCTTGTGTGTTGAGGAAAGTGTGTATGTGCTTTTTGATGAATCTAACTCGTTAAGCAAGAATGATGCACAGGAGGAAGGATTTGAATTAGGTCTTGTTCGAAAAGAAGTGTTGCACCTAGATGAACAAGGTAAGAACACCGTGGAGAAAACGGGTCCTGAAGCTATTCCTCAGAATGGCAGGCAAGGTGAGGACCAAACAGGGGGAAGCAACGTTGAACCCTGTTCGGGACAACACCAGCCCAGTTCCTCAGGAACCGGCCTGCAAACAGGTGCAGGAACTGGCTCAGGAGCTGTTTCTGAACCTGATTCTTCAAGCATCCAAGCCAGAGTAGAAAGTGTGTCTGTGGATCCCCTAACTCTACGACCTTGGAAGCATCATCGTTCACACCCCCTTAATCAAATCTTATCTGATATAAATGTCGGGGTGCAAACGAGATCTAAGCTTAAGAATTTTTGCACTTTCTATGCATTTCTCTCTAACTTTGAGCCAAAGAATGTCAATGAAGCTCTTGCAGATGTAGATTGGGTTACAGCAATGCAAGAAGAGCTTCACCAATTTGAAAGGAACAAGGTGTGGCACCTTGTACCCCAGCCTGCAGATAGAACAATCACTGGAACCAAGTGGGTGTTTCGGAACAAGCTGGATGAGTCTGGAACAGTCACTAGGAACAAAGCTCAGCTGGTGGTTCAAGGCTACAATCAGGAAGAAGGGATCGATTATGAAGAAACCTTTGCACCTGTTGTAAGGATTAAAGCTATTCGTATCCTAATAGCCTTTGCAGCTCATATGGAGATCAAGCTATATCAAATGGATGTCAAAAGTGCATTCCTAAACGGATACCTTAAAAAAGAGGTGTATGTCAAACAACCCCCTGGTTTTGAAAACAGTGAATTTTCAAACCATGCTTTTCAACTTGGCAAAGCTCTTAATGGTCTAAAACAAGCTCCTAGAGCTTGGTATGAACGATTGTCAAGCTTTTTACTTGAAAATGATTTTAGAAGAGGCAAGGTAGATAATACCTTGTTTCTAAAATCTAAGGGGGAACATCTGTTGATTGTCCAAGTATATGTTGATGACATCATATTTGGGGCAACTCATCATAATTTATACAATGAATTTTCAAAGATGATGAGGAGTGAGTTTGAAATGAGCATGATGGGTGAGCTTAATTTCTTCTTAGGCTTACAGATCAAGCAAACTTCAAACGGCACCATGATCCATCAACAAAAGTATATTAAGGAACTACTTAAGCGTTTTGGGATGGAGTCGGCCAAGCCCATTGATACTCCCATTTCTCCTTCTACTAGGTTGGTAATGGATGATGGGAGTCCCTCAGTTGAGGAGAAACTCTATAGGGGCATGATAGGGTCACTCTTATACCTTACCGCTAGTAGGCCCGACATTGTTTTTAGTGTTGGTTTATGTGCCCGTTTTCAGTCTAATCCTAAAGAAACTCACCTTGAGGCTGTTAAACGGATACTAAGGTATTTAAAACATACACCTGATTTAGCTTTATGGTATCCTAGAGGTTGCAATTTTGATCTTGTTGGATATGCTGATGCTGACTATGCAGGCTTCCTGGTTGATAGAAAAAGCACCACAGGTATGGCTCATTTCCTTGGACCTTGTTTGGTATCTTAGGCAACCAAGAAACAGCATTCAGTTGCCATGTCCACAGCTGAAGCTGAATATGTTGCAGCTGCTTCATGTTGTGCCCAATTACTGTGGATAAGACAACAACTCAAAGACTTTTGTGTTGACACTGGATGCATACCTATTTTTTGTGATAACACAAGTGCAATTAATATTGCCAAAAATCCGTGTCAACATAAAAGAACTAAACATATTGACATACGTCATCATTTCTTAAGAGACAATGTTGAAAAAGGGTTGATCTCAATGAATTTTTATGCCACAAAAAACCGAATTGCTGATATATTCACCAAGGCGCTAAGTAGAGATCAATTTGAGAAAAATAGACTTGAACTAGGTTTGATTGAAACAACCTAAGTACCCTATTCTCTCCCCCTGTTTGTAACTTCCATAGGTTGAAGGTACAATGTGTTTAATAAAAATTGTTTGCAATCAATTCTGTGCTATTTTAGTATATGTGCATTATTTGCAGCTGCTGGCATCCGTTTAAATTTAATATGATTGCCTTTATTATCTTATTACCGTTGAATCTCCTCCAAGATCAAGCAGCAAGAATAGGTACGCTCCTTAATTGTTAGTATGTGAAACAAGTTGTGTCTAGCCTTTAAATTTTCCTCCTTCCCGAGACATGCGCGGGCGGCTAGTAATGATCTACCCGTTGTAACGGGTAAATCTTTAAAGATTTGGCATGCTCTCTCTCTTTAAATCTCCAAATCTTCGCCTCTCTCTCTCATCACACCTCTCTCTCTCTCTCGAATACCCGGCAATTTCTTTCACTCAAACCCTAATCTCTCTCCAATTCTTGCTCAAATGGCTTTCTTCAACGGCTCTGGAAGTTCTGGTTCAAAATCTCAGGGTAGCAGGCACCCGCACCAGCCTCACGAACAGGTCCTGCCCCTGTTGCCTTCTCGCCGTTTTTAATGGCGATTCTAGAAGGTAAACCTTCCACTCCTCCTCGCCCAATCAGCTTCAAACCTTTTGGATTTTTGAAGAGTGTCGACCTGAAATCAGTGGGCTTGGGTTTGAAAGATATTCCCTACCATTTTGGTTAGGGATTGGTGGTGTTTGAGGGATCGACTGTTTGTCCCCTCACTGAAAAGAACTTTACTTCAACTGGGGAAATTGGTGGCAATCTTGGGTCCCAAGATGAAGCCTTTGAGTCCCATGTTGGTTTCTTTGATTTCTCTGAGCCCTGTTCTTTCGGGCTGTTTCCTGAAAAAGAAACAGTACCCGAAACAGGGTCTGAGTCCTATGAGGAGGTGTTTAAGGACGATTTGGGAGTTAGTCTTTAAGGAGACTCGGCTGAGCAGTCTCTTGAGGCAGGGGGAAGTAGTGGCATGGACATCCCCCCTGCAGCAACCGAATCAGTGACTCCGGTTCCTCAATCCGGAGAGAAGAGGAAAAGGGTCAAAATAGTAGCTAGGCGTAGCAGAACGCCTAGATAAAGGCCACAACCAAGGCCTCAAGCCTCAAAAACCTCAGCCCCCTCTCCTCCAAAAACTACCCAACTAACCCGCAAATCTGCCCGAATTGCTTTTCAGTCTACTCCGCGTACCACAAAATCAACTACTCCGGTAATAGAGGAAATTTCCTCTTCCTCTGAGGATTCTTCAGATTCCTCTGCTACTGACTCCGAGAACACCCTCTTTAAACAGGGGACCCCAGTGTTCTCCGAGTCCTCAGAAGAACAAACTCAATCTCCTCCTCCTCCTTCCACGAAAACCTCCACTCTCCCCCCTCGCAAAAGAAAGACCTCTACTGCTCCAATCCCAAAATCAGCTAAACCCGAGACTGCTTCTTCTATTCCTCCCCCCAAAAGAGCCAAAAAGTCTACTGCCTCTCCTGTTTCTACCAAGATTGCGCATCTGCTTAAGCGCAATGTAGTTAGGGGGAAGATAGTGAGAGTTCAATTTTTCGAGGAACAGGGGTTGGGGGTGTTCTTACAGAAGCTGCGTGCCCAGAACTGGCTGGACCTCTTCACGAACACCCAGCTGGGGTGTTCTGTACCAGAATTGGCTGAGTTCTATGCCAATTGTGCTGTCACCGAAGGGTTGGTGACAAGTAAAATTGGTGATACACAGGTGCAATTTGATGCACAAACTCTGGGTACGATTTTGGGTGTTCCCTCACTTGGCTTTGATGTGTATGTGAGGGAGGATAAGTCTGTCCTAGGGACAGCCAGGCTGCTGGAGCTTTCACAGCGGTTGAGTCAAAACCAGGGCCTGCAAACACCCACATCCATGAAGAAGGGTGAGATGACCTCTCTGCACCAACTGCTCTTTATGTTTGTCATAAAGAACATCATCCCAAGAGGTCAAGGTAGAAACCAGGCTGATGCTCTTGATCAGTGCCTGGTGGATCTTTTGGATAGGGAGGAACCCATCAACCTTCCTGTTCTTATGATCCGCCATATTGGGCATATTGTAAACACCACCCGGGCACATGATCTTGGGTATGGTTTTCTATTGACGAGGGTTTTTGAGCACTTTGGGATAGAGCTCAAAAGGAGGGTGGCTGCTCAAGTGATTGATGAGATAGGGAGTGACACCCTCATGGGGTGTGGATATACTCTGGCTGAGGGCTCGGTCTCCAAACAGGGGAGCCGAACACCCAGACCTCCTGTTTCTGGGAGGTCATCAGTCAAAGTTGAGGCTGTTTTAGAGGATAACTCCCGCCTCAAGGATGAGCTTACAGCCGTCAAGGCTGCCCTGGAAGAAGAGAAGGCGCTATCTGCCAAGCGTCATGAAGATCTCCTTGCCCTTCTCTCCTCCCTCGCTACCAAACTCCCTCCTCCGCAGCCATAATATCCCCTTGTAACCTGTTCTCATCGGATGTTTCCTAGAGCTCTCTTCCCCGTCTCTTTTTGTGTTTCCTTTTTTTTGCATTGCACCTTCCGGACTTTCAATGACATATCTGGTTCTGTTATATCTTGCTTATCTCTTGCTATGTCTTATGTGATTCACTTGCAAACACCATGTTCTCACTGTTGTTTGTACCTTTTTAATGATGCCAAAAGGGGGAAGATAAGTGGACCATTGACCTACATTGAGTTGAACGGTTGAGTCATTAGTCTTTACACTTACATATGTTTTTTGACTGACCTAGCACCTGTGTGGATATATATCAGCACTCAAGTCACTTACAAAGGCACTTGCGAAAATAAAATCTTTTTCTTATCAATATGGTCACTTGGTTTGTCATCATCGAAAAGGGGGAAATTGTTGAACTAACTATATAAAGTTTTGATGATAACAAATCCAAGTGTAGCATACTTGCTTGAGTAATGTTGTTCCAAACAAGCTCTCCAAACAGGTCCTACACAGTTGTTTGTATTGATCCTACTTACCTGTTCTGTCTACTAAATGTTGAGAACAAGTTTTAAGAACAGGTTCCAAGCTTCAGTGACACAAAGATCAGCACACAACAAATCTCGACAACAGCTGACTAAGTCTTAAAGACCAAGTTCCTACATTCAGCGATACAAGATCACCCGAGTAATCAAGGTGACCAAGGTGTTTGGAGTTGCACATCCATCCTCGACAAGATGACTAATTCTTACAACAAGAAGTCTCGATTTGATTTAGGTTTTATCTTTTAGATTCTTGTTAATATGCCAATCTTGAAAGTCTCAATCTAACACTTCTTGAAACGGTTTTCGAGATTTGCTTCAGAACACCATTTCCAAACAACCCTGCAAACAGGGTGCCTAGGGTGTTCCTGAAACTGCAGCGGCCACATCCGTTTTACCTAAAAATTTCTTTTGGTTGGCTGGCTGCTCTAAGAATCCTTTTATGAAATCCTAGGCTGATTAGTTAAGTCCTAAAAAGATTATTATTTATTATATATATGTAGCAGATTGCAAAACCATTTTTGCTAGAGATTTTTTCAAAATCCGAAAAATCTTTATTCCTTATTTTTAGGCCATGATTGATTCAAATTTTGAAACCAAGATTTTTATCCTTTTTTTGGGGCTAAATTACACGGCTATATTAAGTGGCTAATCAGTTTTTATCCCGTGAGTATCAAATTCCTATATTTTAGGAGAATCTTATCTTCTTTGTTCCTAGCCATTGGAAATCTGAAGAAATCTCCTAAGCTGCTAAAATCAGAAGATTTTTCTATCTTTTTTGAAGGAGTTAGCCGTTGGGTTTGCTTGCTTAAATAAGAAAATCTTTTCACTCCTTTCGGAAGAGATACACAAGGGAAAAATCGGTTTTTCACAGAGCATTGAGAGCTTTCTAAAGCTACATTTCAAAAGAAAAAAACCGTGACAAGATTGTGCAAAAATTGAGCTTTCAAAACTATTGGCATACTAGGACTTCATTGTACCTTATATCTGCTTAAGTCAGAAGCACCCCAGTAAGGTGTTTTGTATCCTTGATCTCAGATCAAAAGTGAGTGAGTGTGTCCTTAGTCGTGTGGACTTTGGACGTGTCCAATCTAGAGAGATTTGGACGTGGTGTAACCTGTCTTAGAGAAGAAGGTTACGTGGGTTACAAGTTGTAACAAGGAGTGTTACTTTTGTAACGTGTTCAGCCCGTTAGTGAAGTGGTTAAATCCTACACGAGGTAGGTCGTGGTTTTTCACACCTCAGTTGGGCTAGAGGTGTTTTCCACGTAAAAATCGTGTGTGCTTTATTTCCGCATTTATCTACTTGATTTTCGCTTCTGAACCAGTTGGGAACAGCCGCTGCAAACAAGGCCCAAGACTGTTCGTCATTCAGGAACAGTCTCTGCAATCAGGGTCTAAGGTTGTTTGTCAGTAAATAGGCGAAAATCGGACACCACAATTCACCCCCCTCTTGTGGCCGTGTACTCTTAGAATTCAACAATAAAGGAAGAGAGCATTCCATACTTTTGAAAGTCTACAACAAACGTAGGAGTTAAGAGCTGGATCTGGAGTTAGAGTTAGTCATTAGATTACCACACTGACGAAGAATGGTAGAATGATAGCTAGTTTAATAAGATAGAGGTGGGAAAGCCTATGGCACTATAAAGGAGGATGGATTCATCACTTCGGGCCAAATCGAAGACTTAGAACGAATCGACCACGTCACGTTATGCTTACGTAACGAACTCTTTTGTTTGTGGATGTAGGACTGGCTTGACAGACTAAGGGAAATGGCCATTGCTATGACTTCTCCCACTAACCAATAGACCAGCATCCACCACTAGCCTATAAACAGGAAAGAATCGAAAGCTTCCAAGGCAGGTAGGTCGGCTAAACAGTCAAGCTAATGGCCCGCTAGATAACAACGAGAATACATCGAGGCTTTAACTTTTTCTTTGAAGCAATGAATTGCGCGATATGCAAATACATGATGGACTGATAGGTAAGCAACTCTGTTACTTCGGTGACCGGCCCGACCACCAGGTAAAGCAAGGTGCACGTAGTTAAAGAGAGTGAGTAACTGAGCTTCATGCTATTCCTTAGGCATAGGGATGTCACAAAGATAAAGTCTGAAAGAAGACGATCTGCAGAATAAAGATAGCCAGTCCCATCGATCCAATCAATAGGACGAGGTTAAACAAAAAGAAAAGGTTTCGTCGGGTTACAAACCTGTTGACACAATCAAATTTGTCCTCTTTGGTAGATTTTGTCATATCTAAATAGTAGAAGCTTCCGTAAATAAACTACACGTTCTGCTGGGGTAACTGTTCCCCGAGATTGGTAAGAAGTCTTGCTAGTGACGTTTAAGCTCGCTTCAGAGGGGGCGAACGGATGCTGTGACGGGTGACTCGCTTTCGAGCATGAGATTCTCCGACACATGAAAATCCCTAAATCGACATCCATCTCGATCTACTAAGCTTTTTCCATAACCTGGCAGCTTCATATAACACCTGGGAGAAGAATCGAAAAGGCAAAGATATGAGAAGGAAGAGCGCTATCCTAGTCTTAAAGAGAAGTTCTCAACCATGGTGAACTGATGTTGTGACGGACAGGTGACCATCTTATGATTGAAGATAAGCACCAAAAGTCAGAAAAGTGAAGCGTTCAGAGCCTATTGACGTAGAGGAACCAACCCCCAGAAGACCTAATCAATCCTGTCGCTAACGTTACTTCGGAGTATGTGGATGATCCGCTGAGAAAAGACAGGAAGGCAAAGAGAAATTACCACTTTTGACAGTGCTGATGAATTTATTGAAGAGTCAAGGTTTCCAATGAGCATGGATGAGGCGAAGCATCGATCCGTGAGATAAGCGCCTGGATACAAAGGAATCTTAGTCTATGTCTTGGTCACCCAGAAAAGTATTTAGAGATAGTTGAATTGAGGGACCTCTACTTGTAGTATCTCTGTAGCCTTAAGCGAAAGCAATACACTCAGTCTCACCTAAGAGATTTAGTGAAGGATCATTGGCATTAGCCCGAAGCCTATAGAGAGAGTCAAAAGCCTATAGCATTGCAGGAAGACCAAGGTCTCGATCGATTACTTTAAGTTTGGTAAGGCACCGTTAATATTTGATTCTACTGCCAATGCTGCATCATTAAAAATAGCAATGAAACTGGGGAAGCTTAAACATTTTACTAATATAGTACGAAATTAAAAGAAGATAAAGATACCTAGTCTGCGCTCTGTTAATCCATTGGAGAAATGCTTGCTCACTTCTTCTGAAGCGAGATGATCGTATTCTTTATAAGAATGACAAATAATGGGATTAGACCTTGCTTCGATCCCCTCTTTCTCTTTAAGAGACTCCAGAAACTCATTGACCCATAGATTACATAGCCAAAATGAAACTCTTTTCCTTTACACCTTTTGAAATAGTATAGAAGACAAAGAGGGGTCTTCCCTTTTCATTCCTTGGTCTACTGCATATTTGTTTGCTAGCATCCCATGTAAGGACAAGTTGCTTGTTAGCACCTCCGGACGAGAATGGAAGAGAAGCGCTCATGCGGAATTTGAAAATCAGTAGTCAATCACGGGCAAGAGAGGACCCTGAAAGCGCATTGGTCAGCAAACAGCCCTTGCGTAAATTTAATTTGATGCCTCGATCTCGTCAAAGGTAGATTATCAAGTTTGAAAGAGAAAAGAAAGCAAGACCAATAGACAAGGCTCAACTAATTCAAAAGTAGTACCCGCCAAAGCCATGCTTATGAAAAATTACTCCCTGTCTAAGCCTACAAACGGATTAGGAATAGTAGCAGCAAGAAAGAAAGGGGCTCTTCTCATTGGCCTTGTTTGAATGCTAGGCTTCCCTTCTCAATGCCCTCTCTCGAAAGTGACCACAGAAGCATCTACAAAACATAAATTCAATCTCAACACAAGAAAAAAGAATGTAGACTAAAGAGAAGTTCGCTCTGAAAGCTATAGATTGACTTCTTGCTAGCTGCCTCACTGGCGGGAAATGGATTAATTATTAGCGTGCACAATGAGTTTTTTTCATTCTTTTTCTTCCCAGAACATCAGGGTCTACAGGTAAGCATGTCTGCTTTTGCTCATACAACCTTTCCTATCGAGGTGAGTAAGCATCAGCTCCCTCTTTGATTCCATTCTTCGTTGCCATCCCTCTGTCATTGCTTCTATTTTTATAGATCCATTGGTCATAAGAGAAAGAAGTTTAGGCACAGAGGTATCCTTGAAGACAAATGAACAATGCCATATTAATTTTTATAAGGCTAATGTTAGCAAATAAGAAAATGAATTTTGGAAAGGAAAGCATAACATACCTAACTCGAATGAATAAAAGGGAAATTAAAAAAAATTCTGCAAGTGGCAGTTTACTTTTGCACATATCACTAATAATCATGTAGTTTTCTGAAGCCTTATTCTTTCCCCTCATTTTTTTTAGACTAGACCTTGAAATTTAGAAGCTGGCTCTTTATATAAGGGAAGAAGCTTAGATCTTAAGGCCCACTTCTCCTGTTAGACTCTTCACAGTCACAGTTACTTCTTAAGGCCCACTTGACTAAACAGCTTACACTTTACGTCATGTTTTACATGCCTTGGAGGACCCGATGAGGTCCCTTGCCTTTGCCTTTACTTTTATTGCTTTCTTGTGTTATTTTTTGATTTCATGCATGCATGAGGATTATGCATGCATATAGAGTAGGATCTCGGTTGGGTCCCTTGTTCCTTTAGCTTTCCTCCCTTATTTTCTTGTTGTTCGTTTTATACATTTTCTCATGTATGTGTGTCTTGCAAGTGGTGAGAATCCCAGCTAGCCCCCCTCTTTGGCCTCTTTTCCTTTTGTTTCTTTGCAATTGGATTCATGCATGTGTAGTATTTGCACCATGCATCAGGAACCCAGCCGGGCCCCCCCTTTTTCGGTCTCTTTTCCTTCTTTTCTTTTGCTCCTTTACACTTGGCTTGATGCATGTATAGTTTGTGCATGCATCTACATGGGGAGCCCGGGTAGTTCCTGCTTTGTTTTGACCTCCTTGTTTTTTCTTCTCTTGCCTTTGGTTATGTATAGCATGCACTTGGGAGTCTCTCTTCACACCTTTACCCAGCCTATCTCCTTCTTATAACTTGTGCTTTTATTGCTTCCTATATTCTTTTTCTTGGTTAAGAGTGTTATTACGCTCTAAGATCATGAGTGTAAGACAGACACATCCACCCCAAAAAATTAGACAAAAAAAACTCCCTTTGGATTCTTTCATTAAGAGGGAATGAAGACTAATTGAAGGTTGGAATGGAATTGATCTTTTGGTAAATGTTGGATGTCATGTATCTAGTCAGGCTGCCTTAAAAGTAGTAGGTATTCTGCTTTCCCTTTCGGCACTTTGTTTTTATCATGATTATATGTCTAATATTGCTTGTTTTCCTTTCTTTCAAGAATATCTTATTAGGGAGTACAGGTGCCCCTTAAAAATTTATAAAGGACCTTAAGGTAAGGAAGCTCGAGTTCGTTATGTACTAAGCAATGCTGGCTTTAGGGCCTTTCATTCTGCTTAAAAAGGAGTAGTAGATTCAACTTATCATTGTGTTACTCGAGCAGTACTTGAGAGATTTTGGATACTACAGATACTTTTTATCCCTCGTTTGGGGAGATAACTATAACCCCTCCTGACTTTTCTATGCTAAAATGTCTCAATTCTTCTAGGGACCCATTAGTTATCAATAAGCATTTCATCTTCAGCATCACCGACTTTTCCAGCTCTTTAGTCTTGTCATGAACAGGATTCTGAGCGTTGGGTTGAGCATATATTGATCAGCAAGCCCGTATCATTTTAGCTCTTCTTCTTGGCACAACATTTTTTGTTGAATTGCAAAATCATTTGTACTTTCATTATCTAGTCAACCTTGTTGACCTTGATATAGTGAAGAAGCTAAAGTGAGGGATTGCTACCTGCTCCACCCTTGTTCATGGTATGCGAGTCGGGGTGCAAGAAATCAAGAAAACTCATGGGGAACATAATACTACTTTGCCTGTGAGCGGTTTATGGAGGGTAATTGAGGTAATAACCATTCTTGAAGAAATTATTTCTTACTTGTATCTAATAGCCCTTATTATTGACTTTTATTGTTATAGCTATGGTTTATGAGTATTTTCCCAAGCTCTCACCAAGATCAAGGAAACCTGCTCATTTTTCAGCTATGGTCTATGGACTAAGGAAAATTAAGTCCAGCTGTAATTCTAAGCTAGGAGTCTTCAGTGGCTTTAAGAAGTGATTAATGTCTTGGCCAAGTTATCCTTGCGTTAAATGTCTTGTAAACACTTATTGGTTTTCATCTTTCTAGTTTTTCTAATTTCTTCTTCATGTTGGCAAATTTTCATCCTAGGAAAGCTATCTCTACCCCTCGGGTGCAGGCGGCTTAGTACTATGCCCATCATCGAATCCTTATGGAGGGTCCATTCAGTTTTGTTTAGTAGTTAAGTGAAAGAGTTGCTGCCCAACATGCTAACCAATGGCCTCCTTTCGTTTCCAAGGACCTATCTCGGTCCATGTTTTATGCAAGAACCTTATCTCCTAAGGACGTGAATGAGATGAAAATAGATTACCACTTCATTGATTTTATCGACCATGAATGTGACTATACTACTTATCTTCGACGCATAATGACATGCAGCTTTTCCCCTCCATTATATTTTTCAAACATCTGATCTTTGTGAGTCTTTGTAGTAATTGACTACTAATGCTCCCATACCCAGTCTAAGGGTTATCATGGCAAGAGAGGGAGAACGGGTGGTGTACACAGATTTCCTATTGGTCCCAGAATCTGATTGCCCTAAGGTCCCATTTCCTTCTACTTGAGGGGGCTAAGTATGTTGCTTAGTTTGATTCCTTGGAATGTGCTTGTATTCATCTTTATTTTCTTTTCTTAGTACAATTAGGAGCAATAAAGCATGGAAAGGTGATATTTTCATTCAATGAAAAGGGCATTTATAAACCTCTTTACTTGCTGGCACCCTCGAACGGATGAGGTAACGTATCTCCTTTGTTTTCACGACGTGAATTATATGCTTTTATTAAGCTTCCTTTCTCGACATTTTCATTCAAGAAGACGATGTTCGATAAGGGCACAAGATATCCCAAAGTCTTCTCATGCTAGAGAAATGGAGCCTCACCCGGATTTGTCAATTGAGGTAGAATCTTTCCAAGTTTATGATCCACATGATCCCTATGCCCTCGCTTGTTTCTTTGAGGAGCTTTATGTACCCCAGATTCTGTATGGTGAGTCATCATCTGGGATGATGCATAGCAACCTTCTGCATCATTCTTAGTCCCCAGGAGTGATAAGTGCTTAAAGTATATATCATTTTAAGGTCATTTTTGCTACAGTTTTAGGGAAAATTATGTACTTTATGTTATAATTTATACTCTTTTTCCCATTTTATCTTTGGTATGGTTCTTTTATGTGTTTTGTAGGTTTTTGGACCATTTTACCGCAGATTTGATCCTAAATGAGTGTATTTGGACTCCCCATGGACACCCTTTAGTTGCTATACTCATGGAAAGAAGAAATAACAGAAGAATGTGGAGTCAAAGCTGGCCACGGTCTGTCCGTGGTGTTGGCCACGGTCTGTCCGTGGTGTTGGCCACGGTCCGTGGTGTCTTCATTTCCCGCGAGGCTTTTTGTTTTCTCGCAACTTTTCGACTTCCTAGCAGTTTTAATTCCATTATTATGCGTGGCTTTTTGACTTCCAGGAATTTTACTATAAAAAGGGTGCCTTTCCTCCTCATTTCCATGCATCCCATCATTTTATTTCCTCTCTTTCAAGTTTCTTTCAGATTAGAATTAGATTAGATTAGAGAGAGAGAGAGAGATATATAGAGTTGAAGTGAAGATTTTGTAAGGATTTCATCTCGGCTTTGCACGACGGTTCAAGCGTGATCTTGGCTGAGCATTTCTTTTCTCTTCTCTTCTCTTCTCTTCTCTTTTCTAAATTTATATTTATGTTTTGTAATTTTGATTATCTTTGTTGTTTGAGTTAGTCTCTTGATCTTGTGTTGATATCATTTGGTGCTTTCGGAATTGTCGAAATGTTTTATTGGATTCTAGAAGTTTATTGTCTTGTGAGAAATTTGATCACTTCGTTGCATGTTATGGGTATTTGGATGAAGGACAGAAAGGTGAAATCTCAAATACTGGAATCCTAAGATTTGACTTAATTGAGTAATGCCTCGAGAGAGAATTACTGACTAAGAAACCATTGATTTGATAATCGTGTACCTAATTAACCTAAACTAATATAGAATCCATGAGAATTGATGATTGATTTGATTTAGGTATTTCACTTCACCTTGAAAGATGGTTGTGATACTTCGATTATCGGTTTTAAAATAACCAGTTAAGGAAGAAGTGCTTGATTGATGCGTAAATTGAGAAATTACTAGTTTTGTATAATTCCATGATTAATTATCCATTAGATTAGATAGTAGATTAGTTAAATTTCATTCTCAACTTTGGATTCGCTTAGCATATCTTAAGGGATTATAACCGGGTAGTTCCACCTGGTCTCTGTGGGATCGACCTGGATTAGCTACAACACCACCGTGCGCTTATGGGCCTATCAAGTTTTTGGCACCGTTGTTGGGGACTAGCGTCGAATATGGCTATTGTGTTGGTAAATGAGAAATTTTGGCCATTGTTGATGAGGGTATAAATAGTGAAACCTGAATTTTTTTAGAGTTTTGGGGTTTTCATACTAAAAATGTTGATGATGTATGTTATTTGATTGAGTGGAT
Source organism: Carnegiea gigantea (assembly GCA_029747015.1). NCBI lineage: Eukaryota > Viridiplantae > Streptophyta > Magnoliopsida > Caryophyllales > Cactaceae > Carnegiea > Carnegiea gigantea. The sequence goes on along the minus strand of JAKOGI010000164.1, from coordinate 92,292 downwards.
TGCTTGGGATTCATTTGAATTTGAGAAAGCTAGTCGTGTTTCTAGATATTCATTTCCTAATCCTTGTGCATTTTATGCTAGATCTTATTATGCTCCTTTGGTGTGATTTGTGTAGTTCTTCTGACCACGATATACATTTGTGATGGAGGCCCATCCTCAAGGTCTAATAATGTTTCATTGATCCAAAATAATCAAGAAATCAACTCCAATGTCACGGCCATGAGTCACTTGATGGAAAAGGCGCACGGTGATGCACCCGGGTTCTCATCCTGATTTTTACCCGGTTTTTGTTATCTTATTACATCGGCCTAAGGCATATTTTGCTGCCCGTTTTTTGGATGATTATCAAGTTCAGGATGTTAGCTTTTAAGTCCAATTGTTTTCATATCATTTGGAATTCAAATTGGTTACTTAAAAAAGTTCATCTCTTGAACCTGTCCGGATTGCACTGCAAAATGCACGGTTTTGGTTTTCTGGTTTGTTCAGGGGGCAAATGACGTCCAAATGCTACGATTCCAATTGGAGGGCAAACTAGACATCTTGAGGTTTCCAACCATGTAAGAAACGTAGCAATTAGTCATCATTTGAATGTGTCAAGCATGCGTTGCAAGTTGAGGCAGAAACCGGCTGACTGACACCCAGTTACTTAGCCTAGTAGTTTTCCTCATTCAAGGGGTTTGCTTAAGGTGGAAGACTACCAACTAGGTCATTTTGAGCTGCTTGATAAACCACCACTCAGCCACTTATGAGAGAGACACGTGGAGTAAGTGAAACACCACCATTTTGCAAGCTCTCATTCGATCACTCAAGTATGACATGGCACATATGCATTTTTCAGTCCTTTTGAGGTGGATAGCCGTGCACTCTTGCCTTCCTAGCTGGTAAATTGAGTCATTTACATTCCTTAATGCAAAGGAAAAGGCTTAGGAAGATAAATTAAGTGCTTTGTAATATAAACTTTCAGCTTTGGTTTGTATTAGATTAAACCGTGTGCTAGGTAGTGATTAGCAAGCTTAATGACTTTCCTCCCTTGGAAGGAAAGCTCATTCGTGTATTGTCAAGACCATATAAGGCCTTAAGTGTTCATTTTGAAGGAGGTTGATAATTCAGTTGAGAGCAAAGACTTTGTGCCTTGTGATTTCTTAAACACTTAACTTGCTTATCCTTAATTGTGGCCGATTAAGGTGGTGACCAAGTGAGTCTTGATCTTTGATTAGGTGGTGTATCTTATCCTAATCCAAGATTAAGGGCCCTAAGCTAAGTGATTAGTGGTGTATCTTATCTAATCATCTAGCTTAGAACTATCCAAAATTCATTAAACACACTTGAAGTTCTTAAGCTAGCTCTTGGTTTCTCTCCTCTCAAACCGTGAGCTCCCTCTTGATCTTCTTAGTGTTTTGAATCCTCCTTTTCTTTCCTCACTTCCTTTACTCCTTTGTTTACTCATCTCCACACAAAATCAAGACCAAGACAAAGCTAATTGCATCAGACTTTCATTAATCCTCAAAGCTAACTCAAACCGTGAAGAAGGAACTTCCTAGGCAAGCAAGGCAGCAAACTGGCACGGTCCCCCCGTGCCATCAAGCACGACCGTGCCTCCCTGGCCGTGAGTGATTGCTTGCTTTCTAGTATCCTTTGACGTGAGTTAACTTGGGTTGCTTCTTTCCCTTGACACTTACATCATTTTTGGTATCAGAGCAAGTTCAGCTCCTTGCCTGAACCCCACGCCATTCCCAGCCTATCTCTGAAATCATTTCAAACACAGTCAAGCACAAACCGTTCATTCCTGCGATCACAATGAGTACTAGCATGTCTGTGGAAGAAAAGCTTGAGGTTCTTTCCAAGCAAATACAAGAAATGAGTGTGAGTAATCAAGAACTCAAGGCTCGAAATGAGTACTTGAGAAAACAACTTGGAAACTACGTGAAACAAAAGCAAAAGTTCCAAGAGCCACCAAGCATTCGAATTGGGACGGATTATGGCCATGAAGAGGAAGCTAGCCATGCGCTATCATTCTCTGATGAGGATGTACCATTCGAAAAAACACAAAGAAGAACACGGCCTACTTTCAACTCTAATGAATTCAAGGTTGAAATTCCTGAGTTTGAAGGTAAGTTAGATCCTGATGAGTTCATTGAATGGTTACAAACAGTGGAGCGTATCTTTGAGTTTAAGGAGATTCCGGAGGATAAGAAAGTCAAGATAGTTGCTCTTAGACTAAGGAAATATGCCTCCTTATGGTGGACAAACCTTAATGCTAAGAGAACTAGGGAGAGGAGAGTAAGATTGCTACTTGGGACAAGATGAAAGCCAAGATGAAGGCACGGTTTTTGCCTTCCACGTATGTCCAAGATCAATACATGCTCTTTCACCATTTGAATCAAGGCAAGATGAGTGTTGAAGAATATACTCGTGAGTTTGAGAAACTCATGATCAAATGTGACATTCATGAGCCTGAAGAACAAACCATGGTTCGTTACCTAGGAGGGCTTGATCCTAGGATAGCCAACGTGGTTGAGTTGCAAGCTTATGCCACCTTTGACGAAGTGTGTGTCCTAGCACATAAGGTGGAGCAACAAAGAAAGTCTAGGATGAATGTTCGTGATTCATTCAAGCCCTATTCTGTACCAAACCGTGGGCAACCCTTTAACAAGGGGAGTACTACACCTCAGCCTAAATCATCTACCCCTTTCCCATCTAACCCACAAAAGAACCAAGCTCCTCAAAGGCCACCACCACCAAACCCCCCACGTCCAAACCCATACCCCGTAAGCCAAAGAAGGTGTTACAAGTGCCAAGGCTTAGGACATATTGCTTCTGATTGTCCTAGTCAAAAGGTAGTCACCTTAGCTGAATGGGAAGCCATAGAGGGAGAATTTGCCGAGGAGAAAGAAGAGGAAAAGGAAGAAGATGTTGAGAGCGATCATGAAGATGATCAGGAGGAGTTTGTGAAAAACGCAGATGAAGGTGAAATGCTAGTAATTCGAACGGTATTGAGCAATCAACGAGTTGCTAAGGATGAACAACGTGAGAACATCTTTCACTCACGGTGTACAGTCCAAGGCAAAGTGTGCTCGTTAATCATCGATGGAGGAAGTTGTGCCAACGTTGTTTCATTGAGTGATTGAGAAACTGAACCTTCAGTCCACGGCACACCCACACCCATACAACATTCAATGGCTAAATCAAGGCAAGGGATTACAAGTTAACTCTCGTTGCTTGATTTCATTCTCTCTTGGTAAGAACTACCAAGATGAACTTTGGTGTGATGTTATCCCCATGGATGCTTGTCATATTCTGTTAGGACGACCATGGATGTATGACAGGAAGGTTATGCATAATGGTTATCTTAATACTTATTCTTTTACCAAAGATGGCGAGAAGATTACCCTGAATCCTATGTCACCATCCGAACTCCACAAAATGAAACCATAAAAAAGCCAAAATCAATCTGACTTACTTTTGACATATGTTGAACCACTTTTAAAGGCCTCTCAACATGAGTTCAAAGCCTTGAAAGAATGGATATTGCAAGTACAAAATGAGCCAGAAACACCACTTCTATCCCATCCCATAGCCAAGGTCATATTAAATCAGTTCAGTCACCTATTTCCAGATGAGATACCTTCGGGTTTACCCCCAAAGCGTGATATTCAACATCATATTGACCTTATCCCAGGATCCATTCTACCAAATAAGCCAGCCTACAGATCAAACCCAAAAGATACCCAAGAAGTTCAACGACAAGTTGAAGAATTGGTGTCCAAGGGACTGGTACGAGAGTCCTTGAGTCCGTGTGCTGTTCCGGCTCTCTTGGTTCCGAAAAAGGATGGTAGTATGAGGATGTGTGTTGATAGTAGAGCCATAAATAAGATTACTATCAAGTATAGGTATCCTATACCTAGGCTTGAAGATATGTTGGATGAGTTACATGGTTCTAAGGTGTTTAGCAAGATTGATTTGAGAAGTGGTTATTATTAGATTCGTATTAGGGAGGGTGATGAGTGGAAAACTGCTTTTAAGACTAAAGGTGGATTATACGAATGGTTAGTCATGCCTTTTGGTCTTTCGAATGCCCCTAGTATGTTTATGAGATTGATGAATCAGGTATTTCGACCACACTTGGGCAAGTTCGTGGTCGTTTACTTCGATGATATTTTGGTCTTTAGTAAGAATGAGCAAGAACGTCAAGATCACTTAACTCAGGTGATGCTCGTTCTTGAAAAGGAAAAGTTATTTGGGAACCTAAAGAAGTGTACCTTCTTTACTCATGAAGTTACCTTCTTAGGTTACATTGTTTCTGAAAATGGTATTAAGGCGGATGAAAGCAAGATTGAGGCTATTCGGACTTGGCCTGTTCCTAAGAGTATTCATGACGTTCGAAGCTTTCATGGCTTGGCTTCTTTCTATAGGAGATTCATACGAAATTTCAGCACTATCTTAGCTCCTATGACCGAAGTTCTTAAGGGTTCCTCGTTCACTTGGAATCCTAAAGCCCACGCAGCCTTTGAAGAAGTAAAAGAGAGGTTAACTCAAGCACCAGTTTTAGCCCTACCGTGTTTTGAGAAAGTCTTCAAAGTTGAGTGCGATGCTTCTGGAGTTGGTATTGGAGGAATTCTTACTCAAGAGGGACGCCCTTTGGCCTTCTTCAGTGAGAAGTTATGTGACACCAGAAAGCGATATTCAACTTATGATAAGGAGTTCTATGCCATCATTCGATGCCTAGAACATTGGAGCCATTATTTGATTGCCAGTGAGTTCATTCTGCATTCAGATCACGAGGCTTTGAAGTATATTCAAGGCCAACATAAGTTAAACTCACGCCATGCTAAATGGGTAGAGTTCCTACAGTCCTTTCACTTTACTATCAAGAATAAGTCCGGCAAAATGAATCAAGGTGCCGATGCTCCCTCACGGCGTTATCTATTGATGTTCCAGTTAGATGCTTATATCCTTGGATTTGAGCATCTAAAGGCTATGTACCAGGATGATGAAGATTTTGGGGTGTTGTACGCTAAGTGTGCTAAACATCCCAAAGGGGATTTCTTAATTCAAGAGGAGTTTCTCTTTAAAGGTGCTCGGTTATGTGTTCCCAAATGCAGCACTCATGAGTTGTTGGTTCGAGAAGTCCATGCTGGTTCTTTAGCTGGTCATTTTGGTGAAGATAAGACCCTAGCCATGCTTAGGGAACATTATTATTGGCCAGGCATGGAGAAAGACGTTCAAGACATCATTAGAAGGTGTGGTACATGTCAGATCGCAAAGAGTCATTCGCTTCCCCAGGGATTATACATGCCACTTTCTATTCCTACGTTGCCTTGGGTGGACGTTAGTATGGATTTCATACTCGGTTTACCAAAGACACAAAGGAATAAAGATTCTATCTTTGTGGTCGTGGATCGATTTTCGAAGATGGCTCATTTCATTCCCTGCAACAAGACTAATGATGCCACTCATGCTGCTGAGCTGTATTTCAAGGAGGTCATAAGACTTCATGGAATTCCTCGTTCCATTGTCTCAGATCGAGATACGAAGTTTTTGAGTCACTTTTGGATTACTTTGTGGAAAAAGTTGGGTACCAAACTCAAATACAGTACCACTTGTCATCCACAAACAAATGGGCAAACCGAGGTTAGTAATCGAACCCTTGGTACTCTATTAAGGGTCTTGATTAAAAACCACACAAAAGCTTGGGATCTGTTACTTCCACATGCTGAGTTTGCTTACAATAGGACTCCAAGCAAGGCTACTGGTCTATCACCCTATAAGGTGGTCTATGGGATTGATCCCCTAAGTCCACTTGATCTTGTTCCTCGACCATTAGATCAAAAGCCAAGTGCGGATGCCGCTACTAGGGTGGAAGAAATTCAGAAGTTACATAAGTTAGTAAAGGCCAAGATTGAGAAAACTACACTTTCATACACGGCCCAAGCTAACAAGCACAAAAGAGAGAAGCTTTTTAAGCCAAGTGATTTGGTTTGGATTCATCTCCGTAAAGAATGTTTTCCTTCCAAAAGGAAAACTAAATTGATGCCTAGAGCGAATGGTCCATTCGAGATTTTGGAGAAGATTAACAATAATGCTTATAAGGTGCAATTACCAGGGGATTATGGAGTTTCAGCTGCGTTTAACGTTGCTGATTTGAGCCCTTATGAAGCAGATGACTACCTTTCTGATTTGAGGATCAAATCTTCCCAACAAGGGGAGAATGATGGAGGTCCATCCTCAAGGTCTAATAATGTTTCATTGATCCAAAATAATCAAGAAATCAACTCCAAAGTCACGGCCATGAGTCACTTGATGGAAAAGGCGCACGGTGATGCACCCGGGTTCTCATCCAGATTTTTACCCGGTTTTTGTTATCTTATTACATCGGCCTAAGGCACATTTTGGTGCCCGTTTTTTGGATGATTATCAAGTTCAGGATGTTAGCTTTTAAGTCCAATTGGTTTCATATCATTTGGAATTCAAATTGGTTACTTAAAAAAGTTCATCTCTTGAACCTGTCCGGATTGCACTGCAAAATGCACGGTTTTGGTTTTCTGGTTTGTTCAGGGGGCAAATGATGTCCAAATGCTACGGTTCCAATTGGAGGGCAAACTAGACATCTTGAGGTTTCCAACCATGTAAGAAACGTAGCAATTAGTCATCATTTGAAGTGTCAAGCATGCGTTGCAAGTTGAGGCAGAAACCGGCTGACTGACACCCGGTTACTTAGCCTAGTAGTTTTCCTCCTTCAAGGGGTTTGCTTAAGGTGGAAGACTGCCAACTAGGTCATTTTGAGCTGCTTGATAAACCACCACCCAGCCACTTGTGAGAGAGACACGTGGAGCAAGTGAAACACCACCATTTTGCAAGCTCTCATTCGACCACTCAAGCATGACATGGCACACATGCATTTTTCAGTCCTTTTGAGGTGGCTAGCCGTGCACTCTTGCCTTCCTAGCTGGGAAATTGAGTCATTTACATTCCTTAATGCAAAGGAAAAGGCTTAGGAAGATAAATTAAGTGCTTTGTAATATAAACTTTCAGCTTTGGTTTGTATTAGATTAAACCGTGTGCTAGGTAGTGATTAGCAAGCTTAATGACTTTCCTCCCTTGGAAGGAAAGCTCATTTGTGTATTGTCAAGACCATATAAGGCCTTGAGTGTTCATTTTGAAGGAGGTTGATAATTCAGTTGAGAGCAAAGACTTTGTGTCTTGTGATTTCTTAAACACTTAACTTGCTTATCCTTAATTGTGGCTGATTAAGGTGGTGACCAAGTGAGTCTTGATCTTTGATTAGGTGGTGTATCTTATCCTAATCCAAGATTAAGGGCCCTAAGCTAAGTGATTGGTGGTGTACCTTATCTAATCATCTAGCTTAGAACTATCCAAAATTCATTAAACACACTTGAAGTTCTTCAGCTAGCTCTTGGTTTCTCTCCTCTCAAACCGTGAGCTCCCTCTTGATCTTCTTAGTGTTTTGAATCCTCTTTTCTTTCCTCACTTCCTTTACTCCTTTGTCTACTCATCTCCACACAAAATCAAGACCAAGACAAAGCTAATTGCATCAGACTTCCATTAATCCTCAAAGCTACCTCAAACCGTGAGGAAGGAACTTCCTAGGCAAGCAAGGCAGCAAACTGGCACGGTCCCCCCGTGCCATCAAGCACGACCGTGCCTCCCTGGCCGTGAGTGATTGCTTGCTTTCTAGTATCCTTTGACGTGAGTTAACTTGGGTTGCTTCATTCCCTTGACACTTACATCAATTTGTGTCCTTATTATGCATGGTATGCGCAACATGACTTTGTATCACCCTGGGATAATGCTGTTGTTGTCCTAACTTTACATGATTCATCCTTTCCTTTAGCTTAGTTCATGGGGCTCAAGGAGGGTGATCCTTTTAGGTTTGATGCTAGGTTTAGTGTTGCTGATGTATATTTTGAGTCAGAAGATATTTTAGATGAGGTGCATGATCTAGATGAGACTCCTTTGGAGGCATCATGTGATGTATTTATGCATGAGGAGTCTCCTCGCCTTGGTTTTGATAATATTATTCTCCCCAATCCTCTTGATCATTCCCATGTTTCACCTATATATTTACAGCACTCTTCTTCCCCTGAGTATTATATCGATGTGCCCCTGGATAATTCTATGATTTGCGATACTAATTTGGGCTGTGAGGATAACATGTTCAACATGCTTGGTGGGAATGTTGATAACTATGTTTCCCTAGGTTACTTAAGAGGGTGTGAACCCTCCATTAACTGTTATTGTGTATGCCTAGGACACTTGCCTAAGAAAATCACATGGACTACATGCTTTAATCCTTTCTATGATTTTTCTATAGGCTTTGATAATGTTAAGGGGATACTTATGCTCTTTGGTGTGGATTTCATTATTTCCTCTTACCTTTTATTTTCTGAATTATAGTCCCAGGAGTTTGATAAGCTCCTGCATGCGTTAACAGCATCTGATTTAATGAGCTATGTCTTGAAGTTGTGATGGAGTGGCTGATGCTCCATTTGGCCCATTTATGTGGAGGTCTTAGCTAAGGTGCACTTAGCACCTAACCTGACGAGATTATTTTTTTTTGTTCCCCTTCTCTAAGTTTTCTTTCCTTTGAATAATAATGCTTTATCTAAGCATGGGGGGAGGGTAGTTCTTTTTTTTCCATTTTGGTTTTTAGTTCGCATACATGTTAGAGCATGCAGTTCTAAGTTTCTTTTTATTTGCATTAGTGTTTTGCATTCAGTTGCATTTAGATTTGCATATAGGATTACATATAGGGATGGTGTGGATAACCTCCGGTGATATGTTTGTTACGCAAAATAGCTTTCATGCGCTTGAGTAACTTTTGATGTGTAATCCCTTTTGGTGCTAAACTTTTTGAAGGTTTTGTAAATATTTCTTGTTTTGACTCTTGTCTTGATTGAGAACTTTGTTATCCCTTGGAATCGTTAGCCCTAATGTGTGTACATGGGAGTCATTTTATGAGCTTAATTGTGACTTTGGTAGATATTCCGTGAGATTTTGAGCCTTATTTGGACTAATTCATTATGTTTAGTCACATATTTCTTTCATGTGTGTGACTCTTCCATGTTGCATCTCTGGAACTTGCCTAGACTCTTGTTCAAAACCACATTAGCATCTGCATAGTTGCTGATATGGTAGAGGCATTTCTTTTTTTTTTTTTTTTTGGGGATCATTTTAGCCACATAGCCAAATAGCCTACCTTTGTGTTATAGGTTTTTCCCCCTTGCTAGCCCCTTTGAGATTACATCCGTCTTTGTTGTGATCCCTTCATATTAGCCCTTGGCCAAACATATATTCTGACCTTTAAGCCAAGTCTATGGAGCATCACTTCATCTATGTAGAGGGTGGTTTTGGGGATAATTGAGTTTAAAGGTGGCTTTGGTATGCTGGTTTGTTGAGGGATTGATGACATTGAGCATTTGCTTTGGTTCCCTCTTGTTTGGGTTGTGTTTGTATATATATTCGGTTGTGAATTGATAGTTAGTGATCCTATGCCTTTCAATAATTGTAATTTTCGTTTCATTTTCCGAAAAAAACCAAAACAAAAAAAAAGAAAAAAAGAAGAAACAAAAGTTATGTTAAAACAAAACGAGAAAAATAGAGAAAATCAAAGGGAAAAAACAAGCAAAAATAAATGACTAAATGATTGGCATTGGATATGTAAGCAGCTTGTGTTCCTTTCTTTGTCAACTCATTTCCTATATGATTCATTTGGGGTATGTTCATTGTATTTTTGAGGTTTGGAGTGTTAGGGAACTTATTAGTTTCTAGGTGCTTTGTTGGTTGCTCCATATTCACTTTGCTAAGTAGCCGTACATTGTCCTAAATTCATTTGTCAAGCTCCTTTCCCTTAACCCTTCTAGCCCATATTACAACCCATACAAAGTCCTATCGATTTTCTTGTGCACATTGCATTTTAGTGGTGGAGAATTTGAGAATCTTGTCAAGCCTATGGTAGATTGCATCTTTGGAATGAGGCTTGAGCAAACCTATACTATATTCGCAAACGCATGAGCTGGAGTGTTCCACATTTCCCAAAAGTGAGGTTCTACCAGTCCATTTAGCTTTACGCAATTCCATGTGCTTGCATGACATGCTTTGTGGTTCTTCAGGGGTCATCAAGTTTGACATCGAGCTTGTGGTCTTATACTTATTTGAAAACCTTCTTTTGCTTCTGATTTTAAAAAGTATTGTGCGCTACTTGGGGTTGCTGTTGATTAATATGTTTGCTTGTGATATGCTATAACTTACCTACTTTAAGGAGGTTGTTTTGAGTCCTAGATGCGCCTCCGCTTTTCAATTTTATCTAGTGTTTGCTTGAGGACAAGCAACGGTTTAAGCATAGAGGAGTTTGTAAGTGCTTAAAGTGTATATAATTTTAAGGTCAGTTTTGCTTCATTCTTAGGGAAATTATGTGCTTTATGTTATAATTTATACTTTTCCCATTTTATACTTTGGTATGGTTCTTTTATGTATTTTCCAGCTTTTTGGACCATTTTACCCCAGATTTGATCCTAAATGAGTGTATTTGGACTCCCCACGGACACCAGTTAGTTGTTATGCCCGTGAAAAGAAGAAAGAACAAAAGAATGTGGAGCCAGAGCTGACCACGGTCTGTCTATGGTGTTGACCACAGTTCGTGGTGTCTTCATTTCCCACGAAGCTTTTTGTTTTCTTGCAACTTTTCGACTTCCTGGCAGTTTTAGTTCCATTATTATGCGTGGCTTTTCGGCTTCCAAGAATTTTACTATAAAAACGGTGCCTCTCATCCTCATTTCCACACATCAGATCATTTCATTTCCTCTCTTTCAAGTTTCTTTTAGATTAGAATTAGATTAGATGAGAGAGAGAGAGAGATAGAGTTGAAGTGAAGATTTAGCAAGGATTGCATCCCGGCTTTGCACGATGGTTCCAGCGTGATCTTAGCTAAGCATTTCTTTTCTCTTCTCTTCTCTTCTCTTTTCTAAATTTAGATTTATGTTTGTAATTTGATTATCTTTGTTGTTTGATTTTGGATTTATGCAAACATTTGTTAGTCTCTTGATCTTGTGTTGATATCATTTGGTGCTGTCAGAATTGTTGGACTGGTTTATTGGATTCTAGAAGTTTATTGTCTTGTGAGAAACTTGATCACTTTCTTGTATGTTGTGGGTATTTGGATGTAGGACTGAAAGGTGAAATCTCAAATACTGGAATACTAGGATTTGACTTAATTGAGTAATGTCTCGAGAGAGAATTACCGACTGAGAAACCATTGATTTGATAATCGTATGCCCAATTAACCTAAACTAATCGAGAATCCATGAGAATTGATGATTGATTTGATTTAGTTATTTCACTTCACCTTGAAAGAAGGTTGTGATACTTTGATTATTAGTTTTAAAACAACCAGTTAAGAAAGAAGTGCTTGATTGATGCGTAAATTGAGAAATTGCTAGTTTTGTATAATTCCATGATTAATTATCCATTAGATTAGATAGTAGATTAGTTAAATTTCATTCTCAACTTTGGATTCACTTAGCATATCTTGAGGGATTATAACCCAGTAGTTTCACCTAATCTCTGTGGGATCGACCTTGATTAGCCACAACGCCACCATGCGCTTGCAGGCCTATCAAGGAGGTAATCCCTAACCTAAAGTTGGTACTAGCCATGCATCAATCGATTCTGCCTTTGCGTTAAATTATGCTGACTCCTCTTCGTTAGAAGTTGTAGTGGATTCCCAAATGATCAGTACAAATGGCTAATAGACTTATGCATGATGCTTTTATTATGATGTAATGGCACTGACATGTCTGCAAGCACACGGGTGTCATAGTATAGATTAAAAGATCATCCTCAGGGACCAAAGTAATCTATCGAGTCAAATTTCTACTGCAATTTACTAAGCGATAAATCCTTTCAAATAGTCAATTTAAATAAACTATTTAACTATTTGGAAATTCAATAACGGAAAAACATCTAGGAATTTGATTCACCAAGTAAAGAGTCGTATCATGGATTTAAGCATGCACTTTTCATTAAAAGAACGAGTCAAGGAATTGTAATCAAATTGAATTTAATCCTTTCTTTTGAAACAGACTAAACTGCCTAAACAAATTCAACTAACACTCTCTCAAGTGCATTTGATTTTAGTCTAAGTTAAAGATATGTGAATTGCTAAGTCTCCTCTTAACAAGCAATTCTCTCTCGAGTTTTGCTAAATTAAGTTCTATCAAGACGATCAGGTAGAGAGTTTCACCTTTTAGTATCTCACCCTACTACCTAATATGAGCAAGCAAAATTGGCCAAATTCCACTCTCAACATTCCAATTTCAAGATAGACATGAATCATTCCAAATATGAAATAAGCGTAAGAATTCAAGGATAAAAGATCCAACAACAATATGGCTAACAAATTCCTGGATTAGATAAAATTACTCATTAATGTTTCTAAATGTAACTAAAATAAGAGTTTAAAAGCAAATTCAAAAGAAGGAAGGAAAATTTACAACAATGGCAGCATTTGAATTGTGCAACAATCTTCAAACTTCCAAGAGCAAGCTTCTCCCTTCTAATCTCAACGAAAACTACACTAAAACTAAACTAAACTAAAAGATGTGAAAGTAGGACTATGGTTGCTAAACAAGATCCCCCTTTCTGCTATGAAAACACGTCCTTTTAAGCAATAACCGAATGAAACTTAGCCACACAACAGAGGAAAATGAAGAGGGTAGCAGTTACCAGCTTACCACGGTCCGTGGCAGGCACCATGGTTCGACCGTAGCCTTGGCTGGAACCGAATTTTCTGCTCTTCTCATACTCCACGGGCATGGCATCTCAAGGGCATCCGTGAGGGGTCAACATACACTCAAATAAAGGTCAAATGTCGGGTCAAAATGGTCTGAAATCCTGCAAATGTCATCAAAGAACCATAGCCAAGCATAAAACAAGAATAGGAGTATAAATTTTAACATTAAGCACATAATTCTCCTAAAAATGCAGCAAAATGACCATAAAATGATATATACTTTTAGCACTTATTAGGCACTCCTTATCTAATGTCAGGTTCATGCAAGTCTTATGCAAGCTTCCTGTGCTAATGCAAACAACTCTAACGACTCTATGCAAATATAGCCCCCACTACACCAAAATAAAAAAGAATAAGAAAATAATAGAACACCAATAAGTATCAGAAGTTGTGTCGTCTTGAGTAATAATCCAAAATTTTCATTAGATAAATTCTGAATTACAATCGGTTAAAGGCATAAATACTAGGGACAAAAAGAAAATAAAACAAAATTATGGAGTAGCCCAAACCCGAATCTCAGTCGGGTTCCTTGACGGGTCCACCCAGCCTTATCCTAGTAGGATTTGGGCTTGGTGTTGTACCCGAGACAGGAACCCGATTTTGTTCCTGTTGGCTCGCCTAGTCTAAAACCTATCCAGCTTTGGATTAGCTATTTTATATAGCTATAAATTAAGGTTGTCGTCATTTAATTTTTATACATTGTAAGAGCAATCTACCAAAATTCACCATGTCTTTTGGAAAGGTCTTAATTTCTTGGCTGCTGACCCTTGATGCAAGAGATAAAGATAAGCTTAAAAACGTCCATTTAAGTAGCCTTCTTAGCCATCACCAAGTCAAAATCCCTGGAAGTTTGTCCCTTTCGGGATTTTGAATCTCATGTGTTTCTGCTTCATTGTGCTCCTATTATGCCAACCTATTTAAGAGATATGTCCTCCCATTATCATCATTTCATGTTTTTCTGCTTTATTGTCTTCCTGTTATGTCAACTTATTCAAGAGATATGTCCTCCCATTGTCGTCATTCCTTAGGCATAAGTGAGGAAAAAATCTCTACCATAGTTGGGAGGGATGAAAAGGACTTTGTGTCCCTAATTTCATATTTTCTAAGAGAAAATGGGTGGGCTCTTAAAGGTATGCACAGGCGCAGAGCAATTCTCTTATGCACCTTATGGGCCTTTATTTTCGTTGGTGGTTCTGAGAATAGGGGACTGGTTATGCTGTTGAACAAAGCAAAAGGGATTCAATATGATCAAACTCATATTCCCCTCATTGTTACTGAAACCATATTGTGCTTGGATCACTTCGCCACCACCCGCTTCCTTTTTTTTTAGGGAGTCCATTGCTGCTTTAGGTAGATTTTCTCCCCGTTTGGCTACTTGGTGGATCGAGAACCTGGCCATGTTCTCACTTGATCTGTGGTGGGCTCTCACACCTACTTTGTACTCCTCTCCTTCTTCTGTTTTTTTTAGGGGGGCTAGACCTTAGAACTCGAGCCAACTCCTACTGCTTCTGGCCCCCATTTTTCGTCCTTTTTCCTATTCCTCTTGGCATGCATAATTGGCTGCTAGAACACCTTCGACAGGTTGAGGGTCCTAGGAATGTAGATACATATTTAGCTGCTCTCTTTTGCTAAAGGAAAAGGCTATTCAAGGATCAATTGGTGGCAAACTTCTTAGAGAATAACCCATCTCTTCATTAGGTGATTTGTTGGTGGCCATCCAGTGATCTGTGACAAACAGGGAAAATAGTTCTCACTTTCATCTCATTATCTATCCATGGGAACCTACTTCTTCCCTGAACGGTTGATAAGACAATGTGGTCATAGGCAAACCATCCATGACTTAGACTGCATTGCTCCTCAGGGCTATATGAATGACCCCTCTCATATTAAGTCCTTGGTTAAGTATTGGTTTCATCATCCCATTGGTATGATGTTGTATGTCCCATGTTTTACCTATATCTCATAACACTATCTAAATTGGATGAATACGACTGATGTTGAGTTAATAAAGGCTATTCGAGATAAGGAGAATGCGATGGGATCTTTGAAGACTAAGAAAATGAAGGCAAACAAGGAAAGAGCAACTCCTTTCATAGAAGGAGGAGAGCTAAGGATCCTTCCCCCAAAACACAACACCCCGAGCTAATAAGGCAAAGACGTTAAAAAAAAGATTAGGAACTAGCTTTGCTTCATATTATTTGTTAATAAAGTTTATACTTTTCATAGTAGCATGTGTATTCTTTTTAGAATTTTCAATGGCAATAAAAGTATTAAACTTTCCATACAATTTGTTCCCTTTATTACAAATTTGTTGACTACCAAATTGACTGACTCTCCTGCCTAGCTAAGCATAACCTTTATTGACACAGGCCCGAAACTAAGCCAGGTTCATGCCTGCTAAAACCCAGCCCGATTTCCTCAAGGAACCTGTTCAGGTCTGGCTAATAGGTCTTGGGCTCCCCTACTAGGCCGACCGAGTAGTGGCATTTTTTTGGTGAGACTGGTGAATAGTTGATAAAGAGTAATAGGGTTATATCGTTACAGCATCCTATGTGTCTGCATTGCAGAATCAGGCCTTTATAGTTCATCATATTATTGTTCTCTTTTTTCGGGCCTGTTATGGGCCTCGTAAACCTGTTATGAGTTTGATCATAATGAAGCAAACTTCACTGCGTTTTTTCAAAGCCTGTTATAAGCTTTGGCCTAGATCGACCAACTAAGCATAATACTTTTTTAGTTGACCAAGATTCGTATGCTGAGTATATTCCTCTCCATCCACATCCATGAGTTCTATAGCTCCGCCTAGAAAGATGCTTTTTATGATATATGGGCTTATCCAATTAGGCCTAAATTTCCCTTTTGGCTCTTCGACTGATGCCCTTATTTCTTTTAATCCCATGTCTCCTTCCTACAGGTCTCTAGGTTTGACTTTTAAGCCCTTGAAATCCGAGCCTGGTGTAATTGGACATTATGTAATGCCTTAAATATCCTTTTAACTACTATGACCAACTCTTTATATCGAGCCTTTGTCTACTCTAACTCTGGAATTTAACTTTCCACTATTACCCTAAGTGAGGGTATTACTATTTTAATTAGAAGTACTATTTCCATTCAATATACTAGGGAGTATGGTATTGCTCATATTGAAGTACAAATTGAGGTTTTATACCCTCATAAAGCGAAAGGTTGGTTGCCAGGCCAATCTTTATAGTTTTCATCCATTTTCTCAATTATCCTATGGATATTCTCATTAGATGCCTTAAACTGCTCTATTTGTTTGAGATCAGTATGGGGAAGATTACTGTGTCAGATTTTATATTTTCAAGCAAGTTTGTTACTTTTTTTCTGAAATGACTATCTTAATCACTTGTCAATTCATGTGGTACACCATACCTATTGTTGATGATGAACTTTGTCATCATGTTTGAGGTAATTCTAGCATAAGAGAATGTTTCTACCCATTTCGTAAAGTAGTTAATTGCTACGAGCACGTATTCGTAGCCACCCATTCCCTTTGACATCACTTTTCCAATTATATTAATTCCCCATATTGAAAAAGGCCATGGTGAAGTAAGTGTTGAAACAAAAGAATGAGGTTGATGTTACAAATTGGCATATATTTGACATTTATGTCATCTTATCACATATGCTTAACAATCTGCTTCCAATAATACCCTATCTTTTGAACCTTTTTGGCTAACATTTGACCATTGATGTGTGGCCCACACTCCTCACCATGGACTTCCTTCATGATTTCTCACGCTTCCTCCTCTATTACACACTACGTTACATAGACTAATTTTATACCCATATATGTCTTCTTATGTAGCTTCCCTTGTCATCAAACTATTGTGAAGCTAAGAACCTTAAAGCTCATTGAGCTTTTGAGGAGAACTCCAATGGTTACTCTTTCTTTGTTAAGTACTAGTAAATGTCATAATACTAAGTAGTAAAGTCTTCAATGGTATAGCAAGGAGCTGGCTTATCTCTTCTTTTAACTGATAATAGCATCGAATGGAATGTGACTGGGAATGTTGATCATTGATACTAACTTTAACAGAGCATTACCAAATTGGTTATCTTCAAGAGGAATGTAAGTATAGGTAATATGGGTGAAGTTTTTAGTGAGATCCATGAAATAAGCTTGGTATGGTGCCAAGGTCTCATTTCTCACCTTCCATTTTTTTTGAGATTTGATTGATTATTAAATTGGAGTCCTCATGCACTTGTATATTTTTTTACTCCTATTTCTATGGTAGTTTGAAACTCAATAATACAAGCTTCACATTCTTCCACATCATTAGTAACCGTAAAATCCAGCTTGATCGAAATAGGGATACATGCCCCTCCTGAAGATATGCAAAGGATGCTTACCCCAAATCCTTTTTTATTTAAAGTCCCATTCTAGTTGGCGAACTTCTTTATTAGGGAAATCAAAGGTTTCTTCTCTTCTATCTTCTGTTGGCAAGTCCGCTAAGAAGTCTAACACGACTCTTCCCTTAATTGATTTATACGGGATGTAGTGTAGGTCGGATTCTAATAGCATCATTGTCCACTTGGAAACCTTGCCACTTATCATTGGTTGTTACACTAGATACTTTATCGGGTCTATTAACACCACTACATGTACCCTATGGGTTAACATTACAGCTGAAGTTTTTTAGATGCCCAAACTAATGCTAAAGAATTTTTTTTCCAGGGGGTGTAGTGAGTTTTGTATTCAAGCAACTTTTTACTCACGTAATAGATGCATTTTCCTCCCCTTATATCTTTTAGGCTAGCATGGCCCCTATTGCTATTATTGTTGTTCTGAGATAAAGAAGGAGGGGGATGCCTATCTATAGAGGCAACAACACTAGCAAGTTGAATAGGTACTCCTTAATCTTATCGAATGCTTCTTGACACTCTTCATCCCACTCACAATTTCTTGAAGATAGGCTCACATATCATAGTTAGCTTTGATATGAAGTGGTTAATTTAGTGCAAGTATTCTAAGAATCCTTGTATTTCCTTCTGTGCCTTATGTGGCAGCATTTCTTGTATAGCCTTGATCTTTGAAGGATCCACCTGAAATCCCCTTAAGCTGACCACGTATTCTAACAACTTTCCAAAGGTGATTCCAAATGTACACTTCTATAAGTTCAAGCACATATTGTATTTTTGAAGTCTGGCAAAGAACTTTTGAAGAGTCAGAACATGTCCATCCCTTTCTTTCGATCTTATGATCATATCATCCACATATACCTACTTCCTTATGCATCAAGTCACGCAATAAAGTAGTAGCCATCTTTAGTAAGTGACCATAGCATTTTTTAACTTGAATGGCATCACCGTGTAACAATATATTCCCTAAGGGGTAATAAAAGTAGCCTTCTCCATTTCTTCCTCTGTTTAACTTGGTTATAGCTAACATACCCATCCATAAAGGAGAGGAGAGCATGTCCAGTGGTATTATCAACCAAAATATCTATATGCAGCAAAGGAAAATCATCTGTTGCACTTACCTTATAAAATCCCTAAAATCTATGCATATTATCTCCTTTTCATCTTTCTTTAGAACTGACACTACGCTTGCTACTCATTGAGGGTATTATGTAACCTTAATGAAACCTATATCCAATTTTTTCTGGACTTCTTCCTTTGTCTTTAAGGCCCATTTTGGTTTCATCCTGCAGAGCTTTGTTTTAATGGTTTGGCTTCAACATAGAGTGGGATTTTATGCTCAACTATGTCCCTATCTATATAAGACCATGCAAATACATCAATGAATTCCTGTAGGAGTGAAATGAAGCTTTCCTGCTCCTCTGGAGTTAGTGATTTCCCTCTTTTAAGCTCTTGGGCCTATTTAGGAGTCCCTAAGTTAACCATGGTTGTGTCCTCAATCATAGATGTCTTATTTTCATGATCTTTCATTACTTTGATTAGATCTTTTGGAATTTTTTCTTCATTTTCAGTATTATTTTGAGGCAAAGCATTCTCAGGAAGGCGAATGACATAAGTCATAACCAAAAGAGTTCATCCTATTGAAATCAGAAATGAGTAGATCTAATGCATATTTTGGGGAAATCAGAAGAAGACTAACTCTTAGACTCTATCGTAGACTTTCTTAAGCTACGGCCTATAGTTATAGTGAACACGTTTCCTTCATCTTCAGTTGTCGAAGCCACTTGCTTGCAACCTTTTACGCCAACTTCGTGATGAATTTTACAGGGTTAAAACTACTATTGGACATTGCAAGGGACAGAACAGTAGTGAGGTCTTCTTATTTTCTATAATCCTGACTAAAGAGAATTCCAAAGATATTGCTTTTAGCTAGGTGGGTCCAATCTTGAGTGGATCGGTCACTTCATATTAGAGTACATGCTTCCTTATCTGATAGCTAGCGATCACTAAATATTTTCCATGTAGGTACCCAGATCCCCTTCTCTTTTATGTAGTGGGGTTCAGGGAAGCCATAAAAAGGAAAGTTGCAAGAGCAAGTAAGGCCTTACGGTGTAGAGCTTCTAGCATTCTTTTCCGGTGACAACTTTTTTAGCTTGTGCTTCCTTCCTCGTTTTAGATACTTCTTCAGGAATGGGCAGATGTCCCAATCCAAATTTGTAATCCTCCTTCTAAGTTAAGAGAAAATAGTCCGGCCTTGTATTCTTCTGCCGATAGCTGGCCCTGAGAAGTATCCTCATTTTTTAAGAATGACATTCACATTTAAGTTTATATAGGGATAGAAGTCAAAAAGAACTGGATCCTTCTTCAAGGTTATCATTGTTTCAAAATTATAAAGTTCCTCATAATTATGATTATGTCCTATTTCTAACACTGGTCCCTTGTTGGTGATAATAGCACATAAGTTGTCTTCTTCAACTGTGACCACCTATCTCTTTATCAGCATCTTCACTTTCTTGTTTGGGGTGGATGGGACTACTTGGTGTTCATGAGGCCATGGTTGCCCTAGGAGTAAGTTAAAGGTAGTTAGATTATCCAAATTTTAGAATTCCACATTCCTTCTGACATGGCCTATATTAATAAAGAGAAGGATGGTGCCCAAAACTAGTCTTTTTGGGTTATCATATGCCCTCAAATGAATTAAAGGCGTTGAGAGCTTACTAGCCTTGACTCCCAACCTTTTAGCAGTTCTCCTGGGGCAAACTTTCACAGCTAATGATTATCAACTAGGGTAAGTGGTATGTGCTTTTATATGCATGTTTTAGTAAGATATAAGGCATTGTTGTGCTCTATATCCCTTGATAGAAGGTCCTCATTACCAAAGGTTATGATGCCTATTCTGAGGGTAGTCGAGGCTATCATTTGCTTAAGTGTGGCTTCTGGAGACAAGTCAATCTTAGTCAACTCATTAATTGGGAGCTGCCTATGCTTTTGTGAAGTCACTATGAGCTATCAAATAATTACTTCTGCTTAACTTTCTTTAATTATTTTAGCACATGATCCTTTTCTTGGATTACCATCCCCATTTCTTTTTAATTGTAGGCCCTTTTTGGCTTGACGCCATCCAATTTTTGGGTTTGTACCTTGGTCTTTCCCTCCTCAAAAGTCATCTTCTTTATTTGTTCTGCAGAAGTTATCATCACTCGCCTCAGTAGGCCAGTAACCCACTTATGTCTCATATATATCCTCTTAATCACTTTCCTATAAGCCATGAACCTCTAGACATAGTGTGGGCATGCAAGCTTTTGGCTTCGGTCCATGAATGCTCCATGTGTACATGGATGGGTTCCATTCCTTCTCTTAACTGCCACTAATAGTAAAAATGCTTTCTTTAACTCTAAGTGGGTTTTGATCGGTGTTGGGCATTTGAGCTTCCTTAGGTAGAGGAAGCTATCCTAACTTAAACATTCCTTCTAGCTTGTTCTTGAAAGTTAAGCAGTTCTCGATCTCATGCTCCGAGCCCGATGATATTTGCAATATTTAGTTGGATCAAAAGATTTGGACTATCTAATAGCTTCAGTTTTTGACTTGACTTTAGGAAGATTGATCTTTCCTTTAGTTAGTAATCGTGCTAGAGCCTAAGTATAGGTGGTCCCTATATGGGTATACTCAGTTTAGCAATTTATTGCATACACTTCTTTAGAGATACTAGATTTCTTATCCTCATTCTGTTAGTTACCTTTCTAGTTGCTACCAGTTTGTGCAAGCGCTTCTCTAGGCAGTTCCTTTTCTACAAGTATACTTATATTCCTCAAATAGTGAAATTCTCCAGTAGCATGAACCACAGGTACTGCTTATATGTAAATTGGAGGTTCTCAATGAACAATCTTACTTAATTAGCTTCCAAAGGTCGATCCACCATGTGGGCAGCCTTCGCCCTCCATCTAGTAAGGTAGTTAGAAAAACCTTTCTTCTCTGCTTGCTTGATCAGATTTAAATCCCTAATTGTGATTAGAAGGTCAACATTAAGAACTCTCTACAAAGATCATCCCACTCCATACCCTTTTGCGGGTCAACAGCGATGTACCAGCTCATTACATCCTTGTCAAAGGTTTAAGGAAATATGATTTGGAAAATGTCCTTGTCAATTCCCTTAAACGTTATGGGACTAACAAAGTTTCTTACATGATGGGAGGGTTTTCAGTTCCATGGAATTTGTTCGATGGTGAAGTTTGGAGGCAGCTTCCATTTTAGGATTGAAGTGGATCCCATATAGTCATTAAAATAATTATTAAGCATTGAGGATTCTTTAAGAAGTTGCTCTATATAATCTACTTATGGATTGGTTTCAAGAGTGCACTTTTTCACTTCTTCCTTCTTCTTATTGCCTTGATCTCTCTTGTCATTATTTTTTCCCTCTTCATCATAAGGCTTCTCACTACCCTCTACTTAGTGTTCCTTAATAAGATTTTGAAGTATAGTGGCTATCATCCCCATCTTCTTTTCACTCTCACCCATTCCAATCTAGATATTTTCCATCATCTTTATAAGTTGAGCGATTTCATTATTTCCAACCATTGGAATTGGTGACGTATTAGACTTTTCTCGAGACATAAGTCTCCTGATTTGTATACTCTGCTCATATACCCTCTTGGTCTTCCTTACCCTAATTGATTAACTAGAATTGTTTAGAACTTACTCATCTTAATACTTTTTAAAAGAAATTAAAGACATAAGAACGAACTTTGCTAACTCATGAACTAAAACATAAACGATGAGGGCCTAGAAAACTGACATTATGTCGTGCATGCAAACTGAATTTGGATTGAGAGAAGCAACCTTGGCTGGAGCTCCCTGCCTAGATCCCGATTGAGTTCCTCATTAGGCCCTAAGGTGACTATTAACCCTCGTCCTAGACACAGGCTCATGCATACAAACTCCCTAGATTCTGGCCAGACTCCTACATACCTACCTTCTACTGATTCTCCCAAATGCAGTGTAGTATGTGAATTGTTCCCATCTCTTTTTTTTAAATTGAGACCCTATTATGACTCAAATAAGGGTAGAACCTTATTCGGATTTTTAAGTCAAGAGCGTTTAAAGCTCAACTGGCTCAAAAGCCATTTTTGGTCCTTAACCCGTTGTTACTAGACTTGACCTTTTTTTAACCTGGGCCTTCCTAAGACCAAAAGCATCAATATATAGTCTTTCAGAGTTTGAGGTAATTAGATTACACAGAAACACATTTATGCACATAAATGAATTCCATCCTAAGCTAAAGTTGTATGTGACAAGGAATTTAGGTGAGGTTTAGAATAGTCTTCGCACGATCTAAATGCTTCGTATGTCATCCATTGGGGTGTGTGGCAAGATTAGAATATTTTGGTTACTTCCCCGTATCATATGGACCAGGAAAGTGTGTCACAAGTTGGTGGAATAGCTGCATGCTCAGTTGAAAGTCTAATGGGCCCACTAAATTAACAAACTATTCTCCCAAGGGGTAACAGTAGGGTTTAACCTAGAGGGACCCTCAACCCAATACGGAAGCACCTTTTAATGCAAGAATGCTTAATGCAAGTGCAACTAAAAATAATTTCCCACATTGAATTTTAAATCTCGCCCTCTTTTATTTTTTTTAGAAAAAAGAAGTCCCCAATGAAGTCGATATTGTAAGGACCACACCCTAGGGTTCACCACTCAGATGCGGTTCCCAACGAATGGTTGGACTCGCTTGCTAGGCATTCGGATTCAAAACCAAATTTTGTTTTTTCTTTTTTAGGATTTTAGCAATAGCAGAATAAGTAGACTAGGTTAGGGTTCTAATCTAGGAAACCAGCCGGGTCCCTAGGCCAAAATCAGGTCTAACTCCCTAGTCTAATTACAGATAGTGTTAACTATCTGATCCAGAGAACTAGGCAAAAGCCCTGATCAAGGAACCCGGTTAGCTAGAACTGTGCGCAATCCCTGATCTAGATAGTGGCACTGCCATGGATCCCAAAACTGTTTAAATCCAATCCGAAAATAAAGATAAAAATAAAAATAAAAAAATACTAAAACTAATTAATAGAGTTGCCAACGAGTTTTAGGAGAAAGTTACAAGCCAAATTCACTTTTTGAAACGAGCGAAAACCAAAGGGCCACTAAAAGGACAATAGGTTCATAAGAACCACAAACTAAAGGAACAGTGAAAGAGATAATTAGCTAACTCCAAAAATGATTTCAAAAGGCCCCCAAATAATAATGCAAGGACCATCAGACTCTATGGACTCAAACTGAGGATCTAGATTCGTAGCGAAGGTATGATGTCATGATGGAGTGAATCACAACATCACTCGTAATCATTGATGGCCTCTACTAACCATATAGAAAACTAAAATCTAATTACACTTAAAATAGCAAGTATCCAACCTATTAGGATCAATTAATTCTACAACAGAAATAAAAATACAATGTCAGTTCAAAGAAATAAGCAATAATTCAAAATGTTACAATAGCTAGGGATGAAAACTAACTAAAAATTACATCTTTATCGAACCCAAAAGTAATCATATAAAGAAAAGGAAACTATAGAAAAAGAGTAAGGGGAAGACTCAGTTATGCCCTCAAAGTGACCCACTTGATTCATCTAGGAACCCAGCAAATTAAAAGAACACACCTTTAGGGATTAACCAATCTCGAACTCTCGATGCCTCTCAAGTTTTGGAGTATTTTCTATCAAATTCTCTCTCTAATTTTTCAACCTCTCTCTAGTGTTCTCTCTAGTTTTTCTCATCCTTCACTCAGATTTTTCATGGTGATTAGCCCTAGGCAGCAGCTTTATAATGCTCAAAATACATCGAATGAGCTAAGGAAAGCGATTATACTTCAACTCCTAGTAGATTCAATCTAGATAAGTCGAATATTCTGATCAAACCCTATCAAATGGAGTTTGATTCGATTAACGAGAAGCAAGACACGAGGGCTTGTCGGGCATAGAACCTGGTCAGGTTCCTGGTAGATAACTCTGCTGGGTTCTGAGTTAGGTCAAGTCCATTGAGCCCCATGCTCCCTTTTTTGTTTTTCTTCTCTTTTTTTCCTTTTTAACCTTGAATTGTTGGGTTATTGTATTGGGCCCCCAAATGCGTAAGCTAGGGTATATTTTCGTCATTCGGCATTTTATAAAATTAGATACGCCATTGTTAGAAGTCTACACATAGCGATTCATAATATAATGACTATAACCACAAGCATATCATCATAATCAGACACAATGAGCATGATACTTAGCAACTATGGTTATACACCAACACTTCAAGTCACATATACAACATGTGGAAGATGTATGCCGCGTGCATAATGACACTTATAAAACTTATGTAATCCCTCTACCCATACCTATGATTACACCCTGGTTAGCACCTATGTATGTAGGTTTTAAGCTCAACTTTGGAGTAAGAACTCCAAAGTGAGAAATTAGGGTCAAACTTAAAGCTCTGGTAACATTCTGCAATGCCCTGAAAATTTTAATCCAATTTTGTTCTAATCTTTAGCCTATTTAATGCATCAAAACAACCTAACTAAGCATCAGTGTCGTATTTCATTATGAAATACAAGGCAAAAAGTAGGTGTAACACCCTGGCCCCTCCCTAAATTGCAGACAGTTACCAGGAATGGTTTCAAGGATCATTGACTGGTCCCACAAACCACCACAAGCCTTTCCCACATGTTTCATCTTTGCTCACATGCTGCCTGGGAAACATCCCAGGAGGTCACCCATCATAAGATTTCTTCATACCAAGTATGCTTAATAGTGGAATTCTTAAGAGTGAACTCTCCGAAACGGAAGGTGCATATTTGGTGATATAAGTAGTCGCTTCAAAACCTATTAAGCCACACGCGGGTTGTTATAATCACCCCTACTGGGAGAGCATAACATCGCTATTGAGCCTTGCAAACCGACTAACTTATGCGTCCTCTTGACCCCATCCTAGTATCTTTGCCCCACTAAGGGACTACCCAAGGCTCTCCCGTTGACTGGTGCAAGTCACGATCACGGGTTAGCTTTGATACCATTTGTAATTGCCTCAATCCCTCCTAGGCTGTGAGCAATTACTAGGAACAGCTTTAAGGATTGTTAACTGGCCCTACGAATCACTACAAGCCCTTTTGGGCATACTTTGTCTTTGCTGAACATGTTGCCTAAGAAACTTCCCATGAGGTCACCCATCATAAGATTTCTCCATAGCAAGTACGCTTAATTGTAGAGTTCTTATGAGTGAGTTCCCTGAAAAGAAAGGTGCACCTTTGATGATATAAGTAGTCACTTCGAATCCTTTCAAGCCACACTTGGGGTGTTACAGTAGGTTCATTAAAATAATGGAGTCAAGAACCAAGTCAACGGTTTTCAGAATGTCAAATGGTCTAAAGTTCAAAGTTAGTTAAACTATAAAGTCTAACATTTATTCCTTACCAAAGAAAAAATTAACTTGAACTTCTATTTTGATCTCACTCATATCCAGTCACCATGCAGCATATCAGTTCCTAGAAACAAACATTTTGAACAGTGAAATGGAGCTCAATGATGTCTATTCCTAATAGTAAAGTACAATTTAAATTGATTTGAAATATTGGAGGGTGAGATGGAAATAACTCAAACACTTAGAAATAAATTAGCTCCTAACCACTTCAAACCCTTTAAAACTGTTATTTTCTTATTTTCCAACAAACATGCCCATTAACAAGATTCATATTTTGGTAAGCAACCCCACCAAAGGGTCTTATGGTCTTTCGCCGACAACCTCTTGGGTTACTAGAACCTATGACTTGGCATATGTTCATCTACCATGGCACATACTTACACAACCACAGGCTATGACCTTGGGCCTTTATCTCGGAACACATCCTCCTGTGAACTTACCTTAGGCTTACACTTTAGGATTTAGTATTTTACAAGCAGGCTTATTCGGCCCCTAGTAAGCCCAACCATCTTAGTTAAAATTCTATTAACTTCACAAATCACTTTTAAACACGAACTACTTAAGTATCAATATTTATTCACAACACCAAATTGCACATTCATAAACTCATAATAAATCACATGTCACAGTTCAAGTTTTACACATAAGGTGCCCTTCGCATAGACCACATAATAATTTGCAAAGATCCAAAACACTTTTTAAAAGGGCATCCAAGGGGAGCTACGATATAGACATTATCTCAATGAGACATAACAATTAGCTTGAGTTCGATCCTAAATTGTTAGTCCTAAATGATAACATAATATATCACGATAAGGGTCAAAGGGAGATTTTACAACATAAAACCAGGATTTTTCAACCCAAAAGCCTAGCAAGCCACGAAGGTCACATTCGATAGCTGATATCCTAAATATTTATTTTCAAGCACCTAGAAAAAAATTTTTAGTGATCATTTACCAATGAAAGGCTACCATTAACGGTTTAAGAGTAGTTTCAAGTCAATTTCTGATCTAACTTGCAAAGGCTGTAACTTCACTTAGAAATATCGAATTAGGATTGTAAGTATAATTTGAAAAGCTATTCATGTCTACTATAACTCTTACTTTATGAGTAATCACGAATAACAATTGTAACTCCATAGTGAGCCATTTTTATAAGGGAATTGAAATGCATAGAAAGAGATAAACTTAGTGATCACTTTTTATGAGCATAGTTTAATTTTACGTACCAAAGATTGAATACTATTCAGGTAGTCAAGGAGCATCAAAGAGAAACATGATTCTAAAAGCAACAAATATAAAAAAGAACCAATCGAAGTATTATCTTTGGCTTATAGGCCCCATAATCTGCCTCCATCCAAGTAGAGCGGTGAACTAATGTACACTTGATTCCTTCCTCCCAAGTATGTTAGGGTGGGATGAAAGCTAGTCCACTTGAATAAGTTTGAGTGAAAATTAGGTAGAATTTTCCAACTTGAAAATATTTTGTCTTATGAATAGGAAGGGAGAAAATGTGTAGGGACAAAGAGCGACAGTTTTTCCTAGGCAGTGGATGTTGGTGAATGACAAAAAACATAGAGTTTCCTTTACGTGTAGAATGGTACTGAATGACAAGGAGAGGCTTCTATTTTATAGTGGATGAAATAGACTAGGCTAAGAAATAAATCAAGACATTTTTGTAAGTAAAAATCAAATAAAAATATAAAAAATACAAATCAAATTGATTTCAAAAATAAATTAATTTATTAATCAAAGTCAATTTTATCCTCATTTAAAGGCTGATAATGAAGCAATTTTACCCAAATTTGAAGGTCGGCTAGGTGTTTAATTGAGGATTCCATGCAAAGCATGCATTAATCCATGCAGTGGATGCCAAGGAAGGCGTAGCAGCAGGCGAATAGGCCTTGAAGCAACGTTTACGGCCTATATAATGTCGCTAGGCTGGTTGACTTGTGTTTGTGCCAAAAATACGATATTTTTACAATACCTTTATACTCAGTTTATGCGCAAAATAATTATTATTTTTAGATTTTTATTTGATTTGATTTTGTTTTGTACGTGTTAAATAAATCGGGAAAAAAAAACACGAAAAAAGATTAAGAAATACTGAAAATAAAGAAATTGACCCCAAAACCTCCATTTGGCCCACTCTCTCATGACCGAAAAGTAGAAAAAAATCAAAACAAAAATAAGATAAATCCTAAATCCTAACCATCCCCCTGCCATGCGCGTAGCACGTGCCCCTTACCCCTTCCCTTCTTAATTACTTCACTCTCTCTGTCCGCCTAGGTACCACGACACCCCCCTCTTCTCTTCCTTCTTCTTCGACTCCACTCCATAACAACATCTTCATCTCCATCTCCAACTCACCATTTGCACTTGCCTCTACTCATGTCCACCATCACCACAATCATCCTCATCCACTTCACAATCTTCATCCGCTAGTGCATCATCATCAGTGCCGTCCACATCAGGTGCGATTGAAGGGCAAGATCGACAAGGGTTCAAGTATAAAGGAAGGTTGTGCCGAAGCAAGGAGGTAATGGAGGTTTTTTAGGTTTTATTTAGGATTTTGAGGGTTTAAGTATCAATAGCTTTAGAGTATATTTTAGGTTTTAGGTTTATTCATTCCCTTTTGATTCTCAAATCCATTCTTTAATCTTCAAGTTTCATGTAGTTAATGTTTGATTTCATTAATTTGGAGTGCAATTCATGGTTTGAATCTGATAGAGTATTAATTTTGGGCATTTGAGTTTGATTAGTTTTGAATTTTCCCTCTCCCTGTTTTGGTACTGTTTGAAGTCATTTTATGGTGTTTCTGCCATTTCTGATGAGATTTGAGGCATGATTTTGATGTGGAGAGCCCTATAGTCATCCGGCTGTCGTTTTAATTCAATTTCGAGTCAAAAATTGTGCCTTGGTTTATCCTGATACTCTGCCCCATTTTTTTGGGCTGCTTTGCTTGTAATTTCTATTTGTGACTTGGTCAAAGAGTGCGGGCTGAGTTCATGGACATTGAAGCCCTTGTCCTTCGTCTCCCCCTCCCTTACTGAGCTTACTCAGCTTACTTGTTCTGACTGTGTCTGGGATTGTGCTCTCAGTCTTACTTCTGGTTTTTGGTCTTCATTCACATTTCTAGTTAAATTAGGAGTAGTTTAATACTTTAAATACATAGCTTTATCTTTTCTAGATATTACAAGGACTAGATTAGTGTTTGATCACCTGAAAAATGTTAGCAAAGTGAATCGTTTGCTTTAAGTATTTAGGCAGCTGATCAAAATAATGACTCCTCTCCACTTAGGTTGATTTTGATGGATTATTATGCTTAAATTTTAATTGCAATTGCTAGTTATAGTTTATTTTAGTAAACTTTATTTGTTACCCGTTTAAGTTTTATGGATTCAGTTATATGATAGTATAGATTACTTTAGTGACCTTAATCACATCCAACGTCCTTGTGGAGACTACCCTCAAGTACTACAATGATAGTCATATACTTGTGACGTTATTTTACATTCAAAATACTCGTACAAGTTTTTGGCACTATTGCCGGGGACGACGGCATGAGATTAGGTCGCATTTTTCTTTTTCTTAGCTACTTTCTTACTGGTTGCATAGCTCTCATTTTACTTTGCTTATTTTGTTATCAGTAGTGACTTAATTTAGTTCATTTCTTGAAAAATCTAAAAATCCAAAAAAATTAGAAAAGTTAAAGATTGAAAAAAAGGTGAAAAACTTGAAAACCCCTAAAAACAATTGAAAAACTTTAAAAACTTCAAAAATAAATGACAAGTTTTTATTTCCCTCAATATGAGCATGAAATATTTTGGTGATATTTGAGTAGATTGAATGAATTTCGTACTCAATGTGCCGATCATTATTTTAAGAAATGGAAAATTTGTCAAGTGATCTTTAAGGGTCTTAATGATGAATATCAGGGTCATATTGAGACTATGTATCCTGAGGGTTTGGGATGTTTATTGACTACGACTCCTGATGAAATTTGGGATTTCTTTAGTATTTAGCTTATGACACGTGGGAGCATGACAATGCTAGAAATACCTTTAGTCACCCCTTTCCCGACCCTTATATGATGCATGCCACATCATTAGATGAGAGTTAGTTTGGGCGTATATCTTATGAGTATTCTCATGCTCCATGTGTTCCTATTTTATATGATTATTGTGATTCCTTTGATCATGATGTTGATGCTTGTCCATTACTTGGTAGAGCACACAGATTAGAGGCATTGGCTGCATTTAATAAGGATATTTACCTGCAGAGTTTACTCAAGACTGACCTTAGGTCTTGCAACGACCATGATGTTAGGAGTGAGACATTGATTCCTTTAGGGCATGATTGTTATGATGATACACCTTCTGATGACCTAGAGGAAGTGAGTGATTCCTTATCTACTTTAGCAGTCGCACCCTCCATGGAGTTTAGCATAGTTAGTGACCACCTTGAGGGTAGTCTGATTGTTCATGTCTCTTCCTTTGACTCCTTTAGGAGAGCTCAAGGAGAGAAATAGTTTTGAGACTGATGCTAGTTCTGATAGTCAATGTGGTATATTAGTTGAGTCAGATGATACTTTTTCTGAGGAGCATTCTTTTGATGAGCCTTTTGACATGGAGCTTAGTGAAGTTTTACCTCACATGGAGTTTGATGATCCCATTTCTGATGAGTCTTTCCCTGACTTAGCTCCCACCCCTCCCATTTCACCTCTTTCTTCTCCCCTCCTTATTTTTCTTCCTCCTTTAGACCCTCTCGAGTCTACTTAGAGTCTGAGACTTCTATACTTGACAGTCCTTGTTTAGATCATATTCTTGGTGATAGTGACTTAGATAGACTCAAGGATCACTTTGAGGAGAAGGTTAGGCAGTCCTCTAAGCTTTGATTGTCATGTTTTATTTAATTAGCCTTGCCTTGGTCCTTTCCCCTCCCCTTTTAGAGATGTTGGACTTCATTTTGATCATTTTGATCACTCTCGATGGCATATGCATTCATATAATCATATCATTGTTCGGCCCATGACTTGTGCGTCTGAGTTTACATATACACATCTCTCTTTTGATTGGGCTGAGAGCTTTGATAAGCTCAACAGAGGCTTGACTTACATTCCTTTTATGCAATCTATTTGGGCTCCACCTCCTGTTTCTAACTATTTCTATTTCTATGAGGATCGTACCTGCATGTTTGACAAACTGTTTCAAGCTTTGGTTGGTTTTGATAAGTAGTAGCTTGTGAGTTGAGATGGAGCGGTTGATGCTCCATGGTCCTCCTCGACGTCATATGAGTGAGGCATTAGTTTGGGTACAATTTGTACCCAACTTGGTATGATCATTCCACCCCCTCCCTATTCTCCTTTTTTGTTTCTTTTCTTTCTTTTTGTACATAGTTGTGGATATTTAGGAGTATGCTTGTGTAGGTGATCAATCTTGAGGAGAAATTCCGAATTTGTTGAGCTGAGTTGGCTATGATCACCCTTGGTTGTGTATGGTGTATTTTGTTTCATGATAATTGTTAGTTGTGAATATCTAGGATCGTGAATAGCTGTGGATAATAGGATTGTTTTTTGTGTTTGTTTGAGTTGTGTGTTTTGTTTCCTTGATTTTGTGAGTTTTGTTTTTCTTTGACTTTGTTTTTGTTCAATATTATGGTTTTGTTTTAGTTATGTGTGTTTTATTTTCTTTTTGGTGTTTTAGCAGTTTTGTTTTTGCTTTCTTTTCTTTTGAGTTATATTTTGTTTCCGGTGTACTTTTCTTTATTCTCTTATTTGGTGGTTCCTTGTTTATGTTGGGTATTTTTGTTTTTTTAGGATGTTTTAGCTGCGTTTTGTGTATTGGTGGTGTTTTTGTAAATAGGTGATTAGTGCTTCCATTTTGTTCTATTGATTTACTATTTTGTTTTTCTTTTATGTCCTGTTTTGTTTAAGGTTTCTTTTTGTTTAGTTATGTATTTAGTAGGCCCTTGATCTTGTTTTGTTTTCATTTTGGTGTATGTGTGTTTTGGTCTTGTTTTGGTTTTGTTTTGGTTTTGGTTTTATTTCGTTTTAGAGTTGGTTTTGTTTTTGCTTTCTTGTGTGATTTTAATTTTGGGTGATTTAGCTTTTGGTTTTGTTTTTGATTGTCGTCATGTCCTAGTTTGTATATACTTGTGGATTTATGTCGGTTTTTACGGTTGTATAGCTTATGTGTTGCTTTTTGGCGCCTTAATTCCCACAATGAGGATATTGTGAAATTTGGTGTCGGAGTGAGGTGCCTATTCATACATATTTTTCGAAAATGTTCAAAAAATCAAAAAAAATTCTTTTTCTTTTGGGATTTGTGTGGTTTCTTAGGTAATTATGATCCCATGTCCTAAGTTATTGAGTTATATGTAAATAGAGTTTGCATGATGAGATGTCTGGTTGAGGACGTAGATTCGATTTTTTCATAATAACCCCATCTCGTATGTATGATTTTTTGCTACATTGCTCACTTTATCATCAATTCTTAGGGTCATATTGTTAAGTTGACATGTGAACTATTTATTTGTCGAAATTGCCTTTTGAGCTCTTTGAAAAATGAAAAAAAAAGGAAAAAAGTCTAAAAGTACATAAAAACCCGGGCACTAATGTTCAAAGCCACTATCTTTATTTCATATCTTTAATTGGCTTGAATATGTGCTATTTTATTTGATTACACATCTATTTGGGCAATGAAATAAGTGCTTTGCACAATCGAATAAAACCCCATTTTAGGGAAGACCCGAATATTTGTAAGTCAAGCGTGTTTAGGGTGTGTGTATTATTATTCTTGAAAAAAAAAGAAGGAAAAAAGGGAGCAAATAAGGCAATTAGGCAAGAAAACGAGGATTGTATCGATGTTAACAATTTGATTCATAAGGATTGATATACATTTGCACATGCACTAAGGTGTACATATTGTTGCATATTGTGTGTGCGGTGAAAAATCAGAGTTAGGATGCTTGCTTTAACTTAATTATCTCTTGATTGTTTATTCTATTTGTATATACTTTTGTGACTTGGTTATTAGGGTAATACAATTGCCTAAGTTATGCACATGATTTCCCCATTACTTGTATATATGTTCATGTTTTAAAAAACCAAAAAGATTTTCTTTTGTTTTTGAAATAATTTTTGTGAAAATTTATCTCGAAAACCCTCACGAGATCTCACTTGTCTACTTAGGAAACCGATGAATTTAAAGGGCTTGTTGCATATGTTAAATGCAACCATAATTCCTACGAAAGTGAGTTAGGATTTTCTTTTTCCTATTTTCTGCTTCTTTTTAGGTAGTTTAGTTGTTTTACTCGAATACGGGCAAAATCTTGGTGTGGGGGTATTTGTTTGTGCCAAAAATAAGATATTTTTACAATACCTTTATAACCGATTTATACTCAAAATAATTATTATTTTTAGATTTTTATTTGATTTGATTTGTTTTTGTAGGTGTTGAATAAATCAAGAAAAAAAAACCATGAAAAGGATGAAGAAATGCTGAAAATGAAGAAATTGGCACTACACCTCCATTTGGCCCACTTTCTCATGACCCAAAAGCAGAAAAAAATCAAAACAAAAATAAAATAAATCCTAAATCCTACCCATTCCCCCCAAGCATGCGACACATGCCCTTTACCCCTCCCTTTCTTACTTTAGTCTCTCTCTTGGCCCAGGTAGCCCGACACCCCCTCTTCTCTTTCTTCTTCTTCGACTCCACACCATAACAACATCTTCATCTCCATCTCCAACTCACCACCTACAGTCGCATCTACTTGCATCCACGATCACCACAATCTTCCTCATCCACTTCACTATCTTCCTTCGCCAGCGCGTCACACCAGCACCGTCTGCATCAGATGCGATTGAAGGGCAAGATCGACAAGGGTTCGAGTATAAAGGAAGGTTGCAGTGAAGCAAGGAGGTAATGAAGGTTTTTTAGGTTTTATTTAGGATTTTGAGGGTTTAATTCTCAGTAGCTTTAGAGTATATTTTAGGTTTTAGGTTTTAGGTTTAAGCTTTCGTTCCATTTTGATGTTTAGATCCGTTCTGTAATCTTCAAGTTTCATGTAGTTAATGTTTGATTTCGTTAATTTGGAGTGTAATTCATGGTTTGAATCTGATAGAGCATTAATTTTGGGCATTTGAGTTTGATTAGTTTCAAATTTCCCCTCCCCCTATTTCGGTACTGTTTGAAGCCATTTTAATGGCGTTTCTGCCATTTCTGATGAGATTAGATGCATGATTTTGAGGTGGAGAGCCCTGTTGTCATCTTGTTGTCGTTTGGATTTAATTTCGAGTTAAAAATTGTGCCTTGGTTTTCCCTGATACTTTGCCCTGTTTTTTCGATTTGCTCTGCTTTCAATTTCTGTTTTTGATTTGGTCAAAGAGTGCGGGTTGAGGTCATGGACAATGAAGCCTTTGTCCTTCTTCTCCCCTCCCTTGCTCAGCTTATCCAGCTTACTTGTTCTCATTCTTACTTCTAGTTTTTGGTCTTCATTCATATTTCTAGTTAAATTAGGAGTAGTTTAATACTTTTAATACATAGCTTTATCCTGTCTAGATATTATAAGGATTGGATTGGTGTTTGATTGCTTGAAAAATGTTAGCAAAGTGGATCTAATTTGGTTTACTTTGAGTATGTAGGCATTTGATTTGGCATTGTGAATTAAAAAAAAAATGATTCCTTTCCACTTAGGTTGACTTTGATGGATTATTATGCTTAAATTTTAATTGCAGTTGCCTAGTTATAGTTTATTTTAGTAAACTTCATTGGTTACTCATATAAGTGCCATTGATTCAGTTACATGATGGTATAGATTACTTCAGTGGCCTTAATCTCATCTGACACCCTTGTAGAGACGACCCTCAAGTACTATGATGATAGTCGTATGCTTGCGGTTTTATTTTACATTCAAAATTAATGTACAATGTGGTAGGGCCAACTTGTTCAGACAATAACTTTCTCTTCTGATATCCAATCAGTGCAATTCTATTTTTTTCAAAGCTTGTTGAGTCTAGTTTTTAATAGATCAAGTTTCGTGAATTTTTCGAAAGTTTAAAAAGAGTGATGGGCTAAACCGTGAAGAGATGTCGTATCTGCAGATGATTCACTATCCAAACCATAACTTTTCCAATGCTAATTAGAATTAAGCTTATAATATATTGTTGGAAAATTCTATTAATGTAGAATCAATTCATATAGGTTAAAATATGCTTTGCTCCCAGTCCAGGACTGAAATTATGGTGCAAATAATAAGAAGGTACTAATAGCATGATTATGGGCCTAGCTATAACCATTAGGGCTGCAAAATTTAACTTTAGGCCTCGGCGACATTTGTGATCATGTCTTCACGTCACCCCAATTGGACGAAGCATATATTTTGATATCAATGATTAAATAGATGGTTGATTAGTGCGAGGCTGTGCGTCATCCTACTAGTCTTGCTCCTACCATGTCAGACTTGAGGTCACAAGTTCAAGCCCCTATGCCTGCAAATTTGTCTAAATCAAGTTTTTTGCCTTTCTTCAAAATTATTTTGACTATTTTAGGTTTTCTAATGCTTTTAAAAACTTTTTAAGAACTTTAAAGAAATATTTTTATTTACGGACTAGCCGTTAGAAATTCAAATATGATGCTGCTTCACCCTTAGTAGGTTAGGTAACTACCATCAGCGGGCGACATGATTTGGGTCAAAAGACTCACTAGATAAATACTTGATTTAAAAACAACTTGACACAAAGACAGCACTTAGCATTTATTCAAAGCAAATATCTACATGAGGTTTGATCCTAAATCTATGCACAAGAGGGCATTTAGTAGAGCTAAAAGTCATAATGCCCTGGTGGGACAGAGTAGACTCTTTTTATCTTCGAAGCGGTGCACTTTAAAGGGTCGCCACGACCAAATGGAAAAGGCATGCTTCGGGGCAAATGGACAAAGCTAGGGATGTTCTTTACTAGGGGGATGGATAAGCTTTGAGATTTAGCATACTCGAGCACTTGATGCATTGATGCCTATATGATACCATTTTTGCATTGGGAAATCAAAAGTCTTAATTTCATTCAATTCCTTTAAGTCTCACCCACTTACTGACATATTATATTGTGGAATCACCACTAAAAGTTCCCTCCTAGTGGTGATGGTCCTGTGATGGCTGGCCCAAACTTACCTAAGGCTTAACTGGCCTTTTCCTGTGGACTGCCCTCTTTCAAGGGGATGTAATAAATTTGGCTCTCTTAAAGTGTTGATTCTTCAGAGTTATGTGGTAAACTGGATTGGAGATTTAGTTTTAAAGTTGCCAACATATTTTAAGGGAAATGTAGAAACCCACAATTCTATTTTATTTTTTAAAAAAAAACTTAATTCCTCCTTTCAACCAAATTCATAAACGAATGGACGACCGATGGACATAGGATTCAATTTTCAAGAAGAGAAAAGGGTTTTTTCTATAGGTTATTATCCCAAACATCCCAAATGGGGATCATTGAAAAATGATTCCATGGCTACGAACCATAATAATGGGTCCTGTGACCAAGTTACGATCTAATGGATGGAGACTATCAGATTGCCCAATTCAAAGTGACTTGTACTAGAAATGAATATATTAAACTCTAGATTTTTTGGTTAAATGCAAAAGATATTTTTCATGAATTTGTTGTTTTATTAGTGAAGCAATCAACAAGAGAAAAATTTGTTGTGACACTCATTATTAGCAAGTCATATTATAAGAGAATAAAAATACATGAAAGTGGTAAATTTTTGATCACTTTGTCAAGGACATAGTTTTATTGACGTTTTGAAAGAAATAAACAAATCAAAGAATCATGGGGGATCAAAGAAAAATATAATTACAAATAAGAAGAACAATAGAATGCAATGAAAAGTAAGCAGTTAATTTTCTTCAATTTTTAACTCTTAGGACCTACTTCAAATTTGAGCAGTTAGCAAAGCAATGATCCTTAATTTCCTTTCTCCCAAGTGCATTAGGGTAGCATGAAAGTTGGTCCAATTGAATAAGTTTGAGTGAGTATCTGGGTAGAGTTTTTCTACTTCAAAATGTTTTTATGAAGTGGAAGAGGAAGAGAATGCCTAAGAAGAAAGAGAGGCTTTCTCCTAGGTGGTGAATGGTGTAGACTGAAAGGTGTAGAGTTTACTCCAGCGAGAGATGGTGTTCCATAAGGAACAGAGACTCCCTTTTTATCATGAATCAAGTAGATTAAGCTAAGAAATGAAACAAAATGTTTTTGTAAGTTAAAAATAAATAAACTAAAAAACAAAATAAAAGTCAAATTATTTCAAAAATCAATTAATCTATTAATCAAATCTAGTTTTATCCTAATTTGAAGGTTAATTAGGCAATTGATTGAGGCGTCGATGGAAAATCTATGTAAATTCATAATGAAGACAAGGTAAGCCTAGCGATAGGTAGACATGCCAGGCAGTAGCCGCTAGGACCTAATGACAGCCGTTGGGGCCTGTACCATGTCACTAGTCTAGTCAGCACGGTAGAATTAATTATTTTAGGCCACAACTCTCTCATTCAATGTCCAATCAATGTGATTATTTTTTTGTTTGAAGGTTTGTTATGTCGAGTTTCCAGTGGGTTGAGCTTCATGTATTTGGCATAAGTATGTAAAGACTTATAGGTCAAACAGTGAAGAGGTGTTAGTTTTTGCGCATGGCTCACTATCCGACTCATAACTTTTTTGTTACTAATCAAAATTGAGCTTACTATATATTGTTGGAAAGTTATATCAACGAGGAATCAATTCATGCAGACTTAATTTTTGGCCCTAACATGAGACTATAAATAAGATTCAAATCATGACAAAACACTATAGGCATGATTATGGGCGTGGTTGCAGCCATTGGGCCTTGGTTGCAATTGTAATCATGTCGCCACTTTGCACTTTGGACTAAGCCTATATTTTGATAACAATGATTAAATTGATTATTTTGAAGTAGATGAGTGTGAGACAATGTGCCACCCCACTAGTCCTACTCATATTGTGTCACGCTTTATGTTTCAGGTTCAAGACACCATGCCTACAAATTAGTCTAAAAT
Source organism: Carnegiea gigantea (assembly GCA_029747015.1). Classification (NCBI taxonomy): domain Eukaryota; kingdom Viridiplantae; phylum Streptophyta; class Magnoliopsida; order Caryophyllales; family Cactaceae; genus Carnegiea; species Carnegiea gigantea. The sequence goes on along the minus strand of JAKOGI010000164.1, from coordinate 54,580 downwards.
CAATTTTTTTTTTTTTGCCTTTTTAAAACTTTTTTGGAAACTATTGGGTTCCAAATGCTTTTTAAAGCCTTTTTGGAAACTTTTCTCGAAAGAAAGTTCCCCCCAGGAATTCAAGTATAATCTTGTTTCACAGTCCGTAAGTTAGGTAGTTATCATCACTGGCAATAATGTATAGAACATGCAAACGTATGCTCAGTTTAAAATCTCGAGGGTGCCAACTTGGTGCTTACATTATGCAAGAATCAGTGAGTCTTCCAATGATTTCAAATTGGTTGGGTGTGCATGATAGGGTCGCTCATAAGCAAGCTAAAGAGGCATTAAATGACAAAGATTATGGTAGAGTGAATGTTGGTATTGTAAGAAACATATGTGAGTGATTCATTGCTTTACTTGCTTTGAATTATATTCCTAGATTTAGCATTGTATGATGTCAAATTGAAACTTTTTATGTTAATGAATTTTTTTTGTTAAGGTGTAGAAGATGTATATGAGGTGAGTGATGATGATGATGTTCAAGAGGTGGATGGTGCAAATCCTAGCTCAACATTTGGGGCCTCAGATGATGTTGTAACGCCTCAAAAAAGTACATGAATCATTACTTGCATTCACTTCCTTAAGTTCACCAATTAGAGATAATAACCCAATGAACGGGGCGTTACCGCCATCCAAAAAGGACAAGGCTTCCCTTACATATATGCAAACTTAGCCATAAAACCAAAGTTTACCCTCAAAAGGGCATTCACGCCATCACAACCATTCAAACCATTTAGTTATATATAGAAACGGTTCTAACATCCCAATCATCTTCAAGGATTACACCAAAATACATAATTCAGTTCAAATATACAGTTTCAACACCAAAATACAACACAATATGATATGATAGTATCTCAGCACTTATACACCGCCAGTCACATGAACAGTCCTGGCTCACTTATCACCTTCAGCCGTTCTGCCTGCCTGAGGGCGGTTCACTGAACACTTTCCTAAAACAAAATATGAAAACATTTCGAACTGTGAGTCAAAGCTCAGTACATACATTCCTGTAATGTTAAAAATTCACTGAAAATTTATTTGGGCCCCGCTTTGCAATTTATTTTAATTTTAAAACAGGGAATGAGAAGCATATAAAACTGAATTACCAATTATTATCTGTTAGTGCACCCCTAAGTAACTGTTATGATCTGTGAATAGGGGTACACCTGCCAAGCCGATCGGGGGATCTAGCCTAAAGCCGCGCGGGTAATTGGAGGGCAATGCCCTATAACGGATAACTGATGGGGTCACTAATTATGTGATAAAGCACTGATTAAATAGATTCATTGATGTACTTACCAAAACATTACGATTTCGATAAATACGTGCTGATTTCTAAAGACACAGGCAATGAATGTACCTGGAAGTTTTAAAGGCAAGTTCACGGAATAATAAGATGCACAAAAGTGGAGAGAATGAAAGCCTAGGCCTTGATGCTATTCAAAAGATCATTATAGGTACATGAGGTCAGAAACGAGCTTGTTCTTATGAATGATGCCTTTAACTAAAACTGGCTTATGAAGAACCTTTACAAACCAATTAATAGATTAAACTAACATGAAGAAACTATATAAACCATAAAAATGTGATTTAAGGCACGGTAGCAAGTTGAGAGCAAAAGGGCTTATAAAAGAGTGTACAGAAAGAATAATTTACAACTTATACTCACGACCTCAAAATGAGACCTAAGATCCCAATATGAAAATCTTAGGAAGTCCTCTAATACTTTCATTAAGTACACATAATATGATTCCCACGATAGGGTTCCTAAAATGGGGCTAGAACACCAACATGTCAGTTTTTTAGTTCATCCTGCATAGATCCACTAAAATGACCTTAACTTTTTCCACAGACCTTGGATTAATGCAATTCAAGAGTCATTTTAAAGCTAACACACTGACCTATCTACCCACCAAAAATCATAATTTTTGGCTGAGCCAATCATTACCAGTTTCATCTCAAATGTTGTCCTATTTTTTTGGAAATTTCAGCCTCACTGTTTGAGTTTGTTCCCTCACTTTTTACACAAATCCTCAACTTAGACCATTCCTTAAAAGCATGTAAACACACTTTGGTCCATCCCAACAACATACAAAAATACTACACTCAATTTCACTTCATATTCATATCAGTAATAGCCCGACCCTAACTCATATTTATTTATTTAATTAAGCCATGTTATTCATTTTTCACATTTATTTATCTCATTGAATCATCCCAGTTGGAAAAAATTCATTTCGGGCCCCACTTTGCAATTCGAGCTTCATTTACTAGACAATTTCGAGGAAAATTGATAGTAGGCTTCGATATTTATGATTTAAAAGATTAAATTATTTTTCATGATATTACATTTTAATCCCGGGCTTCCCAAAAAAAATAATAATAATAAATCAAACGCGCTCGATTTCAGTTCTTTTCCAAACCCGAGCTCACTTAGGCCCAATTCCAGCCCAACAAGTTTCTAATTCATTTGTTTAGCTAATTACCATGATTAACTGCTAATGATAATGAGCAAAGATATTTTTTTTGGGAGGGAAATTTTTAGCCAAGTATTTAAGGTCATTTTGCACCAAGTATTTACACCAAGTGGCAAAACATCAAAGCTCTCCTTTCTCTCTCTTCCTCTCAACCTCCATGGCAGCCACCACCAGCCCTCTTTTGGGTGTTTTTCGGCCTCTTTCCAACCACTCCCCGGCAAGAATTTCAATCCCCAAACAACCTCGCTCCATTGGCTACCATTTTCCATCCTTAAAACCACCAAATATCATCTTCATCTCCACTTATTTCAGGCTCAAAGTAAGTGACTTCAATCTTGTTCTTTGAATTTTTGGTTTTTGCTTCTTGTTTTGGTTATTTTGATGATGGATCATATTGTTTTTATTGAATTAAGAATCATCTTGGTGATGGATCATGGTAGAGTTGAAGCTAGGGTTAGGATTTTATCTTAATCATGCAAGCTTCATGTTCAAGTGTTAAATTTTGATTGTTTTAAATGAGATTTTGTGATCTTTGGCATTGGTAATGAATATCAAGATGTTATTGCTGATTTCAATAAGTTAAAGAGTGATTTTAATGGGTAATTATGTCAAGAAAAGCTTGCAAATAAGTGTTGTTGTGCTATAAATGGACCCAAAATAGGGGTGACTTTGGGAATAAACTGGTATTTCGTGGGACATGGGAAAATTATGATTTTTGGTGTGAAGATACCTCTATGAGTTAGCTTAAAATAGGCTTTGGAATTACTCAATTTCGAGTTGTGTGGACAAAGTTATGACCAATTTACTCAAGACTGTGCAGAATACATTGAAACTGAAAATTGAACTGGAACAGTGACTTTACAAGAAAACTGGTATTGATTGGGTCACTAAAAAAATGGGATTTTTGGTTTGTGGATAGATCAATGAGTTATCTTTCAAATTCCTTTTGAATCGCGTTAATCCGAGTTCTGTGGAAAAAGTTATAGTCATTTTGCTACGACTGCGCAGATTGAACTGAAACTGTGTACGTCTGTGTTCTACTCTAATTTTAGGAATCTTACTATATGAATCATGCTTGTGCCCTAAATGAAAGTTTTAGTGGACATTGTGAGCTTTTCATATTGGGGTCTTACATCTCATTTGGAGGTCGGAAGTGAAAGATATGGATTTTCTAATGCAGACTATCAAGCGGTAACATGAGTGAATATAGAACTTTGTGATATTTGGAAATATTTTCAGAAGTTACTATGTAATTATGGGTATTGCAAGGAAATTGCAAAGTGTAGTGAGTTCAACAAGTTTAATTATATACAGAAGCTTGCTTGGGTTGAAAACAAAACTGAGTTAAATAAGTATGAAACTGAAATTTTAGAAGTGAGCAGAGTAATAACTCAAAATCAGTGTTCTTCGGACCAAGTTAGGGTGTTATATGAACTTTTATGAACCTCACAATATCCCTTATGGCATAAACCATTTGTCACCCATTTTAGAAGCATTAACCATTCTATTATCTATTTCAGAAGTATCACACTTTCCATTATCCATTTCAGAAATATCAGAAACCCATATTTCATTTATATCAATTAAAATCTTTTCATTATCACCTCAATCATTTCCATTTGACCTATTTTGCTTCAATTTATTATATTTCAAGTTCAATAACCCTAACTGATTTAAATCAGTTCATTTTGGTTTAACTTGTCTTATATTGAATTAAAATCAGTTTATTATATTGAAAACGCACAAGTTATATATCCCCTTTCATTACTCAATTTCTATTACACATACTTTTACTTACTCAATTATGCGAGTAAGGATCATTTACTGACTACACATACTTACAATGACATTCATGAAACAGAGTTTAGGCCTAGTTATCGTTCCCCATTTTGCATAAGTGTTATCAAGTCAGAATACATTTATCAAGTTAGATGACATTTATGAAACAGCTGACTTGTATCAAGTCAGATGATATTTTTAAAGACTCAAGGTACGTGCATTACCTGTATCTTTAGAAATCAGAGTGTATGTATCAATGTTATCATATTTTGGTAAGTAATCAATGAATCAGTTTACACAGTGATTTATCAGTTAATTAGTGACCCCATCAGTTATCAGTTACAGGGCATTGCCCTTCAATTACCCATACGGCTTCAAGCAAGGTCCCCCGGTCGGCTTGGCAGGTGTACACCTATCCATAAATCGTAACAATATCAAGGGGTTCACTATCAGATAATAATTAGCAATGCGGTTTTATATTTATCTCATTCACTGTTTTTAACTTAAAATGAATTGCAAAGCGGGCCCAACCAGTGTTCAATGATCATTTAACAATTCAGGAATGCATGTATTGAGCGTCGGCTCATAGTTCGAAATATTTTTCATGTTTTGTTTTAGACAAATGCTCAGAGTATTGCCCTCATGCCAGCAAATCAACTGAAGAGAATAAGTGAAGAAGGAAAATCCGGATGGATCAGAAGTAATACCATATATGCATACCTTAAAGTTGTATTTTAAATTCTTCTATGGATGAAGATGTAGATTACATGGTGAATTATCTTACTATGGGTTATAAACCCTTCATTTGTTAACACTAGATGTGAGTGTATATGTTTGAGGTTATGCTTAGCTATGTTATTTTATTTATAGCACTCATGTTTCAAGCCTTGTCCTTTTAGACGGCGGTAATGCCCCTATCATTGGGTTGTCTAGATTTTAATTAAGGAGAATATAAACAGTGAAACATGTTTAATTTGGGGCGTTACAGATTTGGTATCAGAGCTAGGTTGAGATTTTCTTAATGGGATATAGAGTATGGAGTTAAGATATTGAGAAATTGGTTAGTGAAGAATGAAGATTATTATGATATCATTGGAGATTTGTGACACTGGTAATGTCTGCTTATCTCACACATATTCTACTCATATATTCTTCTTTGTCAGATGGATCCATATAAAGTATATATAGTTTGATCTCAAGCAGCAGATTTGACGGAGATTTTGAATAACAAGTTGAAGGTGCTCCAATGCATTTAGGTAAGTATGGTCATATGAGCCACCCATCTGAATGGTATGACATCCTTTTAGCTGGAATTGTTTATTTTTGGGATGTAAACCCTTGTACTTTGGGCGTGTAGCCCGTAGAGTTTTGATCTCTAGTGTGTAGCCGTTGAGCTTGATTTGATATTCTTTTATACTTCTATTCAATACAGGGGATGTGATGTAAGGCTTTAAGCCTGGAAAATGACCAGTTTGCAGGCGAAACTCTGTCCGTTTCGCCCCAAAAATTTAAGAATCACTAACACTTGTAGCCCTAGGGTTGAAAGTTGTTACAGATGTATCCTATGAAAGGCCCTTGAACCATTTTGAGGTTAAACGCATACGAAAAACCAAGTATGGGTAGAATATACAAGTTCAATCAACTTGATAGTTTTGAGCATTGCACAAGGACCGACTTTGAGATAAACTTTGTCCATGATCTACATGATTTATGCAAGGGTTTTCCATCCTAATTTTAAAGTTAAGAAGATATCTTTCATATGAAACAAGTTTTCAAGTGGATTAGAGGTCATTTGGTTCTTCAAAACTGTTAGACCAGTCATAGTCTGCAAATTGGGCAGAATCCTAATGCACAAGGTCTGAGTTTAGTCCACTTGCAGCCTATGCAATTAGGCTATGTCAAAGTACAAAAAGTAAGCTTTCCAATGACCCATGTTGTAATACATTTGGAGACCAATGGTCAATGAAATTCAACCTAGAAGTCTGATGGTTCAGATTGTTCAAGTCAGTGGGTACCTACAATTTTGAGCTTATATTTCCTCATCATATAGGTGCCATTTTGTGCGCTTCCCCAATCCAAGGGGCAATTACTTCAATATGCCTCATTGATTGCAGATATTTTCTTGTATAATTCAAGAATTTCATCTAAGTGAGCTATATGGGGGTTCTTGATGTAGTATTCCCTGAATTGTCGGATTTTAGAAAGGCTTATCCTATTATACATAAGTTTGAAACATTGACTATAGACTATTCCATATAAGAGAAACCAATGACACTTTAGAGAGACATTTTGCCTCAATCCACTATAATCCAAGACTTGCTTAAATTGCCCAAACTCTTGCAAGCAGTCCATTGAGTCCACCTCAATTTGTGAAGTAGGTATTACTCTTGAAAATATTTCACTGCACTTTCTGGTAACATACAATTTACCTTTATCTTTGTTGGATTATCAACATCAACTGTCTGGATATTCCTCACTTTGACCAGGAGCTTCGTCTTTTTGTCTCCGTGGCATCTTCCCATCCAGTTGTATCACCATTCATTCTCATGTCACATCTTCATCAGTCTTGATCACTTTCTCCTACTTTTAAGAGCCCAATTACTACTAGTAGCTGGTTTATGATTGGGTTGCACCCATGTCAATAGATGATAATTTTGTAGCATGCCTGAACGGAAGGTAAACCTTAACTACACTTTGTATAAAGGTTGGTTATTATCAAACTTGTGGAATCCATTGCTAACGGGAACGCAATGTGTCTACCCTTTTTGGCTGATTCAACCTCAGTTTCCTATCGAAGATCACTTTCATAAAACTTAAGTTGGACAATCAAAATCTTTGTCATGTATTTGGACTGCATTAGTGAGAAATTTTGATGGGTTATTGCCTCTTAGAAAAATGCCTTCAGCTGATTCAGACTAAAGAACTCTAGAGTGTAAAGTATGACCCAGTGGAACCTGAAAAATAGATTCGAGGAATGGACAAAGTTATCACTGTAATAGAGATTCCAGGGGATAAAAAGGTGAACATTGCAACATTTTATCTAACTGGTGAAACCGATATTTAGTGGAACATTGTTAAGAATAGGCTCTTAGGGCCCGACTTCACTTCGAGTCGATTTCTAAAAGAACTAATCACAACACTCCAGATTGCTAAGTGGGAATTGACAAATGCACATGGTGCGGTAGCCCAGAGCACCTCATCGCTGCCTGTTCATGCAAACTGAAGGCTGTAGATAAGGGCTCTCACTTTCAAGGCCCACAGCTGTAGGAAAGGCTTATGTGTTGAGCAAGAAGGAAGCTGCCACCTCTGATGCAGTAGTTAGTGAAGCTCTCTTTTAATTTCAAAGCTATTTTGTGTATTGATTGATTCAGTTGTCACTCATTCATTTATATTCACATGATCTGACATGCAAGTGAACCTTGAGAATAAGAAGGTAGAAATCAATTATGGACTTAAGTTATCCAATGACTCTAGAGTTGAGTGTTCTATCTCTCATAATTTATTTCAATTATTATTGGTGGGATAGTTTCCCCTGAAGTTCTGATTCAATTTGACTCGTCAAACTTTGATATCATTTTGGAAATGATCTGATTGTATACTTATGGAGTCAAGATAGGCTATGATGACCCAAAGGTTATTTCAAGAGATGAACAAGGGAGAGAAATATGTTTTATAGTCAAAGAGAGGAAAACCCCAAGTGAGCTCTTATATTAAGGATATATTGTGCATTGGTGTTATGCTATTAACAGTCAACCTAAGAAAGAAAAAGCAGAAGACATCCCTATAGTTTGTGAGTTCAGAGAAGTTTTTCAGAAAAGTTACCGGGACTGCTCTGCCAAGAGAAATCAATTATGAGATTGAATTCATCCCTGGTGCCTAATCTATCTCAAAAACCTCATATCGTATGGCCCCAACTGAGCTTAAGGAATTACAGATTCAGCTAGATGAGCTGTTACAGACGGGCTTTATTAGGCCAAGTGTATCACCATGGGGGTGCCTCAGTGTTGATTGTAAAGAACAAGAATAGAACCTTGAGGTTATGTATTCATTTCGAAGACCTGAACAAGATCACCATCAAAACCACATACCGATTGCCTCAAGTAGATGACTTATTTGATCAACTGCAGGGAGCAGGAGTCTGATCTAAGATTGATTTGAGGTCAAGGTACCATCAACTTAGCATTATATCTGAATACATTACCAAAACCACACTACGGACCATGTATGGGTCATGATGAATTCACTGTGATGCCTTTGGCCTAATCAATGGCCCCGCGGCCTTTACGGATCCTATGAATAGAGTTTCAAACCATATCTAGACAGGTTGTGGTAGTGCATATAAAAGATGTCTTGAAATACTCCAAGGACAAAGATGAGCATACTGTTCATTTGAGGACAGCGTTGCAGACCTTGAAGGAGCAACAATTATATAGCAAATATAAGAAGCATGAGTATTGTTAGAAGCAATGGTATTTTTGGAACATCTGGTCTCAAAGGAAGAGCTTAAGGTTGATTTGCAAAAGGGTGAAAACAGTTACCAAGTGCTCCAGACCCATCAATGCACTGAGATTAGAAACCGTTTGAGTTAGTAGGGAATTATCGAGTTCAGGAAGGATTTGATAAATATTGTCCTCCCTAACCAATTTGTTGAAGAAAGCTATAAAGTTAGCAAGTAGATTAAACTGGTGGCTTATGCCTCCCAACAACTCAAGCCTCATAAGAATGATTACCTAACCATGATATGGAGTTAGCAGCTATAGTTTTCGCAATGAAAATTTGGAGACATTGCTTATATAGAGCACAATATAAAATCAATACTGATCATCAAAGGTTGAAGTACATCTTCTCTCAAAAGAGGCTCAGTCTACATGAAACATCAGTTGTGGTAGATCCAATGTCAATCAAGAAAGAGAAATATTGTGGCAGGTGCCCTGAATAGGAAGGCACAACATACCTTGAATACTGTAGTAACTACTCAACTGAATCTCTTAAGAGAACTTGAGGACTTGCATATTCAATTAGTGTTGCACAGGAAGGCGAATGTTCAAATTCCGACACTTACCTTAGAGTGAATCAAGATGATAATCCTGAGCTCCAAAAAAATAAATAAAACAAACCTTGAGAGAGGGATTCAATTTCAATGGACTTTGTTATGGATTTCCTTCAGGTTCAGATACAGTGCCTGATAGAGATCAGAGATTTCAAGCCTGTTTTGACACTTTAAAGAGCCTTTGGAACTAGATTGAACTTTAGCAGTTTTTATCATCCTGAAACGGATGGGCAAGCATCTAGAAATATCAATGGATCCAACTCTTCTAAGTTGGAGCTTGTAGTACTTCATAACCTACGACCAACATTTGCATTTGAAGAAAGTATGGAACTTTCAATAGTCAACGTTGTGATAGCATGAGTAGAGAATCCTACATGAAACATCAGGATAAGATGACGGGCGACATTGACAACAAATCATCTTTTGAGTCATGAAGGTCTTCTTCAGCATTCAATAAGGCAGCATATCTCAGAAGACTCTTGAAAGCATACCATTGGAACCGACAGAAAAGCTATGTTGATAAAAGAAGGAGATTCCTGAAATTTTCAGTATACGACAAATTTTTTTCAAAAAGTCTCACCAACTAAGGGTGTAAGGAGGTTGCACTGCGATCTAAATTGAAGCCAAGATCTTTTGGACCATATCAGTTCATTGAAAGGTCGAATTTTACAACTTGTCTACCATATCTGCATATATAACTCAAACATGTGCATAACATGTTCTGTGCTCCTTACCTTATCACTCAGGCAGTATATTTTAGATCCTGACCATGCTGTCATAATCAAATCCATTGCAGCCATTGAGGGTCTTGTGTTTTAAGGGCATCCAATTCAGATATTAGATCACAGGATTAGGCAGTTAAGTATCAAGCAAATATCTTAAATCAAATTGCTTTGCGCAAATAATACCTCCTCAGAAACTACTTGAAAAATTGAGGATCAAGTGAAAGTCACGTACCCATATTTATTTGGGATAACCTTGCTCTGTTGGCAAAGTTCATAAGTTTCGAGGACGAAACTCTTTAAGAGGGGAAGACTGCAATAGCCCAACCCTAATTCATATTTATTTATTTAATTAAGCCATGTTATTCATTTTTCACATTTATTTACCTCATTGAATTATCCCAGTTGGAGAAAATTCATTTCGGGTCCCACTTTGCAATTCGAGTTTCATTTACTGGACAATTTCGAGGAAAATTGATAGTAGGCCTCGATATTTATGATTTAAAAGATTAAATTATTTTTCATGATATTGCATTTTAATCTCGAGCTTCCCAAAAAAAAAAAAAAAATCAAACGCGCTCGGTTTCAGTTTTTCTCCAAACCCGAGCTCATTTAGGCCCAATTCCGGCCCAACAAGTTTCTAATTCATTTGTTTAGCTAATTACCATGATTAACTGCTAATGATAATGAGCAAAGATATTTTTTTGGGAGGGCAATTTTTAGCTAAGTATTTAAGGTCATTTTGCACAAAGTATTTACACCAAGTGGCAAAACATCAAAGCTCTCCTTTCTCTCTCTTCCTCTCAACCTCCATGGCAGCCACCATCAGCCCTCTTTTGGCTGTTTTTCGGCCACTCTCCGGCAAGGATTTCAATCCCCAAACAACCTCGCTCCATTGGCTACCATTTTCCATCCTCAAAACCACCAAATATCATCTCCATCTCCACTTATTTCAAGCTCAAAGTAAGTGACTTCAATCTTGTTCTTTGAATTTTTAGTTTTTGCTTCTTGTTTTGGTTATTTTGATGATGGATCATGTTGTTTTTATTGAATTAAGAATCATCTTGGTGATGGATCATGGTGGAGTTGAAGCTAGGATCAGGTTTTATCTTAATCATGCAAGCTTCATGTTCAAGTGTTGAATTTTGATTGTTTTAAATGACATTTTGTGATCTTTGACATTGGTAATGAATATCAAGATGTTTATGCTGATTTAAATAAGTTAAAGAGTGATTTTAATGGGTGGTTATGTCAAGAAAAGCTTGCAAATAAGTGTTGTTGTGCTATAAACAGACCCAAAACAGGGGTGACTTTGGGAATAAACTGGTATTTTGTGAGACATGAGAAAATTATGATTTTTTGTGTGAAGATACCTCAATGAGTTAGCTTTCAATAGGCTTTGGAATTACTCAATTTCGAGTTGTGTGGACAAAGTTATGACCAATTTACTCAAGACTATGCAGAATACATTGAAACTGGAAACTGAACTGGAATAGTGACTTTACAGAAAAACTGGTATTGATTGGGTCACCAAAAAATTTGGATTTTTGGTGTGTGGATAAATCAATGAGTTATCTTTCAAATGCCTTTTGAATCGCCTTAATCCGAGTTCTGTGGAAAAAGTTATAGTCATTTTGCTACGACTGCGTAGATTGAACTGAAACTATGCATGTCTGTGTTCTACCCTAATTTTAGGAACCTTACTATATGAATCATGCTTTGTGCCCTAAATGAAAGTTTTAGTGGACATTGTGAGCTTTTCATATTGGGGTCTTACATCTCATTTGGAGGTCGGAAGTGAAAGACATGGATTTTCTAATGCAGACCATCAAGCGATAACATAAGTGAATATAGAACTTTATGATATTTGGAAATATTTTCAGAAGTTTCTATATAATTATGGGCATTGCAAGGAAATTGCAAAGTGTAGTGAGTTCAGCAAGTTTGATTATGTATAGAAGCTTACTTGGGTTGAAAACAAAACTGAGTTAAATAAGTATGAAACTGAAATTTGGGAAGTGAGCAGAGCAATAACTCAAAATCAGCGTTCTTCGGACCAAATTAGGGTGTTATATGAGCTTTTATGAACCTCACAACACCCCTTATGGCATAAACCATTTGTCACCCATTTCAGAAGCATTAACCATTCTATTATCCATTTCAGAAGCATCACACTTTCCATTATCCATTTCAGAAATATCAGAAACTCATATTTCATTTATATCAATTAAAATCTTTTCATTATCACCTCAATCATTTCTATTTGGCCTATTTTGCTTCAATTTATTGTATTTCAATTTCAATAACCCTAATTGATTTAAATCAGTTCATTTTGGTTTAACTTGTCTTATATTGAATTAAAATCAGTTTATTATATTGAAATGCACAAGTTATATATATATATCCCCTTTCATTACTCAATTTACTTTTACTTACTCAATTATGCGAGTAAGGGTCATTTACTAACTACACATACTTACAATGACATTTATGAAATAGAATTTAGGCCTAGTTATCGTTCCCCATTTTGCATAAGTGTTATCAAGTCAGAATACATTTATCAAGTCAGATGACATTTATAAAACAGCTGACTTGTATCAAGTCAGATGACATTTTTAAAGACTCAAGGTACGTGCATTGCCTGTATCTTTAGAAATCAGAGTGTATTTATCAATGTTATCATGTTTTGGTAAGTACATCAATGAATCAATTTACACAGTGATTTATCAGTTAATTAGTGACCCCATCAGTTATCAGTTATAGGGTATTGCCCTTCAATTACCCATACGGCTTCAAGCAAGGTCCCCCGGTCAGCTTGGCGGGTGTACACCTATCCATAGATCGTGACAATATCAAGGGGTTCACTATCAGATAATAATTAGCAATGCGATTTTATATTTATCTCATTCACTGTTTTTAACTTAAAATGAATTGCAAAGCGGGCCCAACTAGTATTCAATGATCATTTAACAATTCAGGAATGCATGTATTGAGCTTCGGCTCATAGTTCGAAATGTTTTTTGTTTTAGGCAAATGCTCAGAGTATTGCCCTCATGCCAGCGAATCAACTGAAGAGAATAAGTGAAGGAGGAAAATCCGGATGGATTAGAAGTAATACCATATATGCATACCTTAAAATTGTATTTTGAATTCTTCTATGGATGAAGATGTAGATTACATGGTGAATTACCTTACTATGGGTTATAAACCCTTCATTTGTTAATACTTGATGTGAGTGTATATGTTTGAGGTTATACTTAGCTATGTTATTTTATTTATAGCACTCATGTTTCAAGCCTTGTCCTTTTGGACGGCGGTAATGCCCCTATCATTGGGTTGTCTAGATTTTAATTAAGGAGAATATAAACAGTAAAACATGTTTAATTTGGGGCGTTATAATATCCAATAAAGCTCATTTTCTAGTCACATATACACATACTTCAACTTTAATACTAGTTTAGTCTAAACCATGCATTCTTGGATAAAAGCCCTAACTTAAGGTCAACTTGAACTCACTCCCATCATTTCAAACCACCATAAATATCATAATAAACTTCAATAGATTAAAAGAAGATCAAAATCAAGGATAAAACAATCAATATCCAACACTTAAACATGAAGCTTGCATGATTAAGAAATAACCCTAACCCTAGCATCATCCAACTTCAACTCCACCATGATCCATCACCAAAATAATTCTTAATTCAATCAAAACAACATGATCCACCATTAAAACAACCAAAACAAGAAATAAAACCAAAAATCCAAAGAACAAGATTGAAGCCACTTACTTTGAGCTTGAAACAAGTGGAGATGGAGATGATATTTGGTGATTTTGAGGGTGGAAGATGATAGCCGGTGGAGGGAGGTGGTTGGAGGTTGCAATCCTTGCCGGACGTTGGGCGGAAAGTGGCCGAAAAACACCACAGAAGGGGCTGGCTGCTGCTATTCTGGTTGAGCCGTGGGGTAGAGAGAAGGAGGAGAGAAGAAGAGAGAGAAAATGTCTTGAATTTACTTGGTGCAAAACAAAAGCTTAAGCAAAATAAATACTTGGTTGAAAATTAATCCTCAAAATCTACTTTTTATTAAGTATAATTAATGCCTAACTAAGGGTAATTAGCTAAGCAAATAGGGTCAAGTCTTAGTGGACCGAAATTGGCCTTAAACGGGCTCGGGTTCAAAAACTAGCTCAAATCGAGTGCGCTTAAAATTTTTTTTTTCCTCCAACGCTCGAGGTTAAATGTTTGTGGTGTCATGAAAAATAATTAAATCGCTTAATTCATAAATATCAAGGCCTAATATCGATCTCCAGAATTTGACAAGAATAAAAATCCGAATTGCAAGGTAAAGGTCCATTTAAATTCTCCCAATTGAAATAACAAAGAAAACGATGATTTAAATGCGACGAAATTAATCACATGGATTAATGAAATGAATAAACATGATTTAGGGTTAGACTATTATAGCCTTCCCCTCTTAAAAAGTTTCGTCCTCGAAACTGATGAACTTAATCATAACATGCAAGATTACCTCGAATAAATGTGGGTATTTGGTTTTCATTGCCTCTTCGGTCTCCAAGTGGCTTCTTGGGAGGTGTGATTTGTCCAGAGTACTTTGACCAATGGTATCTGCTTGTTGCGCAGCTGCTTGATCCTGCAATCTAGTATTTGGATAGGACGCTCCTTATATACTAGATCTTCAGTGATTTTAATAGGTTCAGATATAATGGTATGGTCCGGATCTGGAATATATTTCCTAAGCTGAGAGATATGAAACACGTTATGCACGTGCTCAAGTTCTACAGGCAGATCTAGACGATAAGCGATGGGATTCAACTTTTCAATGATTTCATAAGGTCCAATGTACCTTGGACTCAATTTGCCTCGTACTCCGAACCTTTTGACACCTCTGGTTGGTGAAACTTTCAGAAAAACTTTATCACCTACTTGAAACTCTAGAGGCCTTCTTCTTTGTCTGCATAAACTTTTTATCGACTTTAGGCAACCCTGATATGTTCCCGAATCTTTCTTATTGTTTCAGTGGTCTCTTGAATCGTTTCAGGACCTATAATCAGTGCCTCATCCAAATTACTCCAGCATAACGGGGTTCTACATTTTCTCTTGTATAAAGCCTCAAATGGGGCATTTTAATGGTGGACTGATAGCTATTGTTATAAAAGAACTCCACCAAAGGTAAGTCGTCTTCCCATTTCCCTTGGAACTACAATACACAAGCTCTCAGCACGTCCTCCAAAATTTGATTCACTCTTTCAGTTTGTCCATTTATTTCTGGGTGCTAGGAGCTACTGAAGTTTAGTTTGGTCCCAAAGGCCTTTTGAAGCGCTTGCCAGAAACGTGCTTGGAATCTTTGATCCCTATCTGAAACTATGTCTAAAGGGATCCCGTACAGACGGACTATCTCCTTAACATACAATTGGGCTAGTCTTTTAACTCCCCAACTGTCCTTAATTGGCAAGAAATGGGCCGACTTCGTGAGTCGATCAACTATGAACCAGATAGTATTTTTTTCGAGGCAGAAAGGGGTAAACCCATAACAAAGTCCATTGAGATCGAATCCCACTTCCAAGTGAGGATTTCTAAGGGTCGTAGTTCCCTCACAGGATGCTGATGCTCTGCTTTAACTTTCTGGCATGTTAGACACTTATCCATATATTCGCAACGTCCTTCTTCATATTATTCCCCCAGAAGTATTGTCTTAGATCTCTGTACATCTTCGTGCCTCCTGGATGCACCGAATAACGAGTATTGTGAGCCTCTTCTAAGATCTGCTTCCTCAATCCTTCATTTTTAGGCACACATAGGTGATTCTGGAACCGCAGGGTCCCATCCTCGTGCATTACAAATCCCGGAGACTTCCCTTTCTCTAAATTTTGCTTTATTCTTTGGAGTTCGAGATTACTTTCTTAGTTCAGTCGAATTTCTTCCACTATGAAAGACTGTAAGGTAAGTGCTGATAATTGAGCATTTGTTTGCCCATGGGACACTAATTGAATCCCAAAGTCCTCAAGAGGCTCAATTGAGTAATCACCACAGTATTTGAGCTATGTTGCGCCTTCCTACTCAGGGCATTTGCCACCACATTTGCTTTACTGGGATGATATTGAATCTGTAAATCATAGTCTTTAAGCAACTTAAGCCAGCACCGTTGCCTCAAATTGAGCTCCTTCTGGGTGAAGATATACTTTAAACTTTGATGATCAGTATAGATCTTACATGGTACCCCATATAAATAATGTCTCCAAATTTTCAATGCAAAGACCACGGCTGCTAACTCCAGATCATGGGTAGGGTAGTTTTTCTCATACGACTTGAGTTGTCGAGAGGCATAAGCTACTATTTTATCTTCTTGCATCAATACACACCCCAGATCATTCTTGGAAGCGTCACTATAAACAGTATACTCCTTTCCTTCCATTGGTAACGTTAGGATTGGGGCGGTAGTTAGTCGCTGTCTTAGCTCTTGGAAAGCTTTCTCACATCTTTCAGTCCACTCGAACTTGCTCGCTTTCTTCAGTGGATTGGTCAGTGGTGAAGATATTTTCGAAAAGTCTTTAACGAATCTTCAATAGTAGCCCGCTAAACCCAGAAAACTTCTAATCTCCGTGACATTGGTAGGCCTCGGCCATTATGTGATCGCTTTCACCTTCTAGGGGGCAACTTTAATTCCTTCTTTTGTAACCACATGTCCCAAAAATACCACTTCCTCCAACCAAAATTCACATTTCTTTAATTTGCCATAGAGTTGATGCTCCCTTAAAGTTTGCAATACTGTTCGCAATTGATCAGCATGTTCCTCCTTGTCCTTAGAGCAGATAAGGATGTCATCTATGAACACCACTATGAACTTGTCTAAATAGGGTCTGAAAACCCTGTTCATAAGGTCCATGAAGGCTGCAGGAGCATTAGTGAGACCAAAAGGCATCACTATGAACTCATAGTGACCATACCTGGTCCTAAACGCTGTCTTAGGAATATCTCCAGGTTTACTCCTAAGTTGATGGTACCCTGACCTTAAATCAATCTTAGAGAACACTCCTGCTCCTTGTAGTTAATCAAACAAGTCATCTATTCATGGCAGGGGGTATTTGTTTTTTATGGTAGTTTTGTTCAACTCTCTGTAATCAATACATAACCTTAAGGTTCCATCCTTCTTCTTGACAAACAACACTGGGGCACCCCATGGTGACACACTTGGCCTAATAAAACCTTCTGTAATAACTCATCTAGTTGAATCTTTAGTTCCTTAAGCTCAGTTGGGGCCATACGATATGGGGCTTTAGAAATAGGTTGGGCTCCACGAATTAATTTGATTTAAAATCAATTTCCCTCTGCGGGGGTAGTCTTGGTAACTCCTCAGGGAAAACATCTTCAAATTCACAAACTATAGGTATATTTTCTGCTTCCTCTTTTTTTGTTTAGGTGTCAATAGCATAACACCAATATCCAATACACCCATGCCATAACAGCTTATTTGCTTTCATAGAGGAAATCAAAGAACAAGATTTTGCCTCTCTCTGCCCATGAAAACACACTTTTCTCCCTTTTTCATCTTTTAAGATAACCTTAAGATCTTCACAGTGGATTTGGGCTCCATAAGTGTTCAACCAATTCACTCCCAAAATGATGTCAAAATCAGACAAATAAAATTGAATCAAATCCACAGGGAAGGTGGTTTCACCGGTGGTGATAGGGACAAGTTTATAAGAGAGGGGGCACTCAATCACAGAATCGTTGGGTAGCTTAATTATATAATTGGTTTCCATCCTCCTGTTCTCAAGGCTCAATTGTATAGCAGATCGGGTAGATATAAATGAATGAGTGGTACCCGAATCAAATAATACACAAAATGGCTTTGAATTTAAAAAGAGAATTCCAGTGACTACCGTACCAGAGGTAGCAGCTTCGTTTTTGTTCATCACAAATGTCCTTCCTGCAACTGCAAGCCTTGAAGGCGGGGATCCCTGGCGGAGCGGAGCCAACGGTTTTGCTGCGCCCTTGTCTACAGCTTTTAGTCGTCGGGGGCATGCAGCGATGAGGTGTTCAGGACTTCCACACCACATGCATTTGTTGGTGCCAACTCGGCATTCAGGAGTTGTATGATTGGTTCTTCCGCACTTCCTACAGGGCTCTGCAGAGCTTGCAGGATGGCTTTTGGGAGGAGTGGGAGTGGGTTTCTTTTGATTCACACTCTCACTGGGAGCTCCCCGCTCGATCCCTTTCCTCTTCTGATTGATTGGGTTCAAGGCCCTCAACTCCGTCTTCACACACTCCACTTCAGCGGCTCGCTCGTACAGCTCTTGGTAAGTCAGAATTGGTTGTCCAGCTAACTGATTCTGAATGTAGAAGACCAAACCCTCCTCAAACCTTCTCATCTTTAACCTTTCAGATGACACAAATTCAGGGACGAACCTAGATAATTCTGTGAACTTACTAGCATACTGTAGCACTGACATGCTACCGCTCATTTTCAATTCTATAAATTCTTTCTCCTTTTGCCTTTGCACCACAACTCGGTAAAATTTCGCCCTCAACTCTGCTAAGAATTTACTCCAGGTGAATTCAGGCCCTACGAGCCCACCCTTAATAGTGTTCCACCAAATATCAGCTTCACCTGACAAATAATACGTCCCAATGTTTACTTTCTTTTCCTCTGGTACCTCAACTACTGTGAAAATTTTCTCCATTCTCCTTACCCATTCTTCCAATACCACTGGATCATAATTCCCTTCATACACTTTAGGGTTGCACCGCGCTACCCTATCTGCCAATTTATCCTCTTTAGGAGGGGTTTCAGCAGGTACCTGGGGAATCCGCTTCATCAATTCAGCAACTAAGGTTGGCCAGTAACTCGGGTTTCCTAAGTTGCTAGCTAATTCAGAGGGCAACGGTGACGTGTCACCATGTTGTGGCTCCTGGCACGAGGCTTGATCACCCGATCTCTGGCCTTGCTCCAAATTGTCCTCTATATGAACCTCAATGTTGTTTTGCACTGATTGAGACATTCTGATCATACATTAAATAAAACAATTCAAACACTTGAACCTCCAGACATATAAGATAAACATGCCCAACAAATACATAAGAGATGGCTCAAAGATTATTTCATAACTCAAAGCGTCATCATTTCATTTCACAACTGCTTACTTACATATATAGCTGCTGATTTATATACATGAGCAACAAAAGCATATTACACCTAGCTGAGTAAGCAAGACTAGCTCTGACTCCTACCCTAACACTAAACACTAAATAACCCCTAGACACTAGATCCGTCACATGACCAAAAAGAGTTGCGGATCATGTCATCACGGTCGGAGAGGATTGGACTAACTATATACAATGTCAGATGCCACACAAAATATAACCATCCAATCCAACCATGTCATATATACATATAGGGCTCAAAATGAAAACCACTACACCAACCCCTAAAACCACCTAACGATCCCTAGATGGATCGTAATCCAGGTCGGACTCATCATCAGGTTCTTCACCTGAATCGAAGCTGCTAGTAAATGCCTCTGACTCGGCATCACCAACCTCCGGCTGAACCTGTTGCTCCACCATCAACTCATCAGCCTCCTGTTCTCATTGCTGCTATACCCTCACCTCGTCAATGTCTTGATCCTCCTCGAGATCATCCTCCTCTCCCTGGTGGCCCTCATCCCCAGAACTAATCACCAGTAAATCTGGGGTGTCGGGAAGGTTTATCACCACGTGGGCCTTCCCAAGGCTATCGGGCATCAGTGGGGTACCTGGTGCGGGCGGGACGGGTAGCCCCTATGCTGGTGCGGGCAGGGAGGGTGGCCCCTGTGCTGGTGCTGGTGCTGCCGGGGAGGATGGCCCCTGTGCTGGTGCTGGGGCTGCAGGTGGGAGAGGTGCCTGATGTAGTGGAAAAATGTGCTGAAGAGTTTCCATAGTAATTCCCCTCAACTCAAACTCTTCTCTCAACAACAACTCGGTAGTGACAGTCGTCCAAGCCCCCGGGCCTGAAACCTAGGCCCGTCCAGGCCTGGCTTCCCTGTTATCATAAAGTCATGATAACAATACCTAAACTCCATCCACGGGCCAATCAGGGGTAAGGACCAAAGCAGTCTCTGTGCACGGACCGTAATACTATGGAACTCAGAGTAAGGGTCCTGTGCATGTACCTCTATACTAGCATGTAGCGGCGTAATGTGAGCAATCATAGATCCACCCGATAACATATTAACGCCATAAGGGTCCATCTAACAAAGAAAACACGTATATGAGAGGTATACATATCCATCAATAAGGAACATACAAATGGAAACAACTCTAATATCGTTACTACACTCTTAATATTACTCTAGCAGTATACGATACCCCCCTCACAACAATCATTCTCACCCTATAATTTCTAACTCTACCTTCCTTAAGAAAATCTCAACCTGACTCTGATACCAAATCTGTAACGCCCTAAAAAGTACATGAATCATTACTTGCATTCACTTGCTTAAGTTCACCAATTAGAGATAATAACCCAACGAACAGGGCATTACCACCGTCCAAAAAGGACAAGGCTTCCCTTACATATATGCAAACTTAGCCATAAAACCAAAGTTTACCTTCAAAAGGGCATTCACACCATCACAACCATTCAAACCATTTAGTTATACATAGAAACAGTTCTAACATCCCAATCATCTTCAAGGATTACCCCAAAATACATAATTCAATTCAAATATACAGTTTCAACACCAAAATACAACACAATATGATATGATAGCATCTTAGCACTCATACACCGCCAGTCACATAGACAGTCCTGGCTCACTTATCACCTTCAGCCGTCCTATCCGCCTGAGGGCGGTTCACTGAACACTTTCCTAAAACAAGACATGAAAACATTTCGAACTGTGAGCCAAAGCTCAGTACATCTATTCCTGCAATGTTAAAGATTCACTGAAAATTTATTTGGGCCCGCTTTGCAATTCATTTTAATTTTAAAACAGGGAATGAGACGCATATAAAAATGAATTGCCAATTATTATCTGTTAGTGCACCCCTGAGTAACTGTCACGATCTATGAATAGGTGTACACCTACCAAGCCGACCGGGGGACCTGGCCTGAAGCCGCACGGGTAACTGGAGGGCAATGCCCTGTAACTGATAATTGATGGGGTCACTAATTATGTGATAAAGTACTGATTAAATTGATTCATTGATATACTTACCAAAACATTACGATACGTGCTGATTTCTAAAGATATAGGCAATGAACGTACCTGGAAGTTTTAAAGGCAAGTTCACGGAATAATAAGATACACAAAAGTTGAGAGAATGAAAGCTTAGACCTTGATTCTATTCAAAAGATCATTATAGGTACATGAGGTCAGAAACGAGCTTGTTCTTATCAATGATGCCTTTAACTAAAACTAGCTTATGAAGAACCTTTACAAACCAGTTAATAGATTAAACTAACATGAAGAAACTATATAAACCATAAAAATGTGATTTAAGACACGGTAGCAAGTTGAGAGCAAAAGGGCTTATAAAAGAGGGTACGGAAAGAATAATTCACAATTTATACTCCCGACCTCGAAATGAGACCTAAGATCCCAATATGAAAAGCTTAAGAAGTCCTTTAAAACTTTCATTAAGGACACATAACATGATTGCCACGACCGGGTTCCTAAAATGGGGTTAGAACACCAACATGTCAGTTTTTGAGTTCATCCTGCATAGATTCAGTAAAATGACCTTGACTTTTTCTACAAACCTCGGATTAATGCGATTCAAGAGTCATTTTAAAGTTAATACACTGACCTATCTACCCACCAAAATCATAAGTTTTGGCTAGGCCGATCATTACCAGTTTCATCTCAAAGGTTGTCCTGTTTTTTTGAAAATTTCAGCCTCATTGTTTGAGTTTGTTCCCTCACTTTTCACACAAATCCTCAACTTAAACCATTCCTTAAAAGCATGTAAACACACTTTGGTCCATCCCAACATCATACAAAAACACCACACTCAATTTCACTTCATATTCATATCCAATAAAGCTCATTTTCTAGTCACATATACACATACTTCAACTTTAATACTAGTTTGGTCCAAACCATGCATTCTTGGATAAAACCCTAACTTAAGGTCAACTTGAACTCACTCCCATCATTTCAAACCACCATAAACATCATAATAAACTTCAATAGATTAAAAGATGATCAAAATCAAGGATAAAACAATTAATATCCAACACTTAAACATGAAGCTTGCATAATTAAGAAGTAACCCTAACCCCAGCATCATCCAACTTCAACTCCACCATGGTCCATCACCAAAATAATTCTTAATTCAATCAAAACAACATGATCCACCATTAAAACAACCAAAAAAAGAAGCAAAACCAAAAATCCAAAGAACAAGATTGAAGCCACTTTCTTTGAGATTGAAACAAGTGGAGATGGAGATGATATTTAGTGATTTTGAGGGTGGAAGATGATAGCTGGTGGGGGGAGGTGGTTGGACGTTGCAATTCTTGCCGGAGGTTGGCCGAAAAGTGGCCGGAAAACACCACAGAAGGGGCTGGCTGCTGCAGTTCTGGTTGAGTCGTGGGGTAGAGAGAAGGAGGAGAGAAGACGAGAGAGAAAATGTCTTGAATTTACTAGGTGCAAAACAAAAGCTTAAGCAAAATAAATACTTGGCTGAAAATTAATCCTCAAAATCTACTTTTCACTAAGTATAATTAAGGCCTAACTAAAGGTAATTAGCTAAACAAATAGGGTCAAGTCTTAGTGGACCGAAATTGGCCTTAAATGAGTTCAAGTTCAAAAACTAGTTCAAACCGAGTGCGCTTAAATTTTTTTCCCCCCAACGCTCGAGGTTAAATGTTTGTGGCGTCATGAAAAATAATTAAATCACTTAATTCATAAATATCAAGGCCTAATATCGATCTCCAGAATTTGACAAGAACAAAAACCCGAATTGCAAGGTGAGTGTCCATTTAAATTCTCCCAATTGAAATAACAAAGAAAATAATGATTTAAATGCGATGAAATTAATCACATGAATTAATGAAATGAATAAACATGATTTAGGGTTGGACTATTACAGATGTGGATGGTAAGATGTTAGATGATGATGCCATTATGACTACTAGTGGTGTTGACGGCAAAAATGAAGATGACGATGAAGAGCATGGTTGTACAATGGGAAGGACACACTACGATTGGAACTGATGACCTTGGCATGACAATTATGGTTATAACTCTAATGATCTTGGTGTTCATATGGCATGGAAATTTAGAATTATAATCTTCTTTACATTATGTTATATGAAGCTACGATGTAAAACATATTTTCACATATGTTTGGGACATTGATGATGAAAGCAAGACTTGTTATATAATTTGGTAGATTTAGAAGCATGCAACAATGCGGAAATACTTGAATTCAAAGGCTTAGCCCTCGTGTCACTCTGATGATTGACCATTTGTTGATGATGCTCCTAGATTTATGTTGATTTAGAGTCATTTTAACGTGAAAATGAAATCATAGATGGTAACTTAGCTTTGTACGTAGAGTCTTGCCATCCTTGATTTGATCCCATGAATCATAAGCAACCCCAGCAATTCTAACTAGACTCCTAATTCTAACAATCTTGCTTTGAACACATATTTTTTGATTTATATATTAATTTTAGTAAGGAATTTGATAGCCACTCTGTATAAATATTTACTAGTATTGATAAATTTATGCAGAGAACAGAGACAAAAAGTCATTGCCAATTTCTAGTAGATTGAATGTTGTAAATGTAGAGAATAATGATGAATATTTGTAGAAAGATTATGACTATGGACAAGGGTGTACATATTTGTAAAATTCATCAGTCTATTGTAAAATTCATCTGTAAAAATGTTTAATGTAATCGATTCATTATCTGTATACTTTTTATATGAGAAGATAAATACTTCTATTCATTAGTGTTTTGTTTAAATGATTAGAGAAATATTTGTTTAAGTTAAAATACTCATATTTGTGTTAAATTCATTGTATCGATAATTTGAGTGAAATGTATAGTGAATTTGATGGAAAATGTGTTACTTTCATAAAAGTATATATAAGCTCAAAAGTTCAATAATATTGATCTAAAAAACAATAGTAACACAAAAATATGAGCTTATTGCAAAAGTTCATCATTTTAAAAAAATTTATTGGTTCAAAATTTATCAATTGACGAATACAGCTACAGTTGTATGTGAGTGAGTCCTCATCTTAGGTACCAATTTAAGTATTTATATGATATTTGGTTGAATATAATATAATACAATTAATTTTATATAATAATTATAATTATATAGTTTAATATAGCTATAATTACAATTTACAATATTCTCTTACATTTAAGCAAGATAATGAAATTACAAACTTATTTACTTTACGCAGTTGTAAAGGAAACGGCAAGACTCCGAGCGATTTTGTTCGCCTTTCCCCAATCCACCGTAGCACCCACGGCTTTCCTTATAATTTCTTCGTGGCTCTGGAATGTGCACAGGCTGAACGGCAGGGGCGGCGATGGCGAGTGTTTTGGTCCGCGCTCTGGCTTCTTCCATATCGATGGTTGGGTTCCCTCATCATTCACCCAATTGCAATGTTTCTATCCCTCTTCTAAGAATCAGTGGTACTTTCAGTCTGAAGCTCATGCAGCTTCGTGCTCAAAGAAATCCTCAGCGCTGCTTATTTCAAGGTCGTAATCATATTATGCCTTGTTTTTAATTTGGGGAATGTTTTTGAGCGGGTATTGATTTTTCGGCTCTTCTTTCTTCTCTCTCTGTCCCGCTCTCTCTCTCTCTCTCTCTCTCTCTCGATTTGGTCTGGGTTATGGGAAATGGTAACATGGAATCCTACCTCCTGTTTTATTTGAATTCTGAGGAAATAAATTGGTATGCTTGTTGACTAATACGGCTTAAGATAAAAAATTTTGGGGAATATTACGAAATATTTTATCATGATTCATGTTTGATAGAGTGTCCAAATTGTGCATTCTGGTAAGCTAACCTTCGGAGATTACCCTAGCTTAACCAGCTAACGCAGGGACCTGAATTGGATTCCATGGCATGTAAATACATTCATCCCTTGTTTGGTTATCTTGCTCCCACAGTCTATGATGGTAAAGTGTGGAGGGGAAGAAAGAGAAAAAGGGTGTAAAGGGTGGGAGAGATTGGCAAGGAGCATCAAAAAAGCAAGGCTTTAAGAAAATGTGTTTGCGTTTTTGCTTTCTGCTGTATTCAAAATCTGGGATTGACAGGTATCATTTGTTTCTGAGTTTTTTTTTCTTTTTCTTTGGGGGGGGGGTTGGTGTTCGTTGTTGTCAAAATTTGTATATGGTTACCCGTCTGTTACTCCTTATGCTTCTGTCAGTAGAAGTCACCTTATGAGTGAAAAGGTATTTTTGTTTTGGATTCCACAAATTCGTCCTTGAGGTGGTGGTAGTGGGGACGCTTTAAGTAGTGTGCTCAACTTTCTGTGGGCTGTGAATTGCTCTAACAAAGACATGGGTGCCTTTTTCCAGTTAGAGCAGTGACTGCTCCAGCGGAAGCTGTAGCTGGTTTTGATGAAATGGCTTCTGGGACGAAACGGAAATATTATATGCTTGGAGGGAAGGGCGGTGTTGGCAAAACTAGCTGCGCAGCATCTCTAGCTGTGAAGTTTGCGAACAGTGGCCATCCTACTTTGGTTGTTTCAACTGATCCAGCCCATTCATTGAGTGATTCTTTTGCTCAGGTTACTGTGTTTCCTTGGCACAAAGTTCTGAAGGACTAATTTGATCAATTCTTTGATGAATTTTTCCACTCCTAGTTTTGCAATCCACATAGTTAATATTCCTATGGGGATGTTTGCTATTGTCTTTGCTCTTAGGATTTGGCTGGAGGAACTTTGGTGCCTGTTGAAGGGGTTGACTCTCCACTATTTGCTCTTGAGGTATTAATTGCTGTGTTGCATTTCCATATGTTATGATATGGCCAATGTAGGATGACTTATGACTGACATTTTTGCATTTTTATCCGTGCTGCTTATATATATGAATTCTAATTAAAAAGTTTTTAAATAGATATGCATGTTTGCATTTTTATGCATACTCAGAAAATTTAATTGGTGGAGGTATGATAGATAAACCCAGAAAAAGCAAGGGAAGAATTCCGCAGTGCGAGTCAGAGAAGCGAAGGGTCTGGAGTAAAGGATTTTATGGATAGCATGGGTCTTGGGATGCTGGTAGAACAGGTAAGCCTTTGAATTCTTATGCAAGGATTTCCCCCTTCTTTCACCCTTTCTCCTCTCCATATCCTTTTGCATTCGACAGTGGATAGATTTCAGCAATAGGTTGTTGGACACTTACACTCTGCCTATGTTGCCCTTGGACTTGGGTAAGGGGATTTGATATGGATATATGTCCAAGTGTCGGACTCGGTTATTTTTGAGAAATTTTGCAGATTTTCAATGTAATTTGAAGTGTTAAGTGTTGTACCCTTGTCCGAGTGTCGAGGATGTGACATGGGTACGGTAGGGTAAAATGAATAGTTGGAGTAACATTACTAACATAGCACTCTGCCATATGCATGGATATTGAATACTTGCTCCTTCATTTTAGAGTAATATAGCATTGACTTATTAGAAAATGGATGACAACAAAGTCGTGTTGACACATGACTGTCCAACGTGGGTAGTAACCATGTAATACTTATTGCACTCCACAAACTAAAGTTTGCTTGTATAGTGCTGAAATATTAACTGGTTGGTTTTGTTTTGTGTAACAAAGATAGGAGAATTGAAACTCGGGGAACTTTTGGAGACACCGCCACCTGGCTTGGATGAAGCTATTGCAATTTCTAAGGTCTAATCTATTTGTTGTGCTTTGTAGAGATGCTGAAGTTTATGTTTCTGTTTATGGAGTCACTGAAGTTTGCTTATATGTTTTGAAGCTACCTACTGTTTTCCTACCTTCTTGTTCATCTAGAATCGTTTACTTGCTGCTATAGAATACTAACGTCAAAGTTCCTTCCTAGGTGATGCAATTCCTTGAGGCACAAGAATACCGCATGTTTACTCGGATTGTTTTTGACACGGCACCAACGGTGAGACGTCAAATTATATCCTAGGATGATAGTTCTTACAATTTACATTACATGCCTTGCTTTGGCTGTTGGTGATGGATGAGTCAATATTAACAACAAAATGCCCAAAAAATGGTTCACTTTTTTCTTTCACCGTTTTAAGGTATAGCACTTCAAAGTTCTCTCTTTTGTTTTCGTTCTCAACGGCTAGTTTCCTCTTTTCTAAATTTTTCCCCGTGTTTTATCAGCTTCATTTCGACCTTAGAACTCAAACTAAGACAGTTTAGGGGGAATGGAGGGGCATTAGTATGTTCAAGTTGGTTTTTACAAATTTTGTGAATTGCTTGGTCAGGGTCATACATTGCGGCTCTTGTCCTTGCCAGATTTCTTGGATGCCTCGATTGGAAAGATACTGAAGGTGTGTCTCTAACTGTCACACTCGTTTTTCTTTTGAAAATTAGTGGCTCTTCCCACTCCTCCCATTTTTCTTTTTTGCTTGCACTCAGTCTCAGTGTAGTGTATGGGCTTTAACGGTTATTCAACATTAATTCAGATGTATCTTGGATACTCTCTCCCCTCCCTGCCCCCTCCCTCCCTCCCTCCCCCTCTCTCTCTTGCGGTTTGCATGTTGCTGAATGTGCTGACATTATTTTACTATTTTTGACTAATGCTATGGGATCAAATTATTCACATCACTGCTTAAAATGACATAGTATCGGTGGATACCTACGTTTCTTCCTACTTTTCATCTCTTGTACATAGTGCTTATATATGTTTACGCAGTTACGCTGACTTGTGGCGAACCTTGTTATACTAATGCTAATATTGAGATTACAAATTAACCGTTCCAAGTATAGTACTAGTCATTGTTCGGTGAATCCTTTTGAGAATTTCACAAAAGGACAACTGCAATGTGTTCCGCAGTTAGCATCTCAGCATGATTCTGCAGTGTTGCACACCCATTGCTGCAATAGTAACCAAAACTGCATTTCGTATCCCTATGAGATGTATATAGACGTTTATCTTTTTAACTTCCTGTAGCTAAAGAAGACATGGAAGACTTTTGTTTTTCTAGTTCCTTGTCTATGAAAGGCGTGCATACTGTGGCCTTCCCATTTCATCCCTAATAGCTCTACAGTCTGACTTCCATAGTTTCCTAAAAAATCCTTCCTGCTTGTTTCCGTGGTGTCAGACCTTTGAAGCGTGGATCAGTGTTTGAGTTGGTTCTGTTGGCCCTAAATTGATATGGTGAAGGGTACCCGCCAAAATAATTGTTGCCATTTTATATTGGGGTAATGACGTCTTTTTGCCCAGTAGTTGTCTTGACAGCTGTTGGGCCACGAATGATGTATATGTGGGTGGCAAGTGAAACAAATCAAACTCCAACTCAAAATAAGCCAAATTGGGAAGAGAAATGAAAGATGGATGAGATGGATGAAGAATTTCACTACACAAGAAAAAGGAATAGAACAAGATCTTGTAATTGAGATAATCCTTCACGGAGCCACTCAATGACTTGACCTTGGGCTAATTCTCTTGTCTTAACCAAGGAATCACTCCAATTGGAAAAGGAAGAGAACCTAGAACACCACTTGAATTTGCCACAATTCAAGATATAGAACTAGGAATTTAGTTGCACTTTTGAGAAACACACTCAAAGTACTTGTATTGCTTTGGAAATTTCTTACAATGCTGAATGAATAGCTTCACACACCCCTCCCCTTTTTATAGACTCAGCAAAAGACAATCAAAGGACTCAAATAACTCCTAACAATTAAAACTAGCTAATGAAAAGTCTAAGAAAAATGAAAAGACTCATCATAAAAGGGGTGGGGGAGGTTACAAGGAATATTCTAGGATTTTTGCAGCTGATTACATCAATCTAGAAGCATCTAAAACGTGCACAATATCAGCCACACAAATATATGTAACCTAAGACTCTTCATATTCCCAGCATTAATCCTTGCAACTGCCTCAACTTCAACAGAGCATAACTTCCAGAATACTCGGCCAAATCACGCGTTCTTGGGCTTGATAGAAAGCCCTGGAAGTCTAGTTTTCAGAATGGGCTCATTTGCTCAATTTGGATAAGCGGTTTAAAAGTTATGGCCCAAACAATGCACCTATCTCAGACTGGACTGGATCAGCATAACGTATCTTTGAGTGATATTTTGCCCAATCAAATGATGTCCAAATTAAACAAACTTGGGCTTATTTGAAAGATGAAATCTTAAAGCTTCAAAAGCACATGGGCCCTCAAGTTGTGGGTCCACTTGAGCTTGTCCAAAAGTGGTCACAAAAATCGGGTTCCGCAGGGATGAATTCGGCACCAAATTTCTAGCAAAGCTTAACCTCTTTTTGACCTCTCCATAGTGTCGCGAGTCTTTGAACTCACTTAAGAAGACCAAATAGGCACATTTCCATGCATGATCTTCTTTGACCCTTTTCTTCTTTGAAATTGGACTTGAATAAAAATGATGCATATGCAAATATGCATCATACTCCCCGGGTTGTTTTGAGTTTGTCCTCAAACTCAAAGGGTTGGCAAGCTTCTCATGAAGGGAGGCATGCTTATGAAATGGGAGCTCTTGTAGGAAGTGGCCAAAGGGCATCATTTGTAGGGTGGCATAGAGGAGGGGGATGAGAAAGACATCTAAGTGAGGACTGTCTTTGGGTTTGGGAGATGGAATAAGGTCAAAAGGCAGCACTTGAAAAGCAATATGCACAGAGGTTTGATAAAAGTGGGTGTGGGAAGGGTGAAAACTAAGGTGAGATTCGGTTGGGGAAAGAGAGGTGAGTAATAGATCATTTTGTGAGGCTTTATGTGGTTTGAGGATTTGGGAAGGTTGAATGGGGGTTAATGTGATTTTGTGGGGAAAGGATAGGATATGGTCTTGCTCCTTTGGATTGAAATGAATATTTGCATGCTCTTCTTCAATTTCGTTTGGCTTTTGAGAAACCTTCTCTAAGTGAAGTATTTCTTCTTTTTCAACCTTGAGTTCAATTTCTTCTTCAAGGCTTTCCTCCTGATCGTTCTCCCCCTTTTCTTCCTCCATGGCTACTTCCCATTCGGCGATGGTGATGAATTCCTTGTTGGGGCAGCCCGTAGGTGTGTGACTAAAGCCTTGACACTTAGAACACCTCCTAAGGTTCAAAGGGTCGGGGTTAGGTCGATCTGCAAGGGCTTGGCTTGTTTGTGGAGTTTGCTTCTTTTGTGGAGTGGAAGGGGCTAAAAATGTGGGTTGAGGGGACGGAATTGAGCTTCCCTTGTTGAAAGAGAGGTTTTTAGAAGAGGAATCAAAGTTGTTTACCTCAAAGGAAAGTAAAGGATGGTTGTGTAAGTAAGAGGTTGGAGCGAAAGTATCCATTAATTTACCTCTTAACTTAACCCATGTTGTGATCTTACTTTTTCCTCTCTTCTTCCTCTTATACTTGTACTTTTCCCACCATTCAAGCGCATGGCCTCGGAGCTTCTCGATAACCACCTTAAACTTCTCTTGCTCGTCAATATTGTAGCGAGTGAAGACTTGATCCACTTTGGAAATCCAGTAAGGGAAATCTTCTTTTTGGCCACGAAACTTTGGAGTTTCAAGGATGACCATCTCCTTTTCAATCAAAGCAATCTCTTTTCTCAAGTTCCCAAGAGAAATCATGATGGATGAATGCTTAAGGGTTCTTTGTGGTTATGTGTTTAGGCTAGAAAAAGGCTGTTTTGGAGAAGAGGAGGGAGGGCACGGTCGTGCAAGGGGCACTGGGGAACCGTGCTATGCTTCGACTTGAGGAAATGCAGAAAAGTATAGTGGCACGGTCGTGCTGGGTGGCACGGGGGCACCGTGCTGCTTCTCTGGTCTTCGAGACTGGGTTTGCCGGTTTGTGCTTTTTTTTTGTTTTTGTGTTTTGGCTTTTTGGGATGTATTTGGGTGTGATGTGGGTCACTTAAAAAACCGTGGCTCTGATACCAATTGATGTATATGTGGGTGGCAAGTGAACCAAATCAAACTCCAACTCAAAATAAGCCAAATTGGGAAGAGAAATGAAAGATGGATGAGATGGATGAAGAATTTCACTACACAAGAAAAAGGAATAGAACAAGATCTTGTAATTGAGATAATCCTTCACGGAGCCACTCAATGACTTGACCTTGGGCTAATTCTCTTGTCTTAACCAAGGAATCACTCCAATTGGAAAAGGAAGAGAACCTAGAACACCACTTGAATTTGCCACAATTCAAGATATAGAACTAGGAATTTAGTTGCACTTTTGAGAAACACACTCAAAGTACTTGTATTACTTTGGAAATTTCTTACAATGCTGAATGAATAGCTTCACACGCCCCTCCCCTTTTTATAGACTCAGCAAAAGACAATCAAAGGATTCAAATAACTCCTAACAATTAAAACTAGCTAATGAAAAGTCTAAGAAAAATGAAAAGACTCATCATAAAAGGGGTGGGGGAGGTTACAAGGAATATTCTAGGATTTTTGCAGCTGATTACATCAATCTAGAAGCATCTAAAACGTGCACAATATCAGCCACACAAGTATATGTAACCGAAGACTCTTCATATTCCCAACATTAATCCTTGCAACTGCCTCAACTTCAACAGAGCATAACTTCCAGAATACTCGGCCAAATCACGCGTTTTGGGCTTGTTAGAAAGCCCTGGAAGTCTATTTTCCAGAATGGGCTCATTTGCTCAATTTGGATAAGCGGTTTGAAAGTTATGGCCCAAACAATGCACCTATCTCAGACTGGACTGGATCAGCATAACGTATCTTTGAGTGATATTTTGTCCAATCAAATGATGTCCAAATTAAACAAACTTGGGCTTATTTGAAAGCTGAAATCTTAAAATTCAAAAGCACATGGGCCCTCAAGTTGTGGGTCCACTTGAGCTTGTCCAAAAATGGTCACAAAAATCGGGTTCCGCAGGGATGAATTCGGCACCAAATTTCTAGCAAAGCTTAACCTTTTTTTGACCTCTCCATAGTGTCGCGAGTCTTTGAACTCACTTAAGAAGACTAAATAGGCACATTTCCATGCATGATCTTCTTTGACCCTTCTTTGAAATTGGACTTGAATAAAAATGATGCATATGCAAATATGCATCAACGAATAAGCAACTGTTGCGAGATGCATATTGCCATGCCTCCATCCTCCAGCCATATTTGGCCAGGTGTTGAAAGCAGATGTGAAAGGATGTTTTTTCTTTTTTTTTTTTTCCGTTTTCTTTTGGTTTGCCTTGGTCATTCTTCTATGAAATATCGTTTCTATTAACCATCGTATTTTAGAATAGAGTTCGCCCCGAAAAAGTAGCCCCATGTTTTCCCAAGCTTGCTCCTGCAGAACCAGCCAGTGTGGGTGAGGAGACCATCAGAAAGGTTGTTTCACCAAAGGTATCATTACGCACCAACTTGGGCAATCGCTGGCTGCAGTGTAATGCTACAATCAATAGAATTTTCTTTTCTATTCAAGAAGTTCACATCCCTGAAGGCCCTCCTTTTCTATACAGCTGCATCACCATAAGAAGTTTTCCTTAATGCCTTACCAAAGCAATACCTTATCTACAAAGAATGCAAAGAGCACAATCTCCCCCCCCCCTTTTTGTTATGCATGAGGTAACCATAGGAGTTAACCACTCTGACACCTGCGCATACTCTTAGCAGTCTTGCTGCAGCAGCATGTGGAAATCATATGAAATTAATAGCCACAGTCACAATTATGTATAGATTTTTCGTCTATTATTTTCAGTATCTTAGCAATCAGCTCTTCTGAATCTGTGATATAATTTGAGCGGGCAATCTGCATCAGTGAGATCCCAATGTACCAATTCTGTTATGATG
Organism: Carnegiea gigantea; assembly: GCA_029747015.1. Taxonomy (NCBI): domain Eukaryota; kingdom Viridiplantae; phylum Streptophyta; class Magnoliopsida; order Caryophyllales; family Cactaceae; genus Carnegiea; species Carnegiea gigantea. The sequence continues at coordinate 21,578 of JAKOGI010000164.1, read as the reverse complement.
AGACACCTTCTGTGCATAGTCGACCAAGAAGTTAAATCATCTTTGCATTCTGTATAGATCAGCACATCATATCCTTTCTTATCAAATCCTGTTGTCAAAAATTTCATTCCTTCAATAATATGAACCAGTGCTCTTCCTGCTCAAAGTATTTAGCATTGATGTTCCAAGCACCATCTGCTTACCTTAATCACATTTTGCACAGAAATTTCCTTCCTATCTTAACTATAATCAGGTCAACTTTTGTCTTATCAGTATTCACTTTCCCTTGGCCCACAGTTTCCATTTGCTTCATCTTCCATTTGGGTTAACAGATTCCCATTCCCGCTTTCACCCTGTAGTCATCTTTAGGTGTTCAAACTAACTAATTATCAAATGTGAGGAGTTCACTGATGCGGAGGTGGTGTTGTAGGACGCTCCGAGAGCAATTCCTGTAGAAAAATTCTCACACAGAGAATATTAACTCTCTTAATTAATCAGTAATCATTCATAATCTACCTTCTCCAATTACATAAAGAGGAATATATAACTAAGAGGCCAACTAGCATTAGGAAACACAAATGATAAGATATAAACTAGAATAAGATAAAAATATATAACCTAGTATTATCCTAATAGACTAGGAAACTAAATCTTGATAAAATATCACTAAATATTCTTATCTTGGCTATCTTAAAATATGCTTAAAAATAAGCTATGAAAATAATAAAAAAATACAAAAGATCTATAATATTAAAATATTCTAATTTTCTAAATATTTTTACACATCCTTTACTCTTATCTTGTGTCATTCTCCCCCGTTTGGGAAAAAAACTCGTCCTCGAGCTTTGAAATGAGGGGAAGTTGTTAGTAAGGAAGATAGAACTGATTTGACTGTGACTGTGAGTGTTATAAATTACACACTTCAAAATCTTCTTGGGCACTGATAACTATGTGTGCAGTGGATGAACTTCAATTTTCTAAAAGAATTTTTCAGGAATTAAAAATTCAACATCATGTTGAGCAATTGTTCGGGTGATGCAAACGTTTGTTGGCAACTCTTCTTTACTATCTCGTAAATTTTCATGATCAATGTCGGCAAGGTTGCTTTCATAAATGTTGAATGCCTAGTGACTTTTGCTAGATGCTATGTAACACCTTGAACAGATGATTCTATGTAATCAACTTCTTCTTGGTTCATCTTATTAAAAGAAATGCCCTTAACATTAGTTGCTATGCTTACATTTGAAACTTGAGAATCCTCTATTCCTGGGAAATGCTCTCTAATAGCCTTATGTGCTTCTTGATGCTCTCTAATATCGGTGACCTCTTTGATGTCCTCAATGACGGCTCCCCTATCATGTCCATCTAGGTAGGTTAGATTTGTCTCTTCCAAACAAGAAATTAATTGTTTCCTGGGGGTCTTCAGGGAAGAAACTTTATGATCTTCAGTAGGATGTTGCCAAGGTATTATATGAGTTGTAGGAGGTTCATAATCCTTTATGTAACTAGAACTATATGGTCTACAACTACTTATGAACTCACTAGCAAGTAGGGGTGCAATTCATAACAATCTTCATAAATTTGACGGCCTTGAAGCTTGCAAAAGGCGTTCACAACATATCTTGAGGAATAGAAATTCACTCGAGCGTGAAATTCACCCATTGTCCGAAACCTAGTAATGTTTTCTACATCCCCATATAGAGAGAAAACATGGTAAAGAGCACTTGTAATAGGCCAGTGCTTGTTATGTATGATCACGAAAAGGGCACGGTGGTGTCTATCACACCATCCCATTTTCACGGTAGTTAATCTGCACCGAGACAAAACAAAAACTTCATGCATAGATCCGAAAGATAGTAGACTGATCTATACAATTGGCAATTTGGAATATGAAATCATAGCAACAAACTTCTGATTTAGACCATTTTCTATTTTGATTTTCTTTTGCCTAGTGAGGCAGATATGAGATAAAGTAAACAGAAGAAAGAAAGCAGCAGTTAGATTTAAAGAAGGAAAATGGCAAGTGGCCAGATCGACAAAACTCTGATACCAAGTTGATGTAGGATGCTTTGAGAGTAATTCCTACAAGGGAGGATAATTAGTGTAGGACGCTTTGAAAGCAATTTCTACAAAAAAATTCTCACACAGAGAAGTATTAACTCACTCAATTAATCAATAATCATTTATAATTTGCCTTCTTCAATTACATAAAGTGTTTTATATCACTAAGAGGCTAACTAGCATTAGGACACCTAAATCATAAGATATAAACTAGAATAGGATAAAAATATATAATCTAATATTATCCTAATAGACTAGGAAACTAAATTTTGATAAAATATTACTAAATATCCTTATTTTGGTCATTTTAAAATATGCTTAAAAACAAGCTACGAAAACAATAAAAAAATTTCAAAAGATCTACAATATCAAAATATTCTAATTTCCTAGATATTTTTACACATCCTTCACTCTTATCCTCCATCAGGTGGTCCGCTATAATTGATGTATATCTTCGGGAGACTGAACTTGCAAAAGATACACAATGGATTTGAATCTAATCTAGGCTTAGTGAATGTGTTTTGGTCAGAATCTGTTGAGTTTTTAAGGTTTAATAAAGGATGAAGAAAGGGAATGAAAAGCGATGGGGAACAACAACTAATTTACACCAAAACAAGAATAAAACAAGCACTAGCTAAACTGGAGAGTTCAAGAGCTTCTTCGTTATACACAAAGGGTGCCGAGACAAATTCACCCTTGTAACCCTTCTAAGATGCAAAAATAACACTTAGAAAGAGAAAAAAGACCTAAGAGGGCACCAGTTGGGCACGTCAAACCAAAGATACTGCACTGGGGTATTTAAAACACAAGAACGTCCACTCTTGCCGTTGATTTCAACTCAACTAATTTTCATTCATAATCGTAAGCTGTCTAATACGACCCAGAGGCCTCCCTTAAATATAGGAGCCTTAATCCTAAGATTAAAAAAGCTCGAGGCCCACAAAAGCACAAAAGGCCTTGGGGCCTCAGGCGTGGGCTTTGAGGTGAAGGCACAAGCTTTTTAGATGCAAGGTGCATTTTTACTCAAAAATGTTTTGAATCATTTTCAAAGCAATTTTTTTGACAAATAAGTTAGATATTACCGATACGTGTTTTAACATCATTGTGATTGTGACTACAAAAGACACAACAAATAGCCCTAAGAGTTAAGATAACAATATAACATCATAATATGTTGAAACACACATAGGATAGCGCTTAGTAGAATTCTAAACTCTAAAAAGTAATAACTCAAATAAGAAGGAAAGCATAGAAAATATAGTACAAATAGTTCATAAATCCTTCCCATACTAATATTGTTAAAAAGAAAAGAAAAGAAAAGAAAATACAACATAACATAGTTCAGAACCAAGGAATAAAAGCTCCCAGAAAATGGGGGAAAGGGGTAACAAGGAGGATAAATAATGATAAAAAAAGAAAGTAGGATTAGATGAAAATAAGTTTTAGTGAGAATCAAGAGAAGCTGATAAGAAGAAAAAGAAAAAGAAGGAGAAAGGAGGAGATGAAGAAAATTAAAACATGCCCAGACCTAGAAACAGTACCAACCCCAACTGGCGGTGGGCGATCGACGAGCGGTGGGTGATTGGAACCCACCAGCTAAGTTACAATCCCTAGTAGACCGAAATCCCTCTTCTTCCAGGGCAAAGCTCTAACTTGACTCTCCAATTCTCCGATGTAGGGTTTTCGAATGAAATACTAGATTTGAAAATTACATCAATTAGTCAATTTCAGAGATGTTTGGTGTATGATTCATAGATGATGCTTTCTTATGCTAATACAGAGGTAATTGTGCTCATTTTCATGAATTTTACTGAGATTTTGTCTAAGATCCAACCGCATTCGCTTGACGCCCCGTCCTGAAGCCCAGCAAAGTGTGCGTCTGCCGGAGCTTTTGGAATGGGCATCGCCTGACCCCCTTTTAGGCAAAAGCATGTGCGTCCCTCACCTTCTTGCGCCTGGGGCTTGCTTTTTTAAACACGACCTTAATCTAGCTGATATATATGAGAAACAGCCAAGCAAAATGGCCTAGACGCAAAGGGAAAACAAGAAAGCAAACTAATACAAAAGGTGATAATGACACCTAAGTGTTGCTTTCACACACAGGCCACAAAGTTCAAATAGTCATACCGTCCAAAATACTTGCCCCAAACACCTCCAACAATAGCCATTAGAAAAATTATGATGTCCCTTTTCATGTCACTACTCTTGGAAGGCTAAAGCCCTGACTGTTAGAGAGATATGGCCATGGCTGGAGGAACAGGGGCCCTGCAGGATCAGTACAACTTTTGGGTTTTGATTGCTTTTGGCTTCCAAGCACTTGATCTAGCCTTGATTTTTCTTTGTGGACTCGAAGCAAACATCTTAAGGATCCTAAAAATCCAAATTGCAGGAGGCTCAAGCTTGAGTAAACAAGCCCAACAAACTGGATGGAAGTAAACCTATTTGAATTGCATTGACAGTTTGACTTTGAGTGGTTTTTTGAGGGGGCAAATGAAGGCTGACTGACCTTAAACTTGCTTTATTGAAAAGATATCTTCGTAAACTTGGAAGTAGACACTTTAACCATCCCCTAAATTACCCAAAGGTTTAGGCAATTAGGGTCAGCAAGTTAGGCCATGTGGTGGACAAGCTGGATAGAATTTGAGTATTGATTCCGTTGAGTTCCTGATAACAATCCAGCACCTCTTGATGTCTTTTGATCTGGTGTTGAGGAGACCTTGACTAATGCTTGGCTTCTTTATCCTCAGATAAAACTCCACGTGATGCCTTTTGTTATGAGATTCGAAGAGGGGCTAGAACTTGGCTTGGATGGACATAAGAGAGCATCGAACTTTCCTACAATGCACTTAACTTTAAGAGATGGAAATGAGCTTGATGTATTTATACATCACACTCTCCTTGTTAGAGAAGGCTTTACGTCAAGCCTAGAGGGTCACCACAAATCACATCCTTTGTTTGCAACCTCAACCTCAACATCCAGATGAAAACTCGCTGACTTGTAAGGAGCAGAGTTGGGTTTGTGTTCGTGTCAAATTTAAACGGGTTGAAAACCGCCGAACCTGAACCCGACCTGTTTAATAAATGGGTTGACAAATCCCGACCTGAACCGTTCAACATTTAAACAGGTTGACCTGAAACTAGCTCGTTTACATAAACGGGTAAAACAGGTTAGGTTTAGATTACCCATAACCCACCGACCACCAACTGTTTAATTGCAATATAATTTTCACCTCAAAAACATTTGCCAAACACAAAATTACATATTTTCCAGCATCTTAGGCCTTATTCATTCTTACAATTCGTCAAACAGTTCAAGCATAAGGACTTTGTAAACAGTAAACACCGCATTTGAGTCGGGCGCCTTGTAAACAGCCCACCCCCACAGCCTACCTAACAAAACTCCACTAGAAAAAAGCAACCAACAATGCAAGCAAAACATATCTATTTCGAAAGCCCCCAAAAAAGCCGCAATTATGAAAGTACATTAAGCTATTGGTGCAAACCTCGCAGGAAAATCAGCCACAGCGCTTGAAATAGCTGGCAATTAAGACATGCAAGGCGAATTAGTAAATCGGTTATGAAAAAAATCAAGATGGAGAAGAAATTTCTGAAAATAAAGGAAAAACTTTGCCTGAAGATAATCGTGGTCGCCGGAAATTACGGGAAACAAAAGGAAAAAGTAGGGTTAAAATTAGGTCCGGTTCAAAACCCTCAAAACTTTACAAAAATCTGGGATTAAGAGAGAAAAGAAGGAAACATGAGCATACCTCCCCAGAAAATGCCCACCGTCGTCGGATCTGTGCAAGTGAGAATGAGTGGGCGGCGATCTGTGGGCTGGAATGGACGGCGAGAGGACGCCAATAGGTTCTAGAGGATGGAAGGATGGGAGTCTTGAGGTGAAGGACTGAATTGAAGGTGAGAGATTGAGAGGACGAGAGTTGAGGTGAGGTGAGAGACTAAGAGATTAGGGTTTTTGTCTTTCTAAGGGAAGCTTGAAGCTTCTAGATGAGTGGAAAGGAGACGCAGTGACGGTCTGAGGGAGTGGTCTGAATGGAGGAAGGGAACTGAGGAAACTTAAGGTTTCTATAAATAAGTGGGCTTATATATGCCGCCATGTAGGGTTTTGAAGAAATGCAACATTTTATTTTATTTTTTTTAGAAACTGCTACTAGAGTGGTCCGAGTGGAGGAAGAGAACTAAAGAAACTTAAGGATTCTATCAATAAGTGAGCTTATATATGCCGGGCATGTAGGGTTTTGAAGAAATGCAACATTTTATTTTATTTTATTTTCAAGAAACTACTACCAGAGAGTCTAGTACCTCGGCAAAAAGCCTAAAAGCCTAAACATTCGGATTTCCCCTAGAAGTCCAAAACCCAAAAGTTCGATTCTCCCCCAAAAAATCAGAAGCCTAGTTTTCAATTCCTAGTTAAAAATAAATGGTAAATATTAATAAATAAATGATAAACAGGTTAGCCCATTTAATCCGTTTAATTAAACGGGTTAAATAGGTATTTTTTCATGTCGAGGTTTTCGACCTGAACTTAACCCAATTAACTGAATGGGTTTATCGTGTCAACCCATTTAATTAAACAGGTTGAAACTTCATATCCAAACTTATTTAACTTCGTGTTGTGTCCGGGTTGGTAATCATGTCGGGTCAGCTTTTCTCAACTTTAGTAAGGAGGGTGATGGAGTTTTTTCCGTACAAGATAATGAAAGAACTGTAGTTGGCTTGAGAGCACCAAACCCTCTAATTTCCAAAAGCTTTTCATTTCCATAATCATCAAATCCTAGGAATAGGTTCTTAGTCTCGTTGTCTTAGTGTTTTTAATTGGAGAGCAAGGGTTGCCCAACTTCCTCTTCCTTATCAAGAATGAGGGAGTATAGGTTGAGACCCCATTGTTGTGTCTCCAACTCAAGAGAGTCAAGTTCATTTTTCGACTTGGCTAACTTCTTTCTCTCCATTCTAAGAGACATGGCATTTTGGTTCTTTTGTGGGTTGGCTTTTGTTTGGCTTAAGGGGATGAGTTTAGGTTGAGTACAAGGCCAAGGAAAGTAGCCAAAGTTCTGATACCAAAAACTTTGGGTGGTTAAACTCATAAAAGATGCATAATGGCTTTAAAATCTAATCTAGGCTTAGTGAATGTGCTTTGGCAGAGTTTTTTGAATTTTTAAGGGTTAATATCTATCAAAAGAATGAAGAAAACGAATGAAAGGGGATGGAGAAGAACAACAGCTAACTTACACCAAAACAAGAGGAAAACAAACACTAGCTCAATTGGATAGTTTAATAGCTTCTTTGTGATAGAACTTGAGTACCACACAAAGGGTGCCCATGCAAAGTCACCCTTGGGCTTTCTTCTTAATCCTTCTAAGATACTGAAACACCCCTTAGAAAGGGAAAAAAGACCTAATAGGGCACCACTTTTGCAAGCCAAACCGAAGGTACAACACTTGGGTATTTAACATACAAGAGAATCCACTCTTACTATTGAGTCCAACTCAACTAATTTTCATTCATAATCATAAGTTGTCTAATACAACCTACAGACTTCCCTTATATATATAGGAGCCTTAATCTGGCTGATACAGATGAGAAAAAACCAAGCAAAATGGCCTAAAAGCAAATGGAAGACAAGAAAGCAAACTAGTGCAAAAAGGTGATAATGACACCTAGTTGTCACTCACAGGGCACAATGTTCAAACGGTCATATCTTTTAAAAAACTTGCGGAAAACTCCTCTAACACCATTGGAAAGATTGGGATGTCTTTTTTCAAATGACTACTCTTGGAATGCCCCCTAGACGTTAGGGAGATATGGCTGGCGAAACAGAGGAGGAGGTGGTCTTTGTTGGATCAGTGAATTACAACTTTTGGGTTTTGCTTCGTTTTTGCATCCAAGAACCTCATTTAGCCTTGATTTTTCTTCATGTATCAAAGCAAACATCTTAAGGATCCTAAAAATAAAAATTGCAGGCTCCTAAATGAGGTTTAAGCTTAAATAATCCAGCCCACAAAATCGGACGGAAATAAATCCATTTGAGCTGCTTTGACAGTTTGACTTTGAGCGGATTTTTGAGTGGGCAAATGAAGTCCTACTGGCGTCAAACTTGCTTATTAGAAAGCTAACCTCCAAAACTTAAACTGAAGACTCTTTAACCTCCCCTAAATTACCCCAAGGTTTAGGCAATAAGCGTCAGCAAGTTAGGCAATGTGCTGGACAAGCTGGATAGAAGTGGAGCATTATTTTGTGAGCACTGTTTACCCTTGATGTCTTTTGATCTGATAGCACCCTTGCGGAGCCCTTGATTATTACTTGGCTTGTTTATCCTCTGATAGAACTCCAAGTAATGTCTTTTGCTGTAAAATTTTTATCCTCCGATAGAACTCCAAGTAATGTCTTTTGCTGTAAAATTCAAAGAGAGGTGCTTCTTTTGGGTTATGTCCTAAACATTTTTAGGTCCATGACACTCTAGCTAATATTATGATTTTTAAAATAAAGCCCCTTCAGACAGCAAACTCAAATAATATTTGTCGAACATTTTTGGGCTTTGAAGAAATTTAAAAAGGAAAAAACAAGGATCTAAAACTAATGGAAACCTACTGGCAAATTGATGGAAGTCAAGGAAAAGTAATGGAACAGATAACAAGGAGACAAAAATGCTACAAGACACAGATAAAACATCACAAAAAGGGAAAGGGGTAAGGGCACTGTGAACGAAGCAAAGCCAAATTAAATAAAATACATTAAATTAAATTAAACAAAAAAAAATGGCAAGATGCTAGCACGAATGAAGTATGAAACAGAGCAACAGTCCTCTTGAACAAATAGAACAGAGTGTGAAAAAAATGGAAAAAAGAAACAAAGCAATCTTGACTGACTGTTCGACCAAAATATGTGCAAATTCATTCAACCCAGCAGCCAAAATTTTGGAAAGAGCACAAAATAAAGGGAATTAACCAAACTGAATTAAATCGAAAGCTACAGACATGGTAGCTGAGAAAACAGAGGACGGGAAAGAAAAACAGAGCATCCAAGATTGACGATGAGAGTCGATTTACTATGGAGTAAGTGGCAAAAATCAGAACAGAAAATATGGAAAATTAGCATTCAACAACTTAGAAAGTTCAACAATGGCTTCCTGGGCTCATGCACCAACAATGGAGAAGAACCTAGAAATTACTAACACTTGAAACAGGAGAAGGAAAACGAATGGAAAACTAAATATAATTGAACTACAACCCTGAATTCCCCCCCTACCCAATCCTTCTACCCCTATTTATACAAAAAAATTTACAACCATATCCAACCCAATTCCTCCCAAAACCGCCCTCGTCTTCCTTCAATTTTGCTACCACATTTCCACAAAATCAGCAGAGCCATGAGTTGTTATCGACTTGAGTGCGGAGCAAGGAGTTGGTGGTTGAATTCTATGGTGGAGAAGAAGAATAGGATAGAGAAAATCAAGGAGAGGAGGTGATGTACCCATGGAGGACCAACCAAAGGAGCATGAGCATGATCCATCCTTTAACCCAAGTCTACAAGAGATCAAGGCCACGGTTCAACTTGTCAAGGAATTCCAAGCTGCCCAAAATTCTGGTTCAGTCTGTGAAAAGGCTGAACTTTGCTGCCTTATAGCTTGAGTTCCCGAAAGGTGGGGAAGATGATTTCTGCACCAAAAGAAAGCTTAAGGAGTCAGGAATCCAACAAATCAAGTTTCAAGTCATTTGGAGATCATGTGATCAGTCAACTTCAGCTCCAAAGTCAACTGCTCCAGTTTCGTTCCCAGCAGCGCCAGCTGAAGCAATCAACGAATGGATGAGCTACTTCCACAACTGATTTGTGGGATTTCTTGGCACCAAAATGTGTCATAAAATTTATCATTAATCCCCCTAAAAGATCGTGCATTTTGTCCAAGGCATTTGCTATTAACCAGCCCTAAAGCTCACGAAACACCCTTTTAACCGGTTATTGCTGTTTTGCATTTTGGGCCAAATCTAGCTGATGAACACATGTTTTGAGGCTAATCAAAGCTCAAATCAGCTCTCTAGAGTGCATGTGAGGTGTTAGAAGAGTACTAATCAGATTGCATTAGATTATGACACCTATTTTGATGTAGACTTAGAGCTAATGTGTTGTCAAGCTTTAAGCTCTCTTTGTACTTGGATTAACAGGTGTTTAGTGAGGGTTCCCAAGCTGTGTGGGACGTGGACAGCAGCTGAGAAGGTCTTTAATTAGCCTTCTTCACTCTTGTATTCATTAGTTCATGAGTAAAAGAAAGGTTGAGTTCAAACTCCCTCTTGTGTTTCTTCTCTCTTGCTTATCTCTAGCCTAGCTCTCTAGAGTGGTGTTCAAGAGTCTCTTGTGATTTTTGGGTGGTGATATCTTATCTTAATTGATCCAAGGGAGAGCCTTAAGTATTCTTGGTGGTGATATCTTATCCAAGAGTGCTTAGTTTATCTTGCTACGTTCCTTGCAACCCAAAAACCGTGTTCATCCTACATTCACTACTTGAGATCTCTTCTTTGATCCTTACCTTAAGGTCTTAGCGGTGCGTCAGGAGGGGAGTGGTTTTCGGAGTTGACTGTAGAAGGACGAGATGATAAAGAAGCATGACTTGTTTCTGTGAAGGAATGGAGAAGTGTGGTTTTCGCAGTGAAGAAGAAGAGGAAGAGGGGAGAGAAAATGAAGATTTTGGGGGGGGGGGGGGGGAGACGACTAGCATGTGAGGACAGAATGAGGGGGTTTAGGGTTGGATATTTGGCAATGGGTTGGGCTGCTGGATTTTTGTAATCTAAATTCTTCATTTTTAGTCAAATCCATCTCTTCCTTTTCATCTTCTACAAAAGACAATAATTCAAGTAAAAATCACAAGATAATTATTATGGCAAGTCAAAATAAGATTGTTAAGGGTATAAAATTGTATCAAATTTTTACTCAACACTAAGCTTGCAGATTTTTTGTTTTTTATCCTTTGAGGCGATGGGGGAAGGGGGAGGGAAAAATGAAAAAAAAGGACTCTGCCCTAGTTTCAACTATTGAGCTACTTGACTGTGTAAGTCATGTTCAAAGTCCTGTTGGGTGTAGTTTTCTTCCACTATCTTATGCCTTGCACCTTTCAATGAAGTTCAATTTTTATGCCTTTTGTTTATGTTATTCATTGTGCTTGTGTGCAGCTCCGGGAGAAAATTGCCTCAGCTACTTCAGCTATTAAATCTGTCTTTGGACAGGAGCAGGCCCCACAGCAAGATGCTGTAATTTTATTTATTTATTTATCTGTTCTTTTCGTGCTTTTTCAACCCTTGCCTCCCCTTCGTTGTGAAGCTAATTTGCATTCATTTATTCTCAGTCTAGCAAATTGGAGAGGCTGAGGGAGAGAATGGTGAAAGTGCGTGAATTGTTTCGGGACACTGACTCCACTGAATTTGTGATTGTTACAATCCCCACGGTAATTGCTATATTACTGCAGTAATTGTAGTTTATGTACAGACAAAGCTTGAGGAATTGGCTGATTAGCAATTTGATATCTCATACTTGTTTGGTAAATTTATTAACATATAAAATAATTAGTAGGTGGTCCTTATTGGTATGTTCAATAACTATTTATACAAGTCCATCTTCGAAGTGCTTTGTTGCAAAGGGCATTGACTCTGTTGATTCTAGAGACTAAGAGACCTATATTTTGCAATGAATGCTTACTTCATCTTCAGCAGTTACCCTCCATGCATTTGCTACATATATATACAAAGCTCCTTCCCACTTCTTAGGGCACATGCACTGGGTGTGAGACTATGAGATTCAATCTTCACCTTCACGTGGAAATGAATGTCTTGAATGGGCTTTGTGTTATCTTTTTCAGCTCTACTATGACGTGCATAGATTTTTTAAGAAGAAAAAAAATCAAGTGATAGCCCACACTTGGTGTCTAATGACATCCTCTGCAGTTGGCCCAAACCTCAGCTGGGTCTGCGGAGGTCTGGTTTTGCTGGGCAACTCTGGTCACAGTGGCACGTTTTGGCATGAACCCAGTTGCCTGCTATATTGCTCCCTTTTTTGCTCCCTTTTACCCTTTCCCTCTCTTTCCCCAGATTCCCATTGTCATAACTACCACCGGCTGGCTTATGGTCATTGATGGCTTGGGAGGTTGTCTATTGATCTTTTTTTGCCGGTCTATTCCCTTCTGGTCTACTTCTTACTGTTTCATTGTTTGTGAATGTCATACAAACTTGCTATAGGTTTTGGAAATGCCATTGACAAAGCATTTAGTGGCATTTTAGTGGGTGCATGTCTTTTATTGGTGAATGCTAAGTCGTCTAAATCAAATGGTTCAGGAAGGCTTTCTTGATGTTAAATCAGGGATGCGACTTCATAATTACAGCAGAAATTTTGGGCTACATCTGACCCTACCCTTTTACCCCTCCCGTCAGTGGTGGAACTTCTGTGTAATCATTTGTTCTCACATTTCTATGTGGGTCATATCTAATGGGTTATTGCTCTTTATTTATCAAGGTCATGGCTATTAGTGAATCAACAAGACTCTGTGCCTCTTTGAAGAAGGAAGCTGTACCTGTCAAACGGCTTATTGTGAATCAAATTCTTCCACCATCAGCATCCGACTGCAAATTCTGTGCAATGAAGAGGAAGGTACAGATCCAATGTCAGTTTTTTTGCGTTATTATTCAATGGACAATTGGGCTTGGTGCTTTCATAAGCTTTGTCTTTAATGACGAATTGGAAGTTTCACGTGGAAGGGGAACCTTGCTCTCTACGTGTTCTTTTCGTTGGTAAATTGCGGGTGTGAAATGGCAAAAATGGAACGAGTGGGAAGGAATGAAATGGAGGGGAAAGCAGTGGTTCCCCCCCCCCCCGGGCGAGAGTGGGAATGAATGAAATGAAGTGGAAAAAGATGAAATTGCAGGACATTAAGGTGTGGGAAGGAGTGGGAGACTGGGAGGGAGAAGGAAAGAGTGATATATATCTTCAAGGAGTGGGTAGAAATGGAAAGAAGTGGGAATGAGTGAGAGGGAATGGAATGGCAGTGGGAGTCAAAAATTTCCCTTCAAAAGAACAGGTCCCAATAGTGGTAGCCTGATTGGTATTCTAGTTAGAGTTATTCAATGCTTGTCATGAACACATTCATCTTCAAAGTACTAACTCCAGAAATTTTTTGTTCACTTGAAAATTTCTCAGGATCAGATGCGTGCCCTTGATATGATCAGTGATGACCCTGAACTGGCCTCCTTGACCTTGATCCAGGCCCCCTTGGTTGATGTTGAGATCCGAGGTGTTCCAGCTCTTAGATTTTTGGGTGACATTGTTTGGAAATGAAGGTCTGTGCTAGCGTCAGTGCAGTATTGTTTTGGTTGATATCTCTGTGGTAGTTACTATTGTCTGCAATCTCAGTTTGATACAAAAAGGTTTTATCGGCTGGAGCATCTATAGAAGCATTGCTCCTGAGTCCTGAGGCGCTGCTTTTGATCGTTCACTTCATCAGGAGTACACCCTTAAGCTTTATGTTACGGGGAGATTGAACGGGCAGTAAGAGTGAGTTTGACGTAGGCTATACTGACGGATGGCTCTGTCTTAAGTAGCACCATGGCCAACGCTGAATTAACCAATACTGGGGGATGGGATTGGGGTTGACATGGCCAGTGATCCAAATATCAAACGATGTTCCCGGGCTCACCTTGAGGTAGTGTTTGGTTGGAGGGAAAAAAATTTTCTTGGAAAATTATTTTCTAATTTTTTATTGTTTGGCACCAGTAGCAGATGGGAAGCTATTTTCCAAGGGAAATTATTTTCACTGTAGTGGATGAAAATGATGTTCATGTTGGGAAAAACTGAAGCTTATTTTTCTCTTTCAACTCTTTGGACGATACGGTCAATGAAAATTTAGGTGCGAAATTTGGCTTCAATGATTTGGACCAAAAAATTGACTCCAATAGTAGAGCTCGGTAACAAGTATGTTCGGGTTGATCCATTTAATAAATGGGCTAATTTTGTCGCCATTGCAAATAGTTTAGGTCTACTTAAAATTGAAAAATAACATTTTTCAAGTTAAACGGCCAATTTGGGTCGGGCTTTGGGTTGAAATTGGTTCGATTTGTGTCGGTTTTTGGTTTCTCAGTAATTTCAGGTCGGATTCCCGTCAAATTATCGTGTCAGGTTAAACTTTCTCAGCTTAATGCAGTATTAAAGATTAAAGTGACCTTAAATTCAAATTTTGAGCTTAACAATTCTCCATTTGGTGAACATTTATTTCCGTTTTGGCAATTCAGTTAATATTCTTGTCACTTAAATAATTTAGTTGATACTTTTCGTCAATAAAATAATTTCAATGATTTGGATTGAAATATGATTATTTGATGGGGAAGATTAAAATAAGTTCAATTCTCGGATTTTGAGCTTGACATTTCTTTATTTAGACAATATTTTTCTTCATCACGACAATATGGTCAATATTTTTGATATTTAACAATTCAGTAATTTTTTTACCACTAAAATAATTTCTACAGCTTATGTTAAATAGTCAAAGTTTGCTTATCTTATAGAAAATATTCAAAGAAGTTCGAATCAAAATTTGAAACTCAATATTTCTTTATTTATTCAACATTGGTGATCATTATGACAATTCAATCAACATTTTGGCATCTTCTCTGTTTCTCCACAAAAAATGATTCATTTTGCACTGAATCTTTCATTGAATGATGGAAAATGTAAATAAAAATCTATTTTCCTGAAAAAATATTTTCCCTCGAAAATGGTTTTTCAGAAAAAATATTATCCCTATGACCAACTAGTACCTAATTATTTAAGAAAAACCCCGCCTTCTAATTACTTGGTCATTAACTTATTTGCCTCACCTCTAGAGTACCTAATTATTTAAAGAAAACCTCAGCTTTCTAAAATTGGTCATTAACTTATTTGCCTCCCCTCTAGTCTCCACCTCGTTTTTTTTTTTTTTTTTTTTTCCCACTTTGTTGCTCTCTTTCTCAATGATTTGAGTCATGATGATGATCTGTGAAAAGTGTGAAACTTTGTGTTTGTTAAGGGGAGATTTTCGGTCAAGGCGTTTGCTGCTTTTGTATTTCTCCATCAATGTACATTACTAACCAAACTTGACTTGGCTACCAAGTTGCTAGCAAATAGGAAAGGATATAATACACAATATATCTAGAATATTTGCAAAAATATGTCGGAGTTTTTCCTCTTTTCGTGGTTTAATGGACCTAATTCACTCATATCCACTTTTTTCCCTCCTTTCCCACTTGATCCCACACTTTAAAAAAACTACCACTTCTTCCTACTCTCATTCACTTATTCCCACTCCTACATATAATTACTATTTTTCATATTTTGAAAACTTTTAAAATTTATGTAATTGTGTGTACAAAACTACAAATAGTTTGGTAACCATTATAAAAAGTTTTATTTATTGTTCGGATGTTATAAAAATATTTGTTAGTCGTGTCGGAAATTGTAGATGATGTAATTTTTGTTATATATACTGAAGAAATAATATTTTTTGTTTGTTTTGTTAAGCAAATGTTAGTGTTTTGTGATATTTGGATTTCATTTTATATATGGAAGAGGTGCTTATTTCTTTTTTTATTTTTTGGCATTGGTTTTGTAGATCACCAAAGCGTAGATAATTATTGCTGTATTTGTAATAGATTTATTTTTCGTTCATCGTAATTTGTGACAGAAATTGCAGATGTTTTTTCGGATATAATGAAGGAATGTGTAAATTTTTTGGCGTTGCTAATTCGTGACAGGAAGTGCAGATGTATTGTACATGTATTTTGAGTAGATATTTTTTTTTCCGTGTGCGTTAGTAACAAAATATTGAAAGTTCTTCACACAAATTACAGATGATTGTTATCCGTAAACTAAGGGCTTGTTCTTTTTTGCTGGAAAATATGGGTTGGTAAATGGGTGAAGTTGGTTGAGATTGGTAGAAGTGGGTTGAAGTGGATATTTTTTTGTTGAAATGGGTTGAAGTGGGTATTTTTTTTGGTTGAAGTAGGTTGAATTAGGTTGAAGTTGGTTGAAATAAGTTCAAGTGGGTTGAAGTGGGTTGAATTTTTTTCATATGATAGGTCGAAGTTGATTAAAATAGTAAAAAATAGGTTGAAGTTGGTATTTTTTTATTGAAGATTGTGAAGTGGGTTGACGTGGATTGAAGTTGGTTGAGGCTGGTAAATTTAGATTTAACAATGAAAAGAACAAGGCCTGAACATATGTGTATTCGTCGTTCATATTTGGTTAATACATGAAAAAAATACATCCGCAATTTGTTTTACGAATAACGAAAATTACAATTTCTTTTGGGGTAACAACGGTTACGAAATAATATTTCATACCCGAGTTAACACAGAAAATTTTTTTTCAGTCTAAAAATTTTTTTATCATCGATAATTACTATCATAAATAAAAGATTACATTAAGAAACAAAATACTTAACTTAAATCAACTCTCCTACTTCATTCAACGCCCACCTACTTCTTACCACTCCCACTCACTCCTTCCCCCTTTCCCACACTTAAAAAAATACTGCTCCTACCTACTCCTCTCCACCGCTTTCCCCCTTCCTACTCTCACCTATTATACACCTGCAATTTCCCAATGAAAAGAACAGGGCTTAAATATACACTTTGCTTAACACTCCACCTCACGTTGGCGTAGGAAGGTTGACCATATCCAACTTGCTCTGTAGATCCTGAAATTGCCGTTTGCCAAATGCCTTTGTAAATATGTCTGTGGCTGGACCTTCGAGGGAATATAGACAAAATGTAGATCTTAATAGTGATATCGTTCACGAATGAAATGACAGTTGATGTCAATGTGCTTGGTGCGTTCATGAAAAACAGGATTTTGAGCAATGTGGAGGGCGACTTGACTATCACAAAATAAGTCTGTCACTTACTTTTGAAACACACGCAAGGAAGCTAAAAGTGACTTTAACCATACCAATTCACTAGTGATGGCGGCCATACATATGTCTATATTTTTATGTCTATACATATATACGTATATATACATATAGATATGTATGTGCATATATATATATATATACATATATATATATATATACATGTATATATATATATATGATATATATATATAGATATATATATATAGATATAGTATACACATATTAATATATATCTACACATACATATTTATATATAGTACACAACATATATATATATACATACATATATATATGTACACCACCACACATATATAAATACTATATACACACAGCAAAGACAATATATATATATATATGTGTGTCCTTGTCGCTGTGTCCGACGCGCGGGCTTTAGTTGGCTGGGTCGGGCCGCCAGCGCATTGCTTTTCTCTGCGCGCGCGGTGGCGGACGGTCCCGCGGGGCGGGCGTGCGTGTGTCGTGTGTGTGCGTGTCCATGTGTGTGTATAGTATATATATAATTATATATATATATATATATATATATATATATTTATATATATATTATATAAATATATATGTAGATGTAGTGTGTGTGTGTGTGTTTAGTGTGTCCTTGTGTATATATTTATGTATAAATATACATAGTTGTTTATACATATATATGTGTCTAACATATTATATATACTTGGGTCCCGTGTGTGTGTATGTGCATTTATATTATATCTAACTATATATAGATATTATATACATATATATTCTATAATATATATATATATATATTATATATATATAAGATATATATATATATGAGACCCGCATTTTTGTCATACTTGCTTATCAAATATTATGCCTGTTGGGTTGGAAAATTTTATTTTAATATCCGCCAACCTACAACTGCCATATCGCCCAAGTTATTGATCTATTCACCTTTAGATCCCCAAAAATAAATTTCCTAAAGTTGTGTGACAAGGCAAGCCTTCGATTCCTTGAGGCTTCAACAAAAGCAATTCCCAAATTACGATCAGATTGTTGAACCCTAGTAATAGTTCTGTAATTTACTAAATTGATCCTTTATATAATCAAAGGGCCAGTAAGCTGACCAACGATTATATTTAGGAACTCGGTTTAAGATTAGAGGCCCAGGTATTCGATTATTAATACAATAGGTTGAAGTTTTGTGGTAAAAAAAGGGAAGAAGGGGATTAAAATTGATCACACGCGTGAACCCCCCCGTGCCTGCTTCTTCTTCCTCCTTCACGCGTGACCCGACACCCCCCTCCCCTCTGCCCGTTCTTCTGCTTCCTCCACCATTCGCAGACCTCAAGCTCCACACCTGCCTTCTCTTCTCTATTCCTCGCTGCCACGCCGCGCCTCAGGCCTGGCCGGACCTTAGGCGACGCCCACCAGGTGTCGGCGTCTCCCCCTGCCCGTGGCCGAACCCATTTCAGCGCAGAACCGACTGAACACCCGGTGGATTTCGCACATGCAGGTGAGAATTCGAGCAACCTTGCCTTTATAAATTGAATCCTTGCTTGAATTCCCTTCAATTTGTGCTAATCGTGCCTAAATACTTCAGAAATTGTGAGTTACGGTTTTGGGTTTGGTGGTGTTCGAACCTCACGCAAAGGCAGCGGATTTTCTGGGTGTGTGGAGTTCGAATTTAGCTTCAATCTAGCTAATTTGCACGCATATAGCTTGGATTTGAGGTGGGCGAACCGTTAATCCCTCCTATTTTAAGGATTTCGAATAACAATTATATGAATCAGTTTACTGAACTGGTAGATTGGATTGTCGTTGTATGAATTGGATTGTATGTGTGGACAAGCAAACGAATTAAGCTTTTGTTATGCCAGGGCAAAACCAATCTGTTCTTGAAAGGCTGCCTGATGTTTTAAAATGGTGGCTTTCATGATTTAGAACTGCACATAACTCTCTAAAGTTGCTTTCGATTTTCATATCGAATCAGTTAGTATTGAAGATCGTTTGGGATACAAGAGGGTGGTTTACAGGTAAAAGAAGTCTTTATTGTTTTGGTGTACATTCAAGCCTGGTTTTAAGAAGTTTGCAAATACTAACTATTTCATTCGAACATACTTGGGTTACCTAGTCTAGGGTTAAGGCGTTTGAAAACCCACTACTTCATAAGTTGGCCTCAAGGTAGATTTTGGTCAAACTTGAGTCTTTATGAAGTTTCGAGTCAAGAGGTACTAAAATCGTTACGTTTCAAGAAACATTTACATAGAAGATTTAGGAAGTGATGTTTGCCTCATAAACGAGCCAAGTGCTTTAAGTTTTTGAATGATAGCAAGTTTGGGAACATTTTAAGCCTTTAGTTTATTTTTACACCCATCTTGAGTTTCAAAATGGAATTTTCAAACGAATCTAGCTTGCATTTATTGCTAACTAAGTATCTAAGTTTCAAACGAGTTTCGATTTACGATTTAGCAGACATATTACGTTTAAAAGAAGCTTTTAGCTAAAAAGTGAAGTCGTTTTATGAGTTAGCAATCGTTTTACATTTACAAGAAGTTTTTAAGTTGAAAACTAAGTCGTTTTACGATTTAGCAACCTTATTACATTTATATGTAACTTTTAAGTTGAAAACGAAATCGTTTTACGATTTAGTAAACGTGTTACGTTTATAAGAAACTTCTAAGTTTAAAGTGAAGTCGTTTTAAGTATTAACCAACTTATTGCCTTTATACGAAGCTTTTAAGTTTAAAAGGAAGTCGTTTTACGAGTTGATAAATGTATTACGTTTATACAAAGCTTTTAAGTGAGAAATGGAGTCGTTTTACAAACTAGCAAACGTTTTACGTCTATAAGAAGTTTCTTAAGTTAAAAACGAAGTCGTTTTACGATTTAGCAGACCTAACACGTTTAAACGAAGCTTTGGAGATGAAAACGAAGTCGTTTTACGATTTAGCCAACTTATTATGTTCGTACGAGGTATTGAAGTTAGAAACTAAGTCGTTTTACGATTCAGTAAACGTATTACGTTTATAAGAAGCTTTTAAGTTTAAAGCGAAGTTGGTTTACATGTTAGCAAACTTATTATGATTATGAAAAGCTTTTAAGCTATTCACGAAGTCGATTTATGAGTTAGCAAACTTGGCTTGTATCGTGTTCATCCTTTTGCTTGGCTTGTATCGTGTTCATCCTTTTGCGTTTGAAGGATTGAAATGAGCGTAAAAAAGGTAACTGAAGGTGATTATTTACGAATCCTATCTTTGAAGTACATGCTGGTTACCTACCCAAGTTTTGAATCGTGAGTTAGTAGACTCACCATGATTTTTAGGAGGTTTTTCTTGTTGTTTGCCTAAAAGCTAAAGTTGCAAGAGGATTATGTTTTTATGTTATAAGTTCATAAAACATACATATGAATAAGTATAAGCATGTTGTTTACTAAGTATGTATGTGTATGAATGTTATAAGTTCCTAAGACATATATATGAATAAGTATAAGTACGTATGTGTACGAATGGTTATGTTATGTTATGCATACATGGAGGAGCTACTCTAGAAACTTTAAGTTTAAGTCTGAGACCCAGGGATGGTGGCTTAGTTCCCGCCTGGTATCACATAAGTTATATTATGATAGATTCAGGGATGGTAGTTTGATTCCCGCCTGAAATGTAAGTATGAAAATTACGTCTCAGCATAGTATGATGTCTGATGTCTGTCCGGATAGGCGTATGTTGCCGCTCGAGTTTGGCCGACTCGGGATGGCAGAAACAAAGTGCCTCTAAGAGTCTAGTCTCCTCATTTACCCGAATAAGTTACTATGTATGATTTTAGGTAAGTGAAACTTATGTGTAAAACCCCTTCTATGCTATGTTTGTAGGTTTACGTAACTTTATTATGTTAAGTCAATGCATTACGGTTTCTTCTAAAGTTAAGCTTTTTGGTATGACTATTCCTTCGCTCGGTTATGGTTCGAATATGATGTATTATGTGGAAGCTTTTTAACTAAAATGAATTACGAAAGGCTTTCGTAAGTTATTATGTATTTTAAGTATGCTTTGGGAGAGAGGTTTTTTTCACTGAGCGGTGGTTGCTCATTCGCATTACTTTCCCCCTTTTTCCCCAGATCGACAGATATGCGACTGACGCATGGAGTGCAACAAGGATGGACTTGCTTGGTTTGATTATGACATGATTATGTAATATTGATTATGTTTGTAAGGTTATGTAATTATTTATCTTCTTGTAAGGTTTATGAAAAATAGAAAGCTCTGTATACTCCGAGCGGGTGGCCCGTAGAGTTGTGGACTACGGCGTGTAGCCGTTGAGTTGTTGGTGTTATTTAGTACCTTTATTTATTGCAGGGATGTAATGTAAGGCTTTAAGCTTGGGAAACGACCAGTTGTTAGGGGAAGCTCTGTCCGTTTTCCCCAGAAATTAAGAAAATCCGAGCATTCCTAGCCCTAGGGTTAAACTCAAGACCCAATTATGTTATAATGGCTTAAGTTTTAAATATTAAGTCTCAATAGGTTATGTTTCGAATAGGTTTAAGCAAGTTGCCTTAACAGCCTTTCCCTAGAGAAAGACTGTGGTGTGTAACACGACCCGGTGAGGTCGGGTTGTTACAATACATTTA